>CM053755.1:1156252-1228685 GCA_028658305.1 Pachyuromys duprasi
TCTGTGCTAGAAGCTGTGAGCACTGCAGGCTGGTCACCCCTCTGGTCTGGAGTCTTTACTCCTCACTCTGTGCTAGAGTCTGAGTGTCCAGTTTTGAGATGTCAGCTGGGGGTTGTGCACTCTGCCCTGGGCTTGCTGCTAAGGGCTCTCCCCTGGAATGGAGATTTGGTATCTCCTTCTGTGCCAGGGGCTGTGCACCACGGTCTGAGATGATATTTGGGGCACACACAGTGGGTTTGGGTTAGTGTGCATCTACTGTATGCAGGGCTGTCTGAAATGATGCCAGAGGCCTTCTCTTTCTGGCCCGTGGACAGACACCTGAACAGGGTTTTTTGCTGGCAGATGTGTACAGTTTTTGCCCTCAGTGTGCGGTCTGGTCAAGATGGTCCCAGGATCCTCTCAGCACACCCGTGGGTTCAGGCAGAACTCGGGTTCCTCCCAAACCCGCTGGTGGACTCAGACACTGACTGAGTTTTTGCTGGTGGAAGCGTTTGGCTCGTGCCCCTGCAGTGTGAGGACTGGTCAAAACGGTCCCCCTATCCACTCGGTCTGGGGTGGTTCCGATGATAGGTTCGTGCCCGCTGCACACCTGTGGGTTGAAGCAGAACCCGGGTGCAGTGTGTGCTCGTAGTGTGCAGTTCAGTGAAAATGGCACCGGGTTCCTCCCGAGACTGTCTGCGAGACTGTGTGATCCAGTCTATAATGGCGGGTGCGGGCACCCAGTGAGGCTGCTTTTTCAGATCAGAGCTGTGTGCTGCTGGTCACTGGGAATTTTTTGCAGGTAATAACTGGGTGTCTCTAGGGTTTTCCCACTTGATTTTCTCACCGTAGGAGTTCCGCTCACCTGGCACTCACAATGCTGGTGTTTTAGGTCCCAGAGTTCAGTCTCCTGGTCGCTGCGTTGTTTCTGCTCTCCTACTCCTCAGACACAGTGTTCTCTCGTGGCAGCCATCTTGGATCCTTGTTTCTATATTGTCAAGCTTACCTAATTTTCCTAATAAATTTTTATTTAGTAATTAAATTATGAAGTAGATTATTTCTGAATTTATTTTCTACAACTATTTAGGTAGATTGCCTCCTTCCAATGACCTAGTCTTCTGAAAATGTAATTTCTATCATTGTAACAACTGTGAATGTCTGTTTAAATTTTGGCATGTTTGAATATTTAGGTTATCTTGAATAAGCCACTTATATGTTTGGCTCAGTTGTTTTGAATTAATCTTTGTGCATCTTAGAAAATTTCTCCCACTATCTGAGGTATGCATGGTGCACACTCAGTAGTGAAGGTGATTTTGTGAACCAATAAAATGCCCATGTAAGAGGATGTCAAAACTGGGATTTAGGCCACAGAAACAGTAATTGCCAGGAGAGGTGCCAAGGCAATATTACAAAGGAAATAGAAATTCTTAGATCCAAGACACCCAGAACTCTCAGGCAACGGTCCAGAGAAGATATCAGATTTTATAAGATTTTGAAAAGCAAAAGGTTTTCTGAAGTTTTGTTTGTATCTCAGTTTTCTACATATATATGAAGATGTGAGTGCTGTGTGTGTGTGCACACACTCACACAAAAGTGCATGTGTGATTTTAACATGGTCTGAATCAAGTTGAAATGTTAATATGTTCTTAACCTCTGAACTAAGTGTATTACCTCTCTAGTTGCTGAGGTGACACTGGGAAAGCAGATCCTAAAACAAGGCAGACTGAAATTTCACACAACACTACCTTTATTCATGGCGTCAGACAATTTATGCTCTGAGGTTATTCAGAGGGTTAAACAAGGTCATGAGCAAAGTTCACCTATGTTTTGGCTGCATTCAGTCACAAGGGCAACCTGTGCTCAGAAACACTTTGAGTAACAACAGTAAAATGATGGGTAATCTGCAGAAAACCCATGCCTGTTTACTAAACCTGGGAGGGGCATGGGAGCACACTCCCAGGACAAACCATGTTACACAGGAACAGAGGGTACAAAACTATTCCTGCCTTATTTGCTTGGTGTTTTCTCATTGGCCCTCAAGAGTTCTCCCACAGCCTTCATTCATGGACATGTGATGACATGAGACCTTGTTTATTGTTTGTTTGTTTGTTTGTTTATATCAAGGTAACTCAGCACCACTGTTTGGAGACCACTTTTTAATTTCTGCCTTTCATGTCAACAGTGTGTGAAGAAGATACATAGACTGTAAGTTCCAACCCACCAATATTTACAATGACTAATCATATTGCTAAGAGCTTGGAAAAGAGAAAAGACAGATTTAACATGAATGTCACAATGTCTGACACTATTTTATCCAGAAGAAGAATGCTTACTCTTTTGGATATATTTTTTTTATTAATTACACTTTATTCACTTTTTATCCCCCCATAAACCCCTCCCAATCCTCCCTTCCCTTCCCCTTCTCCACACATGCTCCTCCTCAAGTCCACTGATAGGGGAGGTCTTCCTTTCCTTCCTTCTGATCCTAGATTATCAGCTCTCATCAGGAGTGTTTCCATTGTCTTTCTCTGTGGCCTTGTAAGGCTGCTCTCCCATCGGGGGAGGTGATCAAAGAGCAGGCCAATCAATTCATGTCAGAGGCAGTCCCTCTTACCATTATTATGGAACCCACTTGGATACTGAACTGCCATGGGCTACATCTGTGCAGGGGCTCTAGGTTTTCTCCATGCATGGTACTTGGTTGGAGTTTCAGTCTCAGGAAAGACCCCTGTGCTCAGATTTTTTAGTTCTGTTCCTCTTCATGTGAGGCTCCTGTCCTCTCCCTATCTTACTATGTCCCACATCTTTCATAATATTCCATGCACTCTGCTCAAGAGTTGGCTGTAAGTCTCAGCATCTCCTTTGATAGTCTGCAGGGAAGAGTCTTTCAGGGGCCCTCTGTGACAGTCTCCTAGCTTGTTTCCTATTTTTTTTCTTCTTCTGATGTCCATCTGCTTTGCCTTTCTGGCTGGAGATTGAACATTTTAGCCAGAGTCCTCCCTCTTAATTAGTTTCTTTAGATATACACATTTTAGTAGGTTTATCCTATTTTATATGTCTATATAAGTGATTATATACCATGTGTGTCTTTTTGCTTCTGGAATATCTCACTCAGGATGATCCTTTCCAGTTCCACCATTTACCTGCAAATTTCATGATATCCTTTTTTTAATTGCTGAATAATATTCCATTGTGTAGATGTGCCACAATTTCTGTATCCATCCTCAGTTGAGAGGCATCTGGATTGTTTCCAGTCTCTGGCTATTACAAATAAAGCTGCTACAAACAGGGTTAAGCAAATGTCCTTGTTTTGTACTTGAGCCTCTTTTGGATATATGCCTAGGAGTGGTATAGCTGGATCTTGAGGAAGCGCTATTCCTAGTTGTCTAAGGAAGCGCCACATTGATTTCCAGAGTGGTTGAACAAGTTTACATTTCCACCAGCAGTGAAGGAGGGCTCCCCTTACTCCACAACCTCTCCAGCATGTGTTATCACTTGAGTTTTGGATTTTTGGCCATTTTGATGGGTGTAAGGTAAAATCTCAGGGTCGTTTTGATTTGCATTTCCCTGATGGCTAATGATTTTGAACATTTCTTTAAGTGTTTCTCTGCCATTCGGTATTCCTCTACTGAGTTCTCTGTTTAGCTTTGTTCCCCATTTTTTAATTGGATTACTTGATTTGTTGCTTTTCAACTTCTGTAGTTCTTTATATATACTGGATATTAGCCCTCTCTCAGATAAAGGGTTGGTGAAGATTCTTTCCCAATCTGTAGGCAGTCGTTTTGTTCTGATGACAGTGTCCTTTGCTTACAGAAGCTTTTCAGTTTCATGAGGTCCCATTTATTGATTGTTGCTCTTAGAGCCTGTGCTGTTGATGTTCTGTTCATGAAGTTTTCTCCTGTACCAATGAGTTCAAGGCTCTTCCCCACTTTTTCATCTAAACAATTTAATGTGTTTGGTTTTATGTTAAGCTCATTGATCCATTTGGACTTTAGTTCTATGCAGGGTGATAAGTATGGATCTATTTGCATTTTTCAACATGTAGACATCCAGTTAGACCAGCACCATTTGTTGAAGATGCTATCTTTTTTCCACTGTATGGTTTTGGCATCTTCGTCAATAATCAGGTGTCCATAAGTGTGTGGGTTTATTTCTGGGTCTTCTATTCAGTTTCAATGATCCACCTTACTGTTTCTATGCCAGTACCATGCAGTTTTTACTACTGTTGCTCTACAGTACAGCTGGAGATCAGGGATGGAGATACCTACAGAAGATCTTTTATTATAGAGTTTTTTTTTTAAAGCAATTCTGGGTTTCTTGTTATTCCATATGAAGTTGAGAATTTTCTTTTAAGGTCTGTAAAGAATTGTATTGGTAATTTAATGGGATTTGCATTGAATCTGTAGATTGCTTTTGGTAAGATGGCAATTTTTACTATGTTAATCCTGCCAAGCCATGAGCATGGAAGATCTTTCCATCTTCTTATATCGTTTTTCTAATTCTTTCTTCTGAGACTTGAAATTTTTTGCATACAAGACTTTGGTTTCCCTGGTTAGGGTCACACCAAGGTACTTTATGTCTTTTGTGGCAATTGTGAAGGGTGTTGTTTCCCTAATTTCTTTCTCAGCCGATTTGTCTTTGGTATATAGGAAGGTTACTGATTTTTTTGAATTAATTTTGTATCTGGCCACTTTGCTGAAGGTCTTTATCAGCTGTAGGAGTATCCTGGTAGAATTTTGGGGGTCACTCAGGCATACTATCATATCATCTGCAAATAGTGATACTTTGACCTCTTCCTTTCCAATTTGTATCCCCTTGATCTACTTCAATTGTCTAATTGCTCTAGCAAGGACTTCCAGAACTATGTTGAAGAGATATGGAGAGAATGGGCAGCCTTGCCTTGTCCCTGATTTCAGTGGCATTTCTTTAAGTTTCTCTCCATTTAGTTTGATGTTGTTTATAGGCTTATTGTATATTGCCTTTATTATGTTTAGGTATGTGCCTTGTATCTCTGATTTCTCCAATACTTTAAACATGAATGGATGTTGGATTTTGTTAAATGCTTTTTCAGCATCTAAGGAAATTATCATGTGGTTTTTTTTTTCTTTCATTTTGTTAATATGGTGGATAACATTGATAGATTTCCATATATTGAACCACCTGGGATGAAGCCTACTTGTTCATAGTGGATGATATTTTTGATGTGTTCTTGGATTTGGTTTGCAAGTATTTTGTTGAGTTTTTTGTTTGTTTGTTTTGCATCTATGTTCATAACGGAGATTGGCCTGAAATTCTTTCTTTGTTGGGTCTTTGTGAGGTTTGGGTACCAAGGTGACTATGGCTTCATAGAATGAGTTTGGTAGTGTTCCTTCTGTTTCTATTTTGTGAAATTGTTTGAAGAGAACTGGAGTTAGCTCTTCTTTGAAGGTCTGGTAGAATTCTGCACTGAAACAATCTGGTCCTGGGCTTTTTTTGCATGGGAGACTTTTGATGACCACTTCTATTTCCTTTGGAGATATAGGACCATTTAATTGATTTATCTGGTCTTGATTCAGCTTTGGTATGTGGAATTGATCAAGAAAGTTGTCCATTTCATTTAAATTTTCAAATTTTAGGGCATATAAACTTTTGAAGTAAATCCTTATGATTGTTTGGTTTTTCTCAGTGTCTGTTGTTATGTCCTCTTTTTAATTTCTAATTTTGTTGATTTGGATGCTGTCTCTCTGCCTTTTAGTTAGTTTGGCTAAGGGTTTGTCTATCTTGTTGATTTTCTCAAAGCTGGTTTCTAAAACCAGCTCTTGGTTTTACTGATTCTTTGAATTGTTTTATTTGTTTCTAATTCATTGATTTCAGCCCTGAGTTTGATTATTTCCAGCTGGCTACTCCTTTTTGGTGAGTCTGCTTCTTTTCTTCCTAGTGCTTTTAGGTGAGCCATTAAGTTGCTTGAATGAGAAGTCTCAAATTTCTTCTTGAATGCACTTAGTGCTATAAACTTTCCTCTTAGCACTGCTTTCATTGTGTCCCATAAGTTTGGGTATGTTTTGTCTTCTTTTTTATTGAATTCTAGGAAGACTTTAATTTCTTTCTTTATTTCTTCCCTGACCCATCTGTCATTTAGTAGCAAGTTGTTCAGTTTCCATGTGTTTGAAGGATCTTTTCTATATCTGTTGTTGTTGAGGTCCAGCTTTATTCCATGGTGATCAGATAGGATACAAGGGATTATTTCCATCTTCTTGTATCTATTGAGGCTTGCTTTGTGACCAACCATATGTTCTATTTTGGAGAAGGTTCCATGATGTGCTGAGAAGAAGGTAAATTATTTTGTGTTTGGGTTTAAGGTTCTGTAGATATCTTTTAGGTCCATTTGATTCATGACCTCTCTTGGAAACATTGTTTCTTTCTTTAATTTCTGTTTTGTTGACCTGTCCTTTGTTGAGAGTGGGGTGTTAAAGTCTCCCACTATTAATGTCTGGGGATCTAAATGTGCTTTAAGTTTTATCAATGTTTCTTTTACAAATGTGTGTGCCCTTGTATCAGGTTGGTGAGGTGAGCTGTGGCAATTCCCAAAAAACACTGGCCATTCAGTTACCACATCCAAAAAAGCTGAGGAGGCTTCCTTCAGGAAAAACCATCTTCCTGCCAAGGGGATTCTCTCTACCACAGGATTCCAGGAACCACCAGAAAGTAACACCCAATACCTAAGATTGCCCAATGGGTAGAGGCCAGTGTAAAAGCTCAACCAACAAAAGACAGAGCAATATGCTGTCTCCAGAACTTAGTTATCCAAGGACAAGCAGCCCTGAACACCCCAGCATAATTGAAATTCAAGAAGATGACTTAACATCTATGCTTATGAAGAAGATAATAGAGGAAACAAATAAAATGCATAAAGATCTAGAGGAAGATAAAGACAAACAGATTATGGCCATTCATAAAGAACTAGAGGAAGATAAAAACAAACAGATTTTGGCCATCTGTAAAGAAATACAGGAAGTTACAGCCAGACAGTTTGTGGCCTTTAGAGAGGAAATACTTAAATCACTGAAAGAAATAAAAGAAACATAGGATTGTTCAAACAAACAGCTGAAGGAATTGGGGGAAAAACAGGAAAATACAACCAGATAGGTGATGGAAATCAACAAAACATCTTAAGATCTGAATATAGAATTGGAAAATTTAAAGAAAACACAAATGGAAGAAATTATGGAGAGAAAGAACTTAGGGAAGCAAGCAGGAACTACAGAGGTAAGCATAACCAATAGACTACAAGAGATGGAAGAAAGAATCTCAGGTGTGGAAGATACAATGGAAGAAAGAGATGCATCTGTCAAAGAAAATGTTAAATCTAAAAAATTTCTGACACGGACTGTCCATGAAATTCAAAACAACATAAAAATACAAAACCTAAGAATAATAGGAATAGAGGAGAAAGAAGATTCCTTCCTCAAAGGCCAAGAAAATATTTTCAACAAAATCATTTAAGAAAATTTCCCCAAATTAAAGTAGAGGCCAATAAGAATACAAGAGGCCTACAGAACACCCAGTAAATTAGAGCAGAAAAGAAAATCCTCCTGCCACATAATAATCAAAACTGCAAGTATACAGAACAGAGAAAAAAATACTAAAAGCTGCAAGGGAAAAAAGGCCAAGTAACATATAATGGTAAGCCCATCAGACTCACACCTGACTTCTCAAGAGAGACTATGAAAGCCAGAAGGGCTTGGACAGACATCATGCCAGACCATAAGAGAACACAGGTGTAGGCCCAGGCTACTATGCCCAGCAAATCTCTCAGTCTTCATAGACAGAGAAAACAAGATATTCAATGACAAAAACAAATTTCAACAATATCTACACACAAATCCAGCATTACAGAAGATACTAGAAGGAAAAATACAACCCAAGAAACCTACCCACTTTCAAGAAAACACAGGAAATAACTAACCTCACTGGATATAATTTAAAAATAAAAATCTGTCTCTTTTTTGATTTGGTTTGTTTCTCATCAAAGTTCTACTCTCTCAATACATTGCTCACTTTAAGCTTTAAGTTTTATTTCTCATTGCTATGACTAAAAATCTGATCAGAAAAAAAATTTAATGGGGATTTGTTTTACCTTGAGGTTTGAGAGGACACAAATCATCATGGAGGAAACACGATGAAGCTCACCACACCAAATTTACAGTCAGGAAGCCAAGGGATATGAATACTTGGGCTCAGGTCTCTCTCTCTCTCTCTCTCTCTCTCTCTCTCTCTCTCTCTCTCTCGGCAATTTCTTCTGTCTTTATTGTAATTCATAGTTTCTAGTAAAGAGAATAACCCTCAACAGCTTCCTAAAATCTTCCCAGAAGAATTACTTATTCATTTTATTATCACTTTTCTTTTATTTAAATTTAAAAGCAGTAATGATCAGGTTGTTATTCACTGAAGTGTGATCTGGGAATCCTGATGCCATTGGACACTCAAATGATGTGGTAACAAACAAGTGCAAAAACTGTATAGTTGAGCTGAGTTCCTCAATATTCAGAAGTGAGGAGGACCTGGACAACTCTCAGAATAGGTGCAGATGACTCCATGTGAGAACATTCATAGATGTGAGGCACATGTGTGCTCAAGCTCCCCCTTTTGAGAAAGCCTAAAGACAACAACTCAGCAGCCTTTAGCTCCACTGCCCAGCATTGTTCCATCAGGAGATAGAAAACATAACCCACAGACATCTTATAGAGAAGTAAGGAATTGTTCAAAATGAAATGATTGGTGCAAGCAAGGGACCTAGACAGCAATAGAAATGTCCAGGAAAGCCAGAGATGGGGCAATTTGATTGACATAAATAAGTTTCTCTCTCTCTCTCTCTCTCTCTCTCTCTCTCTCTCTCTCTCTCTCTCTCTCTCTCTCTCTCTCTCTCTCTCTCTTCAGCTTAAGACCCAGTCCCTGGATGGTAATGAGATGGAGTTAATTCTTGGGACTGGGGCAAAGTCACCAGATCACAGTCCTTTCAGAGCAGGGGTCCAGCAGCAGTCCCCCACCCAGATTAACTTCAGGGTGTGACTAGGGTCACTTAGGCCTTAAGGAAGCCTATAGAATGTGTTAATCCCCCCCCCCCTTGCTACAGCGTAACCTGCAGTCTAACCTAACAGGGCAGTACCTTCCAGGGGGATGGGGGGGATCAGGTGTCCCAGGTAGCCAAACCTGATCATTTGCAGTTTTGGCACCTGAAAACAAACCAATCATTTTAAAGGTCAGCTCCCCTAGAGACCCTTTCCCCCAATCCTGTACTGCCAAGACTTGCACTTCCGTGCTTTAGTTTTTGCCCTCTTAAATACCCTGTTCCCCCAGAGCTGGGGGTCGCTTGCCCCTTTGTTCTTGCAAAGGGCAGCCACCCAGCTTCAGTTTGTAATAAAGGCCCTAGTGTGTTTTGTATTGGACTCAGAGCCTGTTGGATTTGAGATCTGGGTATTTCAGTGACAATTGCTTTCAGGGTGGGTCTTTTCTCTTCAGTTAAATCTCTAGATGTTCCTTCAAATGTATACAAGGTTGTATTACCCAGGAAATTCTAGATCTAGCCTAGTAATCAAGATTGCAATCAAGATTAAACATCATGGAGTTAGTTCTTACATTCATGCTTCAGAAAATAACAAAAGGCCATTGAAAATATAATGAAACACATTTCAAAGGACTGTGGTGTTAAAATGACAAATCTTCCTGATATCCACATCTTGCCAGCATGTCCTGCTTTGCAATTGAGAGATGAGTAAAGTGTACTTCCTAAAAATTAATATATTCTTTTAGTAGCTTGTAAAGTCTAAGTAGGTAAGGGAATGAAGACAGAAAATTTTAATGTATTGTGTTAGACTTTTGAACTGGGGTAATGTTGTTCTTCAGATAAAATTCATAAGAAAAGGGTCCAAGTCAGATCATCTGAGATTTCACAAACAACCTAAGAAATAAGATAAAACTTGCATCTAGCATTTCAGTTCTATTATATATGAGCACACCATCTCAGTTAATCCTGAAGGCAATGCAATCATTGCCGATGAAATTTGTTGTCAGGGAGGGCATCTGTTTACATGACAGCTGAATAAAAATTGGATGGCTGGAAAGTTAAAAAACAAAACAAAACAAAAGCACAGCAAATGGTAGAACAGTGGCCTCTGGAGGGGCCGAAGAAGAACTTTCCCATATGTATGAAGAAGTAAAGTAAAAGGCTAATATTTTTATTGCGTAAGAAAATAAAGTGAAAAAGAAAGGACAAGAAGTAAAAGCAAATCCTGGAAGACCATAAAGGTGGGGCAGTGAGTTCAGATAAGCTAGTGACTGAAGTTGTTTTTCACTAGTCAATACAGTGAAAGACTGAAGGAGAATGCAGCCACCTGCATGGGGGTGTGATAATAGTGTCACTCACTCACAAGTCCTTTTAATTGCCTGACATCAGCTTCTATGTGGGTCAGCATTGTTCCTACTGAGTTGATGCAAGGAATACACAATAATAACAATAGTGTACATAGCCAAGGGTTGGTCCATCATAACATCCTCATAAGAATGACGCCTAATTGACAGGAGGGATTGAAGAAGCTGGTGGAAAAGCAGAGATCTGCCTGAGTAAAAAAAATGCAAATGAACTATTGACATCTACTTAGCATAATATTTGAGAAACAGCACCACATAAATTCAAGACAATTAACATGTTTTCTTGAACTCCTGGTTTTCACAGTTTGGCCCTGTGCAAATGGAAGTGCGCTCTTTCTCTCATGACCACGATTCAATCATTTCATTTCATGTCAATAGTTTGGTCAAAATGTGGGAGGAGTATGACAAAGGGGCTGCAAAACCACACTGAATAGTGTTTATATAGTCACTGATCTGTTTTTTTTTTTAATTTATTTATTTTTATATCAATCACAGGTTAAGTACTTTGAATCCCAGGCGTAGCCCCCTCCCTCAGTCCCTCCTACCCTCCCACTCCCTCCCTCATCTCCCTCCTCCCTGCTCCCTCCAAGTCCACCAACAGGGGAGGACCTCCTCCCCTTCCATCCAACCCCACCTTATCCTGTCTCCTCAGGGCTGGCTGCAATGTCCTCCCCTGGGATCTAGCCAGTCTGTCACTCCCCAGCTTGTATGGGGGAGGGTCAAAGAGTCAGCCATAAAGATCATGACTGAAACAGTCCCTGTTACCCTGAATAGGGTCTTCAGTCCTACACCGAGCTATCATGGGCCCCATCTGTGCGGGGGTTCCAGGCCATATCCAAACATGGTCCTTGACTGTAGAAACCGTCTCTTACAAGACCCCTGCCTACCCACAATGATTACACAATGAGCACTATGATTCTATCCATTTAAAATTTTCAAGTTATGGTATTTTTTCCCTTTTAATTTTACTTGTATTATTTAATTGCTGAAATACCACTTTACATACATTTTTACCTGTGTGACATGCAAGACATAGCTTTTAAACACTGTTAAAAATACTTCACTTGTAAAAAAAAAATACTTCACTTGTCTCTAAAACACATGTCATTTTACCTCTAATATTTGAGTGATAACTCTGGATTATTTTCATTATTAGTTTGGTTGTTTCCCATTTTAGCTTATGTTTCTTAATGGCAACAAAATTTGATACTACACATTTGTATTCCTTTTGTAAATATCTTGAATTTCTATTTGTTTTGTATGAAATTGTTGTCTTAGTCTGATTTTTGTTGCTAAAATGAAATAGTTGAGGCTGCATAACATATAAAGCAAAGGGTCTTATTTAATATTATCTTAGTGGCTGAAGGGTTCAAAAATGCATGGTATTTGTGAGTTGGTAAAGGATTTCTGGCAAGTTATAGTGTCATGCAGAAGACCAGTGGAAAACACCAATGTGCAGAAAGGGCTGTCTACCCAGATGTATCTCACATTATTTCAGCATGTTCCAACATGACCCGATCTGCACTCATCCCTTCAATGTGAGGGGTCTGATGACTAGACCACCTGTTTTTTGGCTCCACCTCCTAATGGTTCATCACCTCAACAACACCACACTGTACACACCAGAACTCTAGATCAAAATTTCTGGACACATATTCACACTTACCCCAAACAACTTCCTTTTGTTATTTTGCCTTTTAATTTATAGATATTCTTTCAAAGCATGTAGATTTTCTTTTTTACCTTTAGTTTTTAGTTTTTTGAAGTATGTTTATAGCTTATTAGGATTTTTGCCAAACTACATTAATATAAGATTGAATACCATCCACATAGTCTTCTTCATGCTTTCTTATCCATTACATGCTGCTTCAGAATAGTTTTTAAGTTTGTCTTCACATATCAGAAAAAAACACTGTTGATCTATATCTATTATCTATCTATCTATCTATCTATCTATCTATCTATCATCTATCTATCTGTCTGTCTATCTATGTATCTATCTGTGAATCTTTTATCTACCTATCTTCCTACCTACCTACCTACCTGTCTAAATTTCATGGGCCTAAAATAACTTCAACAATTAAGAAAGCTGGAACCTCATTCATGAACGTGTTTTCACAAAAGCATGTTTTCTATGGCTATATGTTCTTTGACAGGTGTAGAACTGTGGAACTTACCACCACCCCCATCCTTGATTGTCTTTACATGCAAAATATCACTTGTCAGGTTATTTTCAGGTAACCAAAACTGCTATCAGATATGAGCATATTGTGTCTAGAAAACAATTAAAAGCTCCCCTTGTCATTCTTTGACTCTTTATTTCTGTCCCCATTTCCTCAATGTTCCTTGTAACTAAGATGGGGTGGCTAATATAGATTGCCCAATATGCATGAGGACTCACAGTTACTTATTATCGTTATTTGATCACTTACAGATATCTACAACATACATTCCTACAGCAACAACAATAAAAGTTTCCTGGCCAAGTTTGAGGAGACAATAATGCAATGGGCATGAGGAATAAATATTAGAAAAGTAATTTGACAACACAACCATTCAGTTAAACAACATGTTAAGGCCTTCACAAGAGAGTAAGATTTCTTTTATTTTAGTTTGTGTGTGTGTGTGGTGCCTTTCTGTACATGTGTGGTACCCAGGGAGGCCAGAGACAGAATTAAATACCCTGGAGCTGCAGTTACCCACAGGTGTGAACCACCTGATAGTGATAAAGTGATGAGAGCTTTTCTACAAGTTCTCTAAAAGAGCAAAGAGCATTCTATCACCTCTGAGCCATCCCTCCAGTACCCACTGTTCCCAATTAAAATAGGAATACACACACACACACACACACACACACACACACACACACACACACACATATATATATATATATATATATACATATATATACACATGCAAGGAATTGCTACTTAATCTTAAAACCTATGTGTACAAATTAAAAAAAATAAACTATTTAAAAAATCACTATTCTCCATGAGCTATATTGTTATTACATTTAAATTTTATAATTTAATTTTTTGAGAATTTTAAAGAAGAAAAGGTAAATGTCATTATATCAGTGACTCAAAGATACCAAGTCAGAAAGCATAAAATAATTATATGACAGTACCAGAGGATTTGAGAGATGATTGAACCTTTCACCTACTTAATAATGATAGTATTTACCTGATGATTAATTTTTTTAGGAATCAATGAATCATAAAATTTGAATATAACTTTACAGTTGTACATTAAATTTTGATGTATGTAAATTTTATCTCAGAATGACTGTTAATTATAATGTAAATTTGAACATCCACAATTTTAGAAGAAAGTGAAGATTGATTCATCAGCCAATTATATTTTGAACTATTATCACTAGACTGTTGGGTTTATTTTTTTAATTATTTGAAATGTAAAGAAGAAATAAAAATCAGCTTTTCTTGTTTAGTAAATATAGCATATATTTTTTTCAAAAAAAAGTTTTACAATGGTTTGCTATAAAATCTAGGTTTTTTTTTTTTTTCATCTTACCCAAGGTCATCTTTCTTACTTATCTTCTTCAGGTGTACAGATTTTAGTATGTTTATCCTACATTGTATATCTAATATCCATTTATAAGTGAGTATATGCCATGTGTATTTTTCTGTTTCTGGGATACCTCACTCAGAGTATCTTTTCTAGTTCTCACCATTTGACTGCAAATTTCATGATTTTCTTGTTTTCAATTGCTGAGTAGTATTCTATTGTATAAATGTACCACAATTTCTCTATCCATTCCTTAGTTGAGAGACTTCTGGGTTGTTTCCCCATTCTGGCTATTACAAATAAAGCTGCTATAAACATGGTTGAGCAAATGTCCTTGTTGTATACTTGAGCATCTTTTGGATATATGCCTACTAGTGGTTTGGCTGGATCTTGAGGAAGTGCTGTTTCTAGTTGTCTGAGAAAGCACCAGATTGATTTCCAAAGTGGTTGTACAAGTTTACATTCCCACTAACAATAGAGGAGGGTTCCCCTTTCTCAACATCCTCTCCAGCTTGTCACTTGAGTTTTTGATCTTTGCCATTCTGATGGGTGTAAGGTGAAATCTCAGGGTGGTTTTGATTTGCATTTCCCTGATGACTAAGGACTTTGAACATTTCTTTAACTGTTTTTCTGCCATTTGATATTCCTCTGTTGAGAATTCTCTATTTAGCTCTGTACCCCATTTTTTAAAAATTGGATTACTTGATTTGTTGTTTTTTAACTTCTTGAGTTATTTATGTATTCTGGATAACTTATGTAGCCCTCTCTCAAAAACAGGGTTGGTGAAGATCCTTTCCCAGTCCGTAGGCTGTCGTTCTGTTCTGATAACAGTGTCCTTTGCTTTAGAGAAGCTTTTCAGTTTCATGATGATCAATCCTCATTCAGAAAGGCAAACAGTATGTACATTGGAAGAGGGAGAAAACAAGGAACAAAACAGGAGTCTACCACAGAGGGCCTCTGAAAGACTCTGCCCAGCAGAGTATTAAGGCAGATACTGAAACTCATCCTCAAACTTTGGGCAGAGTGCAGGAAATCTTAGGAAAGAAGGGGGAGGTGACAGACCTGGAGGGGACAGGAGTTTCACAAGGAGAGCAAAAGAACCAAAAAGTCTGTGCACAAGGGTCTTTTCTGAGACTGATACTCTAACCAAGTACTGACCATGGATGGAGATAATCTAGAGCCCTTGCACAGATGTAGCCCATGGCAGCTCAGTCTCCAGGTGGGTTTAGTAATAATGGGGACACGGACTGTCTCTGACATGAACTCAGTAGCTGACTCTTTGATTACCTGCCCAAGAGGCACTGAGGGCAGAATGCCTTACCAGTCCAGAGAGGAAGACAATGCAGCCAGCCCTGATGAGACCTGATAGGCTAGGATTAGAGGGAAGGGAAGGAGGAGCTCCCCTATCAGTGGCATGAGGATCTTTTCTGAGACTAACACTCCAACCAAGGACTATTCATGGATATAACCTAGAACCCCTACTCAGTTGTAGCCCATGGCAGCTCAGTATCCAAGTGGTTTTCTCTAGTAAGGGGACCAGTGGCTGGCTCTTTGATAACCTGCCCCTGAGGCGGGGAGCAGCCTTACCAGGCCACAAAGGAAGACAATGCAGACAGCCCTGATGAGACCTGATAGGCTAGGGTCAAATGGAAGGGGAAGAGGACCAACCCTATCAGTGGACTTGGGGAGGGGCAAGGGAGTAGTAGAGGGAGGAAGGGTGAGATTGGGAGGGGATGAGTATGGCGTCTACTGTTGGGTTACAAAGTGAATAAATTCTAATTAATAAAAAATAATTTAAGTTTTTTGATATAATATCTTTTCCTTCCTTTTATTTTATTTCATTTTGAGTCATAGGATTTACCTGTTCATTAATTTTCTTCTTTAAGATTGTCACATTTAATAATAAACTCAGGGAAACTTAGCTACATATATTTTACTGGCAAACTATCAGTAAGTTTATTGGTTATTGCATAAATATATGTATATCAAAATTTGTTGTTAAAATTCTAATTTAATTGTGTGTCATATTTATCAGACTACTCTATTTCTAACTCTTGCTTGTTAGCTAATGATGTTTCCTGAAATCTTATAAGATGTATAACTTGCATTGATTTTTTTAATGAATGCTTTTCCTTTACTCACCTAAAACTCCAACTTTACCAAAAAGGAAATATTCTTTCTCCAGTAAGCTTTTTTTCATTTCTAGACTTTCAGATTGGTTAGTCACTTAATGATATGTATTAACATGGTGAAAATGGCCATCCTGCCAAATGCAATCTACAGATTCAATGCAATTCCCATCAAACACTAATACAATACTTTATAGACCCTGAAAGAAAAATTCTCAACTTCATATGGAAAAACAAAAAAACCCAGAATTTCCAAAACGATCCTGTACAACAATAGATCCTTTGCAGGTATCTTCATCCCTGATCTCAAGCTGTACTATAGAGCAATAGTTATAAAAACTGCATGGTATTGGCATGGAAACAAAAAAGTTGATCAATAGAACTGAATAGAAGACCCAGAAATAAACCCACACACCTATGAATACCTGATTTTTGACAAAGTAGCCAAAACCGTTCAATGGAAAAAAGACAGCATCTTCAAAAATGGTGCTGGTCCAACTGGATGTCTATTTGCTGAAAAATGAAGATAGATCCATATTTATCACCCTGCGTGAAACTAAAGTCCAGTATATCAAAGACCTCAATATAAAACCAGACACACTAAACCTGTTAGAAGTAAAAGTGGGGAAGAGCCTAGAACTCATTGGCACAGGAGACAATTCCTGCACAGAACACCATCAACACAAGCTCTAAGAGCAACAATCAATAAATGGGACCTCATGAAACTAAAAAGCTTCTGTAAATCAAAAGACATTCTCGTCAGAACAAAAAGACAGCCTACAGACTGGGAGAGGATCTTCACCAACCCTATACCTGATAGAGAGCTGATATCCGGAAAATACACAGAACCAAAGAAGTTCATATGAAAAAGGGAGGAGGCTACGGCTGGGGTACAAGTGAATGACCTGTGATTAAAATGAAATAAAAAGTAAAATAAAATATACTCACTACAGTTTTCTTTTCAGAAGAAATTCAGCTCTAAGGTTTCAAAACTAACTAAATTCTGTTTAGTTTTTTAATTATATGCATAAATTTGAAAATAATATTGATGTCAAGTTATACATAGAACTTAAGGACATTTTTGCTCTGATATTTCTATAACTAGAATTATTTTCAATGTGAAGGAATTTTAAGCTGGAGGGTGGAGCCCAGGGCACCCAACCTGGCACCTTTGGAGGAGAGGAGCCTCTGAAGCATAGTAATAGAGTGGTGTGAATTTCCTGGGCATGGAGAGCCATGACCTTGAGGGGTCACTGCCAACATGAGTTTCTCTCACTCTGTCCTTTCTTCCTAACTGCCACAGAGTGAACAGTGCCTTCAGCGGTCTATCCCCACCACAACACACAGCCTTAAAACAGGCCCACAGTAGGACTGATCATCTTATCCCGGGTCCTCTTTCTTGTTTATCTTCTTTAGGTGTACAGATTTTAGAATTTTTATCCTATCCTATAAGTCTAGTAGCCAATTATAAGTGAGTATATACCATGTGTGTCTTTCTGCTCCTGGGAAGATGGTCAATCCCCACTTAGAAAGACAAATGGGATGGACTTTGGAAGTAGGAGAAAACAAGTAACAGGACAGGAGCCTACTGCAGAGGGTCTCTGAAAGACTCTACCTAGCAGAGTATCCAATCAGATGCTGAGACTCATAACCAAACCTTGGGCAGAGTGCAGGGAATCATTTGAAAGAAGGGGGAGTTAGTATGACCTGGAGAGGACAGGAGCGACACAAGGACCAAATAGATCAGGGCACAGGGGTCTTCTATGAGACTGTTTCTCCAACGAAGGACCATGTATGGATATAACCTAGAACCCCTGCTCAGATGTAGCTCATGGCAGCTCAGTATCTAAGTGGGTTCCCTAGTAAGGGGGACAAGAATAATTTCTGACACGGACTCAATGACTGGCTCATTGAGCTTCCCCTCCCCCCTTAGGGAAGAGCAGCCTTGCTAGGCCACAAATAAGGACATTGCAGCCACTCCTGAAGATACCTGATAAGCTAGGATCAAAATGATAGAAGGGGAGGAGGACCTCCCCTATCAGTGGACTCAGAAGGGGGCAGGGAGGAAATGAGGAAGGGAAAGGGGTTCGGAGGGAAAATGGGAGTAGGCTAAGGCTGGGATACGAGTGAATGACCTATGATTAATATAAAAAATAAAAATTATTTAAAGAAAAAGAAAATGGAAAAGAAAGAGAAAACAAAAGCAAAAACAGGCCGAAAGGTAGCTTTTGATTACAGTTTATAATGTAAGCAAATCATCTTAAGTATCGAAACTAAGTAAGGAACTACTTCAATAATCGAAACTAAGTAACTAAGATTAGTTGTTGGTTATTATATTGTTTTAGTATTGTTATTGTGTCAAATCAATAATGATCTACATTTCCCTTTAACACAATTTATTTTAATTAAACATCAAAGAAAAACCGAAACTCTTCAAAACTTCTAATATCATCTATTTTTTAATAATAACTAGCTAGCAAAATAAGTACATATGTTATAGTTTGAGTAAAAGGTCAAATTGTTAAAACTATTCAAACTATTTTATAGTATTGTACGTTATTTACTTTTGAAAGTGTAATCTTACAATGTTTTTAAAATTGTTGGCTTAATTGCCATAAGGTATTTAGTTGAGGCAAATAATATACATAATTTTTATTTATTCAGAAAATAACCCCAATGGGCTGTTGAAAAGGAGTGCATAACATAAGTACTTATTTTGTTTTCATAAATTATTTAGACTTGTATTTTTTTTAATTTTAACATTTTTATGTTATATTAATCACAGGTTATGTACTTTGTATCCCAGCCATAGCCCCCTCCTGCATTCCCTTCCTATCCCACCTTTCCCTCCCTCATCTCCTATCTGCCCCTTTCCAAGTCCACTGATCGAGGAGAACATGTAATTCTGAACTTCTTTTAAAATTGTTTTTGGACAAGAAATGTACCTTTTAAATATCAATTGTCATCTTGTTATATTTGTTGATCACTGTGGTTTGAGCTTTGCCTAGCCGCAGCATCTGTGAGTTGCATGTCTCTTCCAAAGAGCTGGTATTCTTCTGCCCATAAATCTATCTGATGTTTTCTGTAAGTGAATTGCCACCCTGTTCGATATAGAGATAATGGGACATACTGCTGTTTTGCTCAAGACCCATAGCTCTCTCCACATTTATCACTGTAGAGGAATTAGAAGTTACTTTCATATAAAATTTTGGCAGTCTTGTTTTTTCTCCAAAAATAACCTTTTGGTCTTTCTTGTCAGTGTCACAGTAATTCATTACATTGTACTTTATATATGTCATTATACTGCATGTGGTATTATTTCTATGAATTGTTTTTAATCAAATTAACTTGTTATTTGTCTTTGCAGACAATTTATTTTATTGAAGTATGCTAAAAATCTTGCTCAGTCTCACCGTCTCACCATGTGCTCACCTACTCTTATGCCATCTAAGTCTTTGCTTTAGTTCATTAAGAGTACAGAATTGACTTATTTGTAAAATTTAATCTATTTCTACTTTTGTGGTGCTAAGAGTCAAACAGAGTCACAAGTATTCAAGACACTCAATGGCTAAGCCATACATCAATGTCTTAGTTATAATTTTAATTGTAAATTTGACCTTTAAAATGTGTTTTTTTCCATTGTAAACAAAAAGATTATTGTCTGACCTTACATTTTAGGCTACTGAATGGTCTTATATCATTTCTTTACAGTCTTACATTTGGTAAAACAAGAGCAATCTTCCCATTTTTGCTCTTACTAATGAGCAAGATACTATCTATATTCTCTCCTTCGAATAATTTTTAATGTTTAATGACATAAAATTCCTTTAAAACGATCTGATGTTAATCTAATGTTTTTTCACAAAACTGAGAATAAGTGATTTTCTTTGCCAGATAACAAATCTGGCAGGATCTTTTTCTGAGTGAAGCTTCAATTGCTCATAACTTCTATAAAAGCAAGCAAACAAGCGAAGAAATCAATTCTTTTGACTGTCAAAAAAACTAATTAAAAATTATCCCATGCTAGATTTTTAAAATACATACTTATAAAATATATTCTGGAACTTTTTCAACCAGTGTATATGTGAAGAACATTTCAGAATTTAATGTTTATAGGCTGAAGCATTTAAAAAATTTAGATGTTTATACAATGACAAGAATTTGTAGAAACAACCTAAGATTCCAAAAGATTTCTGACTATGTATGTCAGTGTCTCAAAAACTGTAAATTCTTAGCCACATGATGTACTTTAGGAACTGTCATGCCCCGAGACATTACACAGCAAAGAGATACTTTTTAAGTAGTGAGTGAATACTATTCCTATCTTGTATTGTTTCATGAAATGTAATTTTTTTATTATTGAGAATTTCTCTTGATATTTATCAGATTGTTGATTAATATTTTAACACCTCTTTTCAGCTTTCTGAAAAGCTGAATTTTATAAATTAAGTATGCGAAGTTGGCTAACACTCCCTAGCTAGGCCTATATCTCCAAAGTTTCAGGAGAGAATTAAAACAACAGTGCATTGTTTTAAACACATGAAAGTTTATATTATAATTTGAATACACCATAGAGTTTTAACCATATTGTTTGGTGTCATATGACTTTGTACTAAGGCACTGGCAACCAAGCAAAGGGAACTTCTCTTTACTGTGTTTGGTCTTCCCTTAATACACATCTCAGTGAGACTTCAGTATTCCGGCTGTTCTCCTGCCACTGGACTGAACCTGCTTCAAATATGAAGTTTAAGGGGTGGTTGCTCTTCTTTTTCATTTTTTCACTTTCTGTACTTTAAAGGAAGTGCCAGATGATGACTCGATCTTCCAATCCTCAGGAGCCATACAGGCCATGGGAGGTAACATGGCATTATCATGGAATGGACAGCAAAGGATGAGGGAGAGAAGCTTCAGAATGTTGCAGAATATTTCATACCATAATGAACCCCCAAATTGTGAACTATAAAACCCTGTTTCTTCAGTATGGTTGAACCCTATCACATACTTTTAATCCAAGAACTTTCTGTTTATTATTAAACCAGTGATTATGGTGTAGTTCTTAGCACATACCTTTAAGCTAAGAGCTTTCTGTACAGAGGATTTTATAAAGTTAATCCTAGGTCAAGAGGCAGAGCAAGAAACCAGCTGACAGGGAATAATGAGTAGGGGGGGGAGGGGGCTGGAGGGATGGTTCAGAAATTATGAACACTGGCTATTCTTCTAGAGGTCCTGAGTTCAATTCCCAGCAAACACATGGTGGCGCACAACCATATATAATGATATCTGGTGCCCTCTTCTGGTACACAGGCAGAAATGTTGTATAAATAATAAAATAATTAAATCTTAAAAAAATTAAAAAAGGAGTAGGAGGGTCTTTGAGCTGAGGGTGATTAGCTCAAACTCTGGCTTAGTTTAGGCTTCATCTCCTCAGCTCCCTGACTTTTGGGGCTTTGAGCTTTGGCCTTGGGTTTTTATTGTCTTTTGCTCCTGGGCTGTCAGTGAGCCTTTTGGTTTTTTTTTGTTTGTTTTTTGTTTGTTTGTTTTTCCATCTAGACCTGAGCTGAGAAGGAAGGTCAGCTGGGTACTTTCCCTGCCTCTCCGATAGCAGGTTTTCACCCCAGTGTCTGGCTCCTGAGTCTTTATTGATAAAATAGAACGCTTGGGATTTTCCTTCTTTTAAATGACACAGCGTGTTAATAGCAGATGAGTGGGCTAGAGCTCAGAAAAGTCAGATGAAAGTTTCCTCTTTAGACATTCATCTGTTTATCCCCGGCCTCTCAGGATGTGGGTTCTGGTTAGAACTTCGGGTGTCAGTACCTGGATCCCCACATCTACAGCTAGTCTTAGGCACTTACCTGTCATCTCTACCTTTGTGTTTGAACAAAGTCAAGTTCACAGACAAGATGAAGCAGTCCTGTTCCTGCTAAGCACATTGGGCAGTACCTGGTACCTTGAGAAGGTTTCAGTAGAGACTTGAAAGAAAGTAATTTTAGGCAAATTCAATGAGAAAACGGAAGGGATCGCTTCCTGTGCTTAAAGGAATTATTTTGAACATCTGGTTGGATACATGGCTCCAATCAATGGTTAGCTAATTTTAGCTGATTTCAGCACGACTTTGAAACACATGCCTGCAATCTAAGTACTTTGGAAGCAAATGTGGGAAGATTGATTGCCAGCTTGCAGTCTCCTCAAGGAAGGGAAGGAGAGAGAGAGAAATACTTCTTATTTTCACTAAAATAGTTTTCTAATTGAAAAATCCTGTGTCTCCAAAGGTGAAGATCATTTCTTGTTTTATAACCTTTATTTTACTTTCCTACCCTTTTAATTCTCACAGTTCTTTCCCACCTATGCTCTCACCTGGATCCATCCCCATTCTGTCTATCATTAGAAACAAACATGCTTCTAAGGGGCATAATAAAATAAAATAAAGTAATAATAAGTTAGAATAGGGCAAAAAAAAAGAAAGGAAAAGAAAATGCCCAAGAAATAAATATAGATGCAGAGACCCACTTATTCACACTTTCAGGAATCCCATTAAAGCACAAAACCAGAGCCGCATGTATGCAAAACATGTAGGTTAAAAACCATGCATGGAGATAGCCTAGAGCTCCTGCAGAGATGTAGCCCATGGCAGCTTAGTGTCCAAGTGGGTTCCATAGAAATGGGAACAGGGACTGTCTCTGACATGAACTGATTGGCCTGCTCTTTGATCACCTCTCCCTGATGGGGGAGCAGCCTTACCAGAGGAAGACAATGCAGCCACTCTTGATGAGAGGTGAAAGGCTAGGATCAAAAGGAAGGGGAGGAAGACCTCCCTATCAGTGGATTTAGGGAGGGGCATGTCTGGAGAAAGGGGAGGGAAGGTGGGATTGAGAGGATAGGAGGGAGGGGTTTATAGAGGGGGATACAAAGTGAATAAAGTACAATTAATAAAAATTAAAAGAAAAAAGAAAAATAATAATAGAATAAAAATAATTAAAGTAAAAAGAAAAAGAAAACTATTTGTCAGTGTACTAAATTCTCATTTCATCAATAATCAAATGACAACATGTTAATTTAGAGGGATTATCACTTTTTTGCCAAAGTGTGCACCATCTGTTTCACATTCAAATTACCAAGAACAGAAAGACCTAATTCATGACTGCATCATAAAGAGGTTCAATGTGATTTGAATGTATTTGTTTCTTTTTAGTTAAAGATGTTTTAATGAAGCATGTGTTATAATTTTCAATATTTTGACACAAGAAAGGAATATAGCAAAGGCATATAGCAGGCAAGCACAGGAACTTTACAAAGGGATCATTCCTGTCACAGTATAGACTTAACATGTTTTGTTCCTGATGCATTAATGATTAAATAAGGGATTTACTATAGAAAAGTTGGATATGTTAAACCATACTACTACTATTATTATTATCATTATTATTTGGAATCCAAATAACCTTAGAAAGGGGGTGAATTTGAAAATTACTATATTTCACTAGGGATCAGTCAACTGATTTTCAATAAACTAGTATTTGTTAAGTAAATAATGATGTAGTATGACACACGGCAGAGGATGATTATAACTTTCACAATGGTTCTCAAAATTTCATTTGATTTATTTTTAATTTTATTAATTACAATTTATTCATTTTGTATCCCAGCTGTAGCCCTCTCCCTCTTCTCCTCCCAATTCCACCTTTCCTCCCTCTTCTGCTCCCCTTCCCCTCCCCAAGTCCACTGATAGGGGAGGTCATCCTCCATTTCCCTCTGACCCTAGCCTATCAGGTCTCATCAGGCCTGGCTGCATTGTCTTCCTCTGTGACTGCTTCCCCCCTCAGGAGGAGGTGATCAAAGAGCCAGCCACTGAGTTCATGTCAGAGACAGTCCCTGTTCCCCTTACTAGGGTACCCACTTGGACATTGAGCTACCATGGGCTACATCTGAGCAAGGGTTCTAGGTTATCTCCATGCATGGACCTTGGCTGGAGTATCAGTCTCAGAAAATACTCCTGTGCCCAGACTTTTTGGTTCTGTTGCTCTGCTTGTAGACCTCCTGTCCCTTTCAGGTCTTTCTAACTCCCCCTTCTTTCATAAGATTCCTTGCACTTTGCCCAAAGTTTGTCTATGAGTCTCAGCATATGCCTTAATACCCTGCTATGTAGAGTCTTTCAGAGGTCCTCTGTGGTAGGCACCTGTCCTGTTCTTTTTTCTTTCTCTTCTGATGTCCTTCCTGTTTGCCTATGAGAGTGGATTGATCAACTTACCTAGGCTCCTCCTTTTTGCTTACCTTCTTTAGGTGTACAGATTTTAGTATGTTTATCCTGTATTATATTTCTAATATCCATTAATAAGTAGTATAAACCATGTGTGTCTTTCTGCTCCAAGATACCTCACTGAGGATGATCTTTTCTAATTCCCACCCTCTGCCTGTAAATTTCAAGATTTTCTTGTTTTTAATTGCTGACTACTGTATCATTGTGTAAATGTACCACAATTTCTGCATCCATTCCTTCATTGAGGGACATCTGGATTGTTTGCAGATTCTGGCTATTATGAATAAAGCTGCTACTAATGTAGTTGAGCAAATGTCCTTCTTGTATACTTGAGCATATTTTGGATATATGCCTAACAGTGGCATAGCTGGATCTTAAGGTAGCACTATTCCTGATTTTATGAATTTTAAAGTAGTTATAATTGGATGATAAAAGGGAAGTTCAGATATATGTCTTAATTTTTAAATGTACTGATATTATTGTCTAAACATGTCAGCAAAACCATACTTTTGTAAAAGGAAGCATAGGGGTTGGATTACCCTTGGCTACTCAACATCAGCACATCTTATTTTTCCTTTTGTGAGCTGATTTTCCCTTCTGTGGCATATAGCTATGCGTGCATGTCAACAGAAACATCAAATCTACTCAGTATCAATTGCTAGGAGGACCTACAGACAGCCTCCCGTTTTCTTCTGGAAGCACCCGGGAAAAGAACTTTGGATTGTTGTTGATCATCACCATACAAAACTTTCAGCCATGTGGTCTGTACCAGGTGGTGATGAGAATCAGACTTCTGACCCTGTTTGTACTGTTAGACCAAGTTGTACTTGAGGCCAAGCTTCTCCTGGATTTGCAAATGATACAAACAAATAGAAAATTATCCAGATTCGGATACAT
Organism: Pachyuromys duprasi; assembly: GCA_028658305.1. Taxonomy (NCBI): domain Eukaryota; kingdom Metazoa; phylum Chordata; class Mammalia; order Rodentia; family Muridae; genus Pachyuromys; species Pachyuromys duprasi. Next base: position 1,181,447 of record CM053755.1, read on the forward strand.
TTTCGTAGTTTCTAACTGAATGTATTCTCACCAGTCCTTGATTAAGTAACAGTATATCATTACAGAAGCAAAGTATGAATTAATATAAACTGGTTTTATACCATTATGAACTTAATGTGATATGCAAAATGATTCTGATATAAAATTTTATGTGAGAATAACATCAGCACTGGAAACCTTCATGGGTTATGTCCTTGTAGCAAGCTCTGGATAAAGTGCTTTACATCAATTATTTCCCTTAATTTCTTACTTAAGGTGAAGGTATGGGGTTTTTCTTTTTAATCATTTAAAGTATTATTTCTAAATATTTCAAATGTGGATAATAATAAGAGAAAAAAGCAATATATTTTTCTTAAATTATTTTAACATAAATATAAGCACTATGGAAAAGATGCAGTTTTTCTCTTCAAACACTTTTACTCATGCCTGCCCAGAGGTAGAAATTTATCTTTTTTAAATTTTCATAGAGATTGTATATGCATGTTATAGTGGGTGTCTGTTTACATAAATGAACACAGAAATGACTTCTAATTTTGAGTACAACAAAACCAAACACACTTTAAATTTCAAAATTGTAAATTAAAGCTGTGTCTATATAGGGATCACAGAGCTAAATTACTCCTATTAATATTTCAGGGTAAGTCTTTAGGATGTTTCTGACTTATCAAATGAACAAATTGGTTGCATTCTTATTTTTACTTTTATGAAAGTGTTGCTTACAATTTTATTCCCTTGGGAAGTAGATGTCAGCATTCAGATTTGTACTAGTATTCTTCTAGCTCTTAATTACAAATTGAATGTAAATATTTTTTACATTCTAAGAAATTTATTCTGTTTTCTTTATGGTAAGACTAATTCTAGTAATTAAAATTATGGCACTAGTATAGAGAATTCTATACGTATATTTGAAAATACTCATCTCTTCATATACTTTTTATAGCTTCATAAAACTCATATTTTTATGGCCAGTTTAATACAATATATTATTGTCTTAGTTAGGGTTACTGTTGCTATGATGAATACCAGGAACAAAAGTAAGTTGGGGAGGAAGGTGTTCACTTGCCTTACGCTTTTACATTAGAGTATATCACTGAAGGAATTCACAACAGGAACTTCAACAGCACAGAAACTGGGAGGCAGGAGCTAATAGAGAGCCCATGGGAGGGTTCTGATCCCTATGGCTTGCTCAGCCAGCTTTCTTATAGAACCCAGAACTACCAGTCCAGGAGTGGCACCACTCCAAATGGACTGAGCCCTCCCATATCAATCATGATTTTTAAAAATGTCCTAAAGCTGTATCTTATGAAGACATTCCACTATTGAATTTTCTTCCTCTCTGGTAACTCTCATTTATGTCAAGTTGATATGAAACTAGCCAGTAGAATTATGCATTTATTAAATGTGTGAGATTGCCATTTGAGAAAAGCAAAGTGACTTCTATATATTAAAAAAAGAAACATAATTCTAGGCAGAGGTGAGAGATAAGAAAAAGTATCTGTTTGATTCCCTGAAAAACAGAAAACACCGAGGACTAAAACCAGGTACACAGGACCTCTCTCTTTCAGCTGTGAAGCAATCACTGCCCAAATCAATAAAGTATATCAGGCCTGGCATTGATCTTTTGATTTCACTACTCAGGAGATTAAGGTAAGTGGATCTTAAGTTTAAGACAGGGCTTTCTTCAGTATATGTTCTAAAGCTGCCCTTAAATAATAACTGTAAAGCCAAGTGGTAGTTGCTCATGCCTTTAATCCCAGCACACAGAAATCAGAAGCATATGGATCTCTGAGTTTGAGGCCACCCTGGTCTACAGTGAATTTCAGGCTAGCCTGGGCTACAATGGGAAACCCTGTCTCAAAAAAAAAAAACAGAAACAAAACAAAACAAAAAGTAAACCACAATCAAATAAACAAACATACAAAACCCAGAAAACTGACGATAATAAAACCTCAAAATTTTAAAACATACTATCAGATTAATGCTTTGAGGATTGTAAATTATAATTAACATGTGTCAATCCTAATTTCTAAAATAATATTGATAAAATAGGTTGCACGGCGTGTAGATTCCCAAGTGAATATAACTAAATATGGGGAGGTAAGCCAATAAAGCTCTCCATAGAATAGATGGATTGATTTAGAGTCAGTGCAAGAAAATCTTGACTACGCAATGGTAAGAAAGGCTTCAGTGACATAAAGAGTTTCTGTACCTATTTCATAACTCAATTTTTAGCAAGAAAGAAGCAAAGTAGCAAAAGTAGGTTGAAATATTTCAATGCCAGACATCTCAATTTTGTATGGATCCTACTTCTGAAATTATTTTGGCTGTGCCTTGAGAGTTATTTTTATTTTTTATTTTTCTATTGATTATTTATTTGCTTTACATCCTGATCACAGCTTCTACTCCCTCCTCTCCTCCCAGCCCTTCCCTCTCACCCTCCCTCCTCCTTCCCTTCCCTCAGAAAAAGGGAGGCCTCTAATGGATATCAACCAGCCTTGGCAAATAATTCTGCCATATGACTAGGCACATCTTCTTCTATTGAGGCTAGACAAGGCATCCCAGTGAGTGGAAAGTGATACAAAGAAGGGAATGTAATCAGAGACAGACACTGCTCCAACTTTAAAAGCCCCATATGAAGACCCAGCTGCACAACTGTTTCGTGTTCAGAAGGCCTAAGTCCATCCATGCATGCTCTCTGGTTGGCAGTTCAGTCTTCATGACCCCTTATGTGCCCAGGTTAGTTGATTCTTTGGGTTTTCTTGTGGTGTCCTTGATCTCCCTGACTTTCAATTCTTGCTCCCCACCCCTACAGGATTTTTCAAGCTCCACTTAATGTTTGGCTGCAGGTTACTCTATCATTTTCCATCAGTATAACTGAAGAAAGTTATACTAGGGTCCTGTTTGCAAATATACAGAATAACATTAATAATGTTAGGGGTGGGCTCACTCTCATTGCATGGGTCTCAAGCTGGGCCAGACATTGTTTGGCCCTTCTCCCAAATTCTGTTCTGGCACAGCCATATCAACTGGGAATAGTGAAAGTCATAAAGCTAGCACAGCTGTTTGAAAAGTTCCAGCAAAGCTGAACCTAGTGATGAAATTGCTCTCGTGCAGCCTCCCACTCCTCTGGCCTTGATCTCTATATGTTGCATGTTGGGAGAGAGGGCTTTTATTATATGTTCAACTTGGCGATATTGTATTGATGGAAATTTTCTCAGGAATCATTTATGCCTCCTCTTAGGATTAGTGTTTCTAAGCTTCCCCAGGAGTGTCCTGACCATAATACTTCTCCCACTTTTAGGAAGATATCCTTATCTGGCCCTACTTGAAGGTCTTCCTTATGCCCTAAGGTTGTGACTCAAGTAAATATACCAGAAATGTCCTTATGGGGCTCTGACTCAAAGATATTCTTGGTACATCAGCCCCTGAAGTTACTAAGAAACATAATAATCAGAACAAAATAAACTTGAAAAGGTAAACAATATTTGGTTGGCTAGAGAAGATGGTAACAGAGAAAATTAAGAACATCTTTATAATACTGATGGACAAAGAATGGTGTGGATAAATGATAAAAGAATAAAGTATTGGGGGTGGAGAGATGGCTCAGAGGCTAAGAGCACTGACTGTTCTTCCAAAGGTCCTGAGTTCAATTCCCAGGCACCATGTGGTGGCTCGCAACCATCTATAATGAGATCTGGTGCCCTCTTCTGACATATAGGCATACACGCAAGCAGAATACTGTAAATAAATAAACAAACAAACAAATAAATAAATCTTTTAAAAAAGAGAATAAAATATTAAGACCTCCTTTTCTTAAAAAAGTGAACTCATAAGGGCCACTATGGTGTCCTATGAACAAGGAACAATAAATACCAAGATTAGACACATAAATCAACTCTACAAGTATATAAAATATAAACACTGTATTATGGCAGAAATTAAATAATAACTGCAGCAGATTTGGCCTGAAGACTTTTCTTGGGCCTAATGACAATTAGCACTCTATTAAAATTGATACTAAAATGCCTCAGACATGACAATTTGCCCAGGCTATCTTGAAGACTTTTTTTTGTCTAGTGCCCATGAAACCACAAGAACTAACAGCCTAAGAACTGGCTGTCATGCTTTGGGAAAATATGACCTTGAAACTACATTTTTTTTAAAGTTCAGTTATATGTTTGACGAGGAGAAATAATTGTAAAAGATAATTTTGCTGTATCATGGTTTATTAATGATGACTAAACTTATGACCAAGAAGACATGAAAACATATGTCCAGCGACAAAAATGATGTGATTTCTATTTTGGAACAACATGCATCTATCCCTGCCTGCTCAGTTCTGTATAAATAAAGAAGTACCCTGATTGCCCATCAGTCAGGATATAAAAATCCTCCAGAGACCATCCCTGATTCTTTCCTCCCTTGCCGCTCTTGCATCCAACCTTCTTCAGACCCTGATCTCACCTGCGGCTAGGCCCTGGCACTGTCCATCTTTTACCTCTGCACATCTTGTAGGCAGGACAAATTGTGGGTCTAAGGGTTTGTGGCTGGGTTAGTGTCCCAATCCTTCCAGTGAGAATCTTGCCTGGTTACAGAAGACAGCTAGCTCAAAATCCATAGTCCCATTGCATGGAGTCTCAGGTAAGGTCACCCTTATAGATTCCTGGGAGTTTCCATTGCCCTAGGTTTCTAACTCATCCCTGAAGTGCTGCCCATCCAGTTTTCTCTCCAGGTACTCTCTACCTCAGTCCTCCCCTTACCTCATTCCTCCTCTCCTATCTCCACCATCTCTCCCCACTCATTCCCCTCTATCTGTCAACTGCACAATGTCTAATCACTTTCCCTTTCTCTATGAGATGCAATTGTTCAGCTTTGGGCCTCCTTATTGCTTAGCTTCGTTGGGTCTGCGGTTTATAGCATCTTTATCTTGTGATTTATGACTAATATCCACATATAAGTGAGAACATATCATGAGTGTCTTTCTGTATCTGGGTTGCCTCACTCAGGATGATATTTTTCAGTTCTATCTATTTGCCTGCAAATTTTATGATGTCATTGTCTTTAATGGCTAAGTAAATCTTCCATTGTATGAGTGAATCACAGTTTCTTTATCCATTCTTTGGCTGAGGAACATCTAAGTTGTTACCAGTTTCTTGCTATTACAAATAAAGCTGAATGAACATAGCTGAGCAGTTGTCCTTGTTATATGGTGGAATGTCTTTTGGGTATATGCCCAGGAGTGGTATAGCTGGGTCTTGGTGTTTCTAGTTTTCTGAGAAATCTCCAGATTGATTTCCATAGTAGTTGTAAAACTGTGCACTCCCACCAGCAATAGAAAAGTATTTCCTTTGTTTCACACCCTCAACAGCCTGAGCTGTCACTTGAGTTTTTGATCTTAGCCATTCTGATGGATATAGGATGGAATCTCAGCATTGTTTTGATTTGCATTTCCCTGATGACTAAAGATGTTGAACATTAGAGATTATTTTGTTGAGAATTCTCAATTTCAATCTGTACTCCATTTTTTTTAATTGGGTTATTTGATTTGTTGATGTCTAGTTTCTTGAGTTCTTTTTATATTTTGGATATTAGTCCTCTGTGGGATGTAGGTTGGTGAAGATCTTTTCCAAGTCTGTAGGCTGTGATTTTGATCTGTTGACAGTGTTCATTGCTTTACAAAACTGGGACAATTAAGGAAGAAAGCGATGGAAGGGAAGGGGATAGGAAATAGTAAAGGTGAATAATTATAATGAAAACATATTCATTGGTGCAGGTAAAGTCCAAAGAAAGCACTTCTTCTGTAAAATGAAGTTATGGTAATATGAAAATATATATAGTCTGAATGTGTCTTAAAGAAGACACCAGAATATCATGTTTTAGGACTTATATCAAGGACTGTTGGAAATGCAGCAAACTAAACACATGGTGAATAAATGAGAGAAAATACTGAAGATCAAAATGTAATGAATTAAATAAAAAACAAATGTACACGAGAGAAGAGTAACATAGAAAATTTAAAGCAATGGAATAGACTTCCGGCAAAACTTTCCAAAGTCTAAAAAGAGGACACAAAGATAAATGAGAAGACAAATAAGTAGGGACATATAACCACGGGTTAAATGGACAACAATTAATAAAGTGATTTTCTGACAATAAAACGTAAGCAAGTTGTACAAGTTCATAGAGTAAATAACCAAAATTGCTACAAAAAAGAAATGAATCTATAATTATTTTTAAATTAAATTGTATAATTATGTCCCTTGACAAATAAAAATACTAGCTCAAGATGAATCTAACAAAAAATTCAGTCATGTAAGGAAAAAATTGAGCTAGCAGAAACTCTTCAGTAAGTATCAAGACTAAAGCAGTAGGTACTTTTTCAGGTTAATATTAGTTTCACACTAAAAACTGAGTGGTATAGTAGAGGAAAGTGTAGTCAGAGAACAGCCTTACAACTTTAAACTAAAGTCTTAAAGAACATAGTAAGGAAGCTTATTTACCAATATAAAGTATATTTCAAATTGTCTTAATAATTCCAGAAAATTAAACATATTAAAATGATAAATATTTAAGACTATATGATAAATAAATGGGCTGAAGGCTTTAAATGTACTTTCTTCTTTGTTCAGTGCTGGCAGGGTCATACTGAAGGAAATCTGACAAGATGAACGTGAGTCTTTTAGTTTAGAAATAGGACAGATTTGTTAACACCTGAGTTCTTGACAGCAGAGAAAACTCAATATATATATATATAAAAAGTGTTCCACAAGAAGACCAGCAGAGCCAATCAACCAGGGTCCAAAGGGGCCTATGTAGTCTGAGCACCAACCAAGGACAATGCAAATCTGGACCTAGGTCCTCTCCTCATAACTAGCCGATAGACATCTTAGGCTTCATATGGGCTCACTGGTTAGGGGAGTGAAGAATATCTCTGACATGAACTATGTTGCCTGCTTTTTTTTATCAATTCCAGCTGATAGGACTGCCCTATCAGGCCGCAGGCGTGGAAGAACTCAGGGGAGGAAGAACTCAGCACTCATGTGAATAGATGAACTGGGGTGTCTGGATGGAGGGCTCCTTTATTCTGAGGAATAGGGGAGGAGAGACTTTGGAGGGAGGGTGGGACTGGGATGAGAGGAAGGAGGAAGCCATAACTGAGGTGTAAATTGAATTAGTTAATAAGAAATGAAAAAGGGATTTGTTATGAAAAGGCATTTTACATAGATTATATAAGAAATAAAAGTCATTTTTCAGAGATACCATTATGTTTATAGTTTTTAAATAAGATAAGTTTTAACAGGATTGCAATGATCCCAAAGATAGCTAAGCAACAAAGAATATACAAATATATTCATTACATATATAATCCAAAAACTTAACATGTAACCTAAAAAATGAATCTGTAGAAACAAAATGTACATGAAACCTATACACTAATAGTAAAGACATTTTAAAATGGCATGAAATATTGTTAAAAGAAATAGAAAGAATAAGTATATGAAGGAAAACTCCTTGTATATGAACTGGAAGATAATATGACAAAGATCCATATAGTTTTTAAAAATACCTAATGATGTAACTGTCATAAAGCGCTTCTTATGTTTTAAGAACAAGAGTCTGTACAGATGGAAGTTGTACTTCCCAAGTATAGTTGAAATTCAAAAGACCAAGTGTAATAAATGCACTCATGAAGAAGTAAATAGTTTGGCTGCTGGTATGAGAACAGTTTGATGTAGAATACCAAACTCTAATCCTTTGTGCAGGGAAACTTGTCTGTGACATAGGTATCACAGTTGGGAGAGCAAGGGCTCAAATGTCAATACACAGTCCAGGATAGCTTCATAAAGCAACAGAACCAAAATATCTGGGCACAGGGGTCTTTTCTGAGACTGATACTCCAACCAAGGACCATTCATGGATATAACCTAGAACCCCTGCTCAGATGTAGCCCATGGTAGCTCCGTCTCCAAGTGGGTATCCTAGTAAGGGGAACAGAGACTGTCTCTGACATGAACTCAGTGGCTGGCTCTTTGACTTCCTCCCCCAGAATGGGGAGCAGCCTTGCCAGGCCACAGAGAAGGACAATGCAGCCAGTCCGGATGAGACCTGATAGGCTAGGATCAGATGGAAGGGGAGGAGGACCTCCCATATCAGTGGACTTGGAGAGGGGCATGTGAGGAGATGAAGGAGAAAGAGTGGGATTGGGAGGGGAAAAGGAAGGGGACTACAGCTGGGATAAAAAATGAATAAACTGTAATTAATATAAAAAATTAAAATTAAAAAGAAGAAAGATCATGTACTCCAAGATGGCAGTCACCTGTCTGAGTGGCAGATGATCCCAAACTGGCAGATAAAGCCAGAGCATCTACTTTGAGGCTTCCCAGGCTAGATGGAACAACAGATTGGATCCAGCCCCGCCCCCATGGAGGTCTCTGGGGTCTGAGAGTAGTGAACTATTAACCCCCGGCACTTTGGGCTGCACCTTTCCTGGCTCCAGCAGCAGCCAGATATGCATAACCCCAGGTATGGAGCATCCTTACTCTAACAGCCAAAAAAGGGACCCAAATCTGAGAGTAGAAAACTTGTGGGTCCTCTGAGCTTACTTCATATGCCTGCAAGTGAGTTTGCTGGCCCTCTGTGATTTCCACCTACCTGCTAGTGAGTGAGCACAGGCCTGCAAGTTGCACAGCCACCTGCTAGAGAGTGCACACAGGCCCTTTGCACTTTCTGCACATGCCTGGGAGTGATTGAGTGTGTACAAAGCCCCACATAGGGTTCCCCCTGCTCTAGCAGCTGGACATCGGATCCCTCCAACCTACACCCCCACTGTGGGCAACATAGGGATCCCTGGAACAGCCTTCTCAACATTGATGCCCCTGTTCTGTGGGTCTCCCAGTAGAGTCAAACCAAACAATTCCTGAAGCCAACATGTTCAGCCCAGACAGATCTGAGTACTTGGAACACAATACTGACACAGGCCTGTGGGCCACTGAGCCATTCAAGGCACCTGCACAAGCACACTGCATCTGCAAACAGCTCCTGAGCCACAACCTGCAGTTATGCTCCTACCTCACTCTCCACCCTTCCAGGAAGGCACACTTCCACACACAGTCCTGCATTTGTGCATTTAAGCCTGTGACCTTCCTCCCTTAGCTGCATCTGAAACACCAGCACTCATTCTCGAACCAGTGGACCTCTCTCATTATCCTGAAGAGTACTCTAGACTCCAGAGACAGATGGACCCAGTCTGCAGTACAGGCTCCAGAAACAAACAGCAAAGGCTACTGACCATCAGATGGCTAGAGGACAGCTTAAGAACACATCCAACAAGAATCAGGACATCATGGCCTCACCAGGAACACCCAAAATCAACAGATATTCTAATTCATTAGAAACACAGGAAAACGATTTTAAATCTATGCTTATCATGTTATTAGAAGTACATAAAGAGGAAACAAGCAAAGCTCTCAAAGAAATACAAGCAAATGCAGACAAACTAGTGGAGGCACATAAAGAGGAAACAAAAAAGAGAGGCCATGGGAAGACAGGAATTAACATTCAAACAGATGAAGGAAATGGTGCAAGACATGAAAACAGAATAAGAAACAATAAAGAAAACACAAACAGAGAAAACCTTGGAGCTGGAAAACTTATAGAAAAGATCAGGAACCACAATGGTGAGCATCACCAACAGAATACCAGAGATGAAAAAGAGAATCTCAGGTGCTGAAGATACAATTGTAGAAACTGATACAGAAATAAAATCAGAAGTTCCAAAAACAAAGCATCCAAGAAATCAAAGACACCATGAAAAGACAAAATCTAAGAATAATTGAAATAGGCAAAAAGAAGATTCCAGTTCCAAGGTCCAGAGAATATTTCCAAGAAAATCATAGAAGAAAATTTTCCCAACTTAAAGACAGAGAAGTCCCTAAACATACAAGAAGCCTAGGGAACACCAAATAGGCTAGAACAGAAAAGAAACTCTTCATAATCGTCAAAACAATAATGCTACAGAACAAAGGAAAAAATATTGAAAGCCACAAGATAAAAAGTCCAAGTTACATACAAATGTAGACCTATCAGAATCACATCAGACTTCTCAACAGAAACAATGAAAGCCAGAAGGTCCTGGAGAGATGTTATGCAGACTCTTAGAGAACACAGATGTCAAACCAGAATGCTATACCCAGCAAAACTTTCTATAAACATAGATGGAGAAAACAAAATATTCTATGACAAAACTAAACTTAAATAATATCTATACAAGAACCCAGCCCTACAGAAGATCCTAGAAAGAAATCCCCAATCTAACGAAATCAACTACACCTAAGAAAACACGGAACATAGATAACCTCACAACTAAAAATCAAAAGAAAACAAGCACGCACACACACTATCACCACCAAATCTACAATAAAAAGAACTAACATTCCACTGGTCATTATTATCTATCAACAACAACAGACTCAACTCTATAGTAAAAAGACACAGAATAACAGAATGGTTACAGAAATGAGATCCAAAGTTCTGCTGCAATGAAGAAAGACACCTCTGCAACAAAGACAGATACTATCTCAGTGTAAAGGGCTGGAAATTATTTTTCAAGCAAATGGACCCAGAAAATAAGCTGGGGTAGCTATCCTAATATCTAATAAAGTAGATTTTCAATCAAAATTAACCAAAAAAGATGAGGAGGATCACTTCATTTTCATACAAGGAAAATTCCACTAGGAGGACATCATAATCCTGAAATTCTATGCCCCAAATTGAAGAGCATCTGCATTTATAAATGAAGCATTATTAAACCACACATCAATCCCAACACCTTAATTGTGGAAGACTTCAACACTTTCACGGAGGGACAGATCTTCTACACAGAAGATAAATAGGGAAATAACAACACTTACATAGGTCTTAATACAAATGGACCTAATAGATGTCTACACATCCTTTCACTCAAAGTCAAAAGAATCTAACTTCTTCTCAGCACCCCATGGAACCTTCTCCAAAACTGACCATATAGTTAGATACAAAGCAAGCCTCAACAGATACAAGAAGATAGAAATAATCCTTTATATCCTTTCAGACCACCATGACTTACAACTAGACCTTAACAACAACAGAAATAACAAAAAGCCTCCACATGCGTGGAAATTAAACAACTCTCTACTCAATGACAGTTGGATCAGGGAAAAAAATAAAAAGAGAAATTAGAGACTGCCTAAAGTTCAATGAAAATGAAGGCACAACTTAACCAATCTCATGGGACACAATGAAAGTGCTAAGAGGATAGTTCATAGCACTAAGTGCGCCCAGAAAGAAGTTTGAGACATCTCGTAGAAGCAACTTCATGGCACACCCGAAGACCTAGAAAATTAAGAGAGAGAGAGAGAGAGAGAGAGAGAGAGAGAGAGAGAGAGAGGAAGAAGCAGACACACCCAAGAGGAGTATATGGTAGGAAATAATCTAACTCAGGGCTGAAATCAATAAATTAGAAACAAAACAATTCAAAGAATCAATGCAACTAAGAGCTGGTTCTTTGAGAAATTAAAAAAGATAAACAAACCCTTAGCCAAACTAACTAAAAGGCAGAGAGAAACTAACCAAATCAGAAAATCAGAAATGAAAAGGGGGATGTAATGACAGACATTGAGAGAATTCAAAGAAGCATTAGGTCTTAATTCAAAAACATATATGCCACAAAATTTGAAAATCTAAATTAAATGGACAATTTTCTTGATAGATTCCATTTACCAAAGTTAAACCAAGATCAGGTAAATAGATTAAATAGTCCTATACCCTCCAAGGAAATACAAGCAGTTATCAAGAGCCTACCTGCCCTAAATAAATAAATAAATAAATAAATAAATAAGTAAATAAATAAATAAATAAATAAATACAAGCCCAGAGCTTGGTGGTTTTATGGCAAAATTCTACCAGTTCTTCAAAGAACAGCTGACACCAGTGCTCTTCAAACTATTCCCCAAAATAGAAACAGAAGCAACATTACTAAACTCATTCTATGAGGCCGAATTAACCTTGATACCTAAACCACACAAAGACCCAACAAAAAAGGTGAACTTCAGACCTATCTCTCTGATGAAAAACGACACAAAAATACTCAATAACCATGGCAGCTCAGTATCCAAGTGGGTACCCAAGTAAGGGGAACAGGGACTGTCTCTGACATGAACTCAGTGGATAGCTCTTTGACCGCCTTCCCCTGATGGGGGAACAGCCTTGCTAGGTCACACAGGAGGATAATGCAGCCAGTTCTAATGAGACTAAATAAGCTAGGGTCAAATGGAAGGGCAGGGAGGCCTTCCCTATCAGTGGACTTGGGGAAAGGCATAGGAGAAGAAGGGGGGGGGGCGGGTATTGGGAAGGGAGGATGGAAGGGGCAACAGTAGGGATACAAAGTGAATAAACTGCAATTAAAATAAAATATAAAAATTTAATTAAAAAAGGAAAATGCTCATTAACCAAATTCAAGAAAACACTAAAGACATCATTCACCATAACCAACTGGATTCATCCCAGGCATTCAGTGGTGGTTCAATATATGGAAATCCATCAATATAACCAACCACATAAACACACAGAATGAAAAAAACTACATACATGTTCTTCTCCTTACATGCCAAAAAACATTTGACAAAATCTAACACTCAATCATTTTTAAAGTCTTAGAGAGATCAGGGATAGAAGGCACATACCTAAACATAGTAAATGCAATCTACAGCAAGGCTATAACCAGCATCAAACTAAACAGAGAAAAACTTACAGCAATCCCACTGAAATCAGGGACAAGGCAAGGCTGCCTACTCTCTCCATATCTCTTCAACATAGTACTTGAAGTCCTAGCTAGAGCAATTAGACAAAAGGAGATCAAGGGAATATAAATTGTAAAGGAATAAGTAAGAGTATCACTATTCACAAATATATGATGGTAGACATGAGTGACTACAAAAATTCTACTAGAGAATTCCCTTAGCTGATTTAAAAAAAGCTTTCAGCAAAGTGGCTAGATACAAAATTATCTCAAAAAAAAAATCGAATACCCCTCCTGTATACAAAAGACAAAAGGACTAAGTAATCCAATTAAAAATGGAGTACTTTGCATAAATGTACCACAATTTCTGTATTCATTCCTCTATTGAGGGACATCTGGGTTGTTTCCAGATTCTGGCTATTACGAATAGAGCTGCTATGAACATGGTTGAGTAAATGTCCTTGTTAAATACTTGAGCATAATTTGGATATATGCCTAGGAGTGGTATAGCTGTATCTTGAGGTAACAGTATTCCTAATTGTCTGAGAAAGCACCAGATTGATACCCAAAGTGATTGTACAAGGTTATATCCCGACCAGCAATGTAGGAGGGTTCCCCTTTCTCCACATCCTCTCCAGCATGTGATGTCACTTGAGTTATTGATCTTAACCTTTCTGATGGGTATAAGTTGAAATCTCAGGGTCATTTTGATTTGCATTTCCCTGATGACTAAAGACATTGAGCATTTCTTTAAGAGTTTCTCTGCCATTGGATATTCCTCTATTGAGAATACTCTGTTTACCTCTGTACCCCGTTTTAATTGGATTACTTGATTTGTTGCTGTTTACTCCTCAGCAATTAAAAAAAATCGTGTAATTTGCAGGCAAATGCTGGGAAGTAGAAAAGATCATCCTGAGTGAGGCATCCCAGAAACAGAAAAATACACATGGTATATACTCACTTATAAGTGGCTATTAGACATATTATATAGGATAATCATACTAAAATATGTACACCCAAAGAAGCTAAGCAAGAAGGAGGACCCTTGTTGAGATGTCAATCCTCATTCAGAAAGGCAAATCAGATAGAAGTCAGATGATGGAGGAAACAGGGAACAGGACAAAAGCATACCACAGAGGGCCTCTGAAAGACTCTACCAAGCAGGGTATTAAAGCTAAACTTTGGACAGAGTGCAAGGAATCTTATGAAAAAAGGGGGAGATAGAAAGACCGGAGGAGACAGGAGCTCCACAAGGAGAACAACAGAACCAAAAATTCTGGTTCCAGGGGTCTTTTCTGAGACTGATACTCCAACCAATAATCATTCATGGAGACAACCTTGAACCCCTGAACAAATGTAGCCCATGACAATTCAGTGTCCAAATGGGTACCCTAGTAAGGGGAACAGGGGCTGTCTCTGATATGAATTCAGTGGCTGACTCTTTGATCACGTCCCTGTGAGGAGCAGTGCAAGAGGAAAACAATGCAACCAATCTGATGATACCTTATAGGCTAGGGTCAGATGAAAGGGGAGGAGGACCTTCTTTTTCATTGGACTGGGAAAGGGACAAGGGAGGAGAATAGGGAGAGAGGGCAGGATTGGGAAGGGGAGAGGGAGGTTGCTACATACAGCTGGGACACAAAATAAAAAAACTGTAATAAAAAAATTAGAAAAAAAATTGGGTACAAAGTTAAACAGAATTCTCAATAGAGGAATATTGAATGGCAGAGAAACACTAAATGTTCAAAGTTCCTACTCATCATGGAGATGGAAATCAAAACAACCCTGAGATTTCACCTTACACCCATCAAAATGGCTAAGATAAAAACTTGAGTGGCAACACATACTGGAGAAGATGTGGAGAAAGGGGAACCCTCCTCCATTGCGGGTGGGAATATAAACTTGTACAACTAGTTTGAAAATCAATCTGGCAATTCTCAGAAAATTAGGAATAGTGCGTCCTCACGATCCTGCTCTACCACTCCTTGGCATATATCTGAAATATGTTCAAGTAAACAACAAGGACATTTGCTCAATCATGTTCATAGCAACTCTATTCATAATAGCCAGAATTCGAGAACAATGTAGATATCCTTCAATGGAAGAACGGATAGAGAAATTGTGGTACATTTATACAATGGAATACTACTTAGCAATTAAAAACAAGGATATCATGAAATTTGCAGGCAAATAGTGGGATCTAGAAAAGATCATCTTGAGTGAGGTAAGCCAGAAGCCGAAAGACACACATGGTATATACTCACTCATAAGTGGTTATTAGACATATAGTATAGAACAAACACACTAAAATCTATACTCCTAAAGAAACTAAACAACAAGGAGGACCCTAGGGAAGATGCTCAATCCTTATTCAGAAGGACAAGTGTGATAGACATCAGAAGCAGGAGAAGACAGGTAACAGGACAGGAGCCTACATAGACAGCCTCTGAAAGACTCTACTGACTGAAGTATGGAAGCAGAGGCTGAGACTTATAGCCAAACTTTGGGTGGAGTGCATGGAATTTTATGAATGAAAGAGGTAATAGAAAGACCTGGAGGAGACAGGAGCTCCAAAAACCAGACCAACAGAGGCAAACAAGCAAGCAAGCAAGCAAACAAACAAACAAACAAACAAACAAACTGAGGCCTGGGGGTGCTAAAGAGAATGATACCCCAACCAAGAAGCGTGCATGTAGAGAACCTAAAACTCTTACTCAGATGCAGCCCATAGACTTAGTCTCCAAGTGGTTTCCCTAGAAAGGGGAGCAGAGACTATCTCTGACAGGAACTCAGTGGCAGGCTCTCTGATCACCTCTCCCTGGTGGGTGCAGCCTAGCCAGGCCACAGAGGAAGACAATGCAGCCAGTCCTGATGAGACCTGATGAGGCTAGGGTCAGATAGAAGGGGAGGAGGACCTCCCCTATTAGTGGACTAATGGGGAGAAAAGGGAGGGAGGGTGAAATTGGGAGAAGACAAGGGAGGGGCCCACAGATGGGATACAAATTGAATAACTTTTATTAAATGATAATATTAATAATAATAAATAAGTAAATAAAATATAAATATCATAACTAGACAACAAATCTACCAGTTTGGGGAAGGACAAACTGATCTAACTGCACAATCAAAGTTATAAATATTTATATAAAATAAAATTTACATTATTTTCTTTATTCTGGGAATTATTATCATTATTATTATTATTATTATGAGTCATGGACTGGTTTCTTATGGACAGAAAATAACATAACAAAATTGAACAGATAAATTGGACTTTACTTGACTTAAGAACTTTTTTTTTAAGATTTATTGATTTTATTTCATGTGCATTGGTATTTTGCCTGTATGTATGTCTGTGAGGGTGCCAGATCCTAGGAATTGGAGTTGCAGGTAGCTGTGTGCTGCCACGTGGATTCTGGGAGTTGAACCTGGGTCCTCTGGAAGAGCTACATGTACACTTAACCACTGAGCCACATCTCCAGCTCCAAGAACTTATTTTCTATATAATAATTGTCTGAAAAAATAAAAACAGTATGGAAATAAATGAAGAGAGAGTGTGTACTTACAACACAGGATGTCTGAAGAAGAAATACTCCTACTACTTGCTTCATGTTCAATGGTGAAAGTTAAAAGGAAGGAACTGATGAAAAAGCATGAGTAACTAAAGTAAGAATACTAAAAATGCTCTGACTTTGAATTCAGAACAATAAGTGCTCTATTAAGCTTCTCATGTGCCTGTACAGTGTGTTTGCAATTCTGTATTTGAAGGAGAAAAGCCAACAGCTGTTGATTTTAAACACACACACACACACTCGGGGCAATAATAGGCCCATTGTGTTCAGTGCTGGCAGTGGTCAATAAACATAAAAATATATACTTAAACTCTTCAAAGCCAAATCTTCATTGAAATCCCTCTATAGAGCAGATGAGAAAACAGTGGTATGAAGAATAAAAGTATTGGTGAGGACTTTTATCACAGCAGGCTCATATGAAGCATTACGATGAGGGAAAATAACCTATGCCATTTCAGCTGTGCTTGAAGCTCACATGTTCTTTGAAACAACATTAGTGTACACGGATAGAAGACCAAGAGCAGCCAAGGTGTGTCTCCAGAGTGCCTCATTGCTGCAGAACTGTCACTGACTGAATTGTCTGTCCGCATTCAAACAGATGCTGGGATTGTGTTTTGTTTTGTGAAACGAAATAATGTGCTGTGAGAGAACAAAACAAATATTTTAGCACACAATTCCATCCCAGAATCTCAGAAAAATCAATGTTGAGCGAGATTATCTAGAATATAAATATACCATGTGAAATAAGACGGTTGACTTCCATGTGTTTTTTAAACACACACAGAAACTCAAAGATGATTGGAATGATAGTCTAAATGTCCCCCTCATTTACAACTTGTTAATGACCTGCTGAGCAGCAGCCTCAGGCAGTTCTTCACTTTCACTAAGCCAGTCATTAAAAAAAGACACTGTAAATGACCAGCAGGAAGTAAATGGCCCTTAGTTAAAAATGAAAATGTGTTAACTTCATTTGACTAATAAATTTGCTTTTGGCACTAAGCCACAAGATGGAAAACAGCTACAATTCCTGCTGAGAACCTCAAGTGTGAAAGCAAATGCTTTGGATTGTGATGCTTCTGGGTGTGGAATGTCGGGACCCTCACAACCTTCCATTTTACAATTTATTTATTCTATTTCCTGATTTAAGTCCCCTCCCTCAACTCTTTCCACTTCCACTCTCTCTTCCTCTTCCCTCCATCCACTTTCCTTAGTCTACTGAAAGAGGGAGTTCTCCTCTGCCATCTGCCCAGGAGCCTTATAGAAAGACACAGAGGGGACAAGAGCCCCATAAGGAGACCAACAAAGCTAAAAAATCTGAGCCCAATGGGCCTGTAGAGACTGATGAATCAACTAAGGGCCATACCATCTATGGAGATAATCTAGAATCCCTGTTCAGATGCAGCCCATGGCTCATTCTCCCTATGGGTTCCCTAGTAAGGGGAACAGGGGCTGTCTCTAATGTGAACTCTTGCCTGCTCTTTGATCACTTGCACCTGGCAATGCAGCCTTGCTAGGCTAGAGGAAGAGGATCTAGGCAGTCCTATAAGACAAAGTTTTGTTTGTTTGTTTGTTTGTTTTCCAGAAAAGCTCTCAAAACAGCAACAGTATGCCAAAAACTTTGCTGCCATGGTTTGAGATTTTCTCCAAGAAAATCTGATTTTTCTACAAAAACCCATAGTAAGTGCATATGTTGAGTCCATACCCACTATAGTTGATATGAATGAGTACTCTACTTTCTTTCTTTGCTCTCTGTTCTTTAATCTGATTTGCTCTGGAAACAAACAATCCAATTTAAAAAATGGGGTATGGAGCTAAACAGAATTCTCTGCAGAGGTATTGAAAGGCAAAGGAACACCTAAAGAGATGCTAAACATCCTTAGCCATCACAGATACGGAAATCAAAATGACCTTGAGGTTTCACCTTACACCCATCAAAATATCTAAGATAAAAAACTCAAGTGACAACACATGCTAAATAAGATGTGGAGAAAGTGGAAACCTCTTCCATTGCTGGTGGGAATGTAAACTCGTACAACCACTTTCAAATTAATCTGGACTTTTCTCAGACAATTAGGAACAGTGCTATCTCAAGATCCAGCTATACCACTCCTCAGCATATATCGAAAAGATGCTCAAGTACACAACAAGGTCATTTGCTCAACCATGTTTGTAGAAGCTTTATTCATAATAGCCAGAACCTAGAAAAAAACCCAGATATCCCTCAATGGAGGAATGGATACAGAAACTGTGGTACTTTTACACAATGGAATACTACTCAGCAATTAAAAACAAGGAAATCATGAAATTTGCAGGCAAATGGTGGGATCTAGAAAAGATCATTCTGAGTGAGGTATCCCAGGAGCAGAAAGACACACAAGGTATATACTCACCTATAAGTGGGAACTAGACGTATATGATAGGATAAACATACTAAAATCTGTACACCTAAAGAAGATAAACAAGAAAGAGGACCCAGGGTAAGCTGTTCAACTCTCACTTAGAAAGACAAATGGGATGTACATTGGATGTAGGAGAAAACAAGTAACAGGACAGGAGCCTACCACTGAGGGCCTCTGAAAGTCTCTACCTAGCAGTGTATCAAAGCAGATACTGAGATTCATAACCAAATATTTTGCAGAGTACAGGGAATCATATGAAAGAAGGGGGAGTTAGTATTACCTAGAGACAGGAGCTCCACAAGGACCAAATATATTAGGGCACAGGGGTCTTTTATGAGACTGTTTCTCCAACCAAGGACCATGTATGGATATAACCTAGAACCCCTGCTCAGATGTAGCCCATGGTAGCTCAGTGGATACCCTAGTAGGGGGAACAGGGACTATTTCTGACATGAACTCAATGGCTGGCTCCTTGACCTCCGCTCCACCCCCCAAGGGAGGAGCAGCCCTGCTAGGCTGCAGAGAAGCACTTTGCAGCCAGGCCTGAAGATACCAGGTAAACTAGGGTCAGATGGAAGGGGAGGAGGTCCTCTCCTATCAGTGTACTTAGAAAGGGGTAGGGAGAAGATGAGGGAGGGAGAGTGGGATTGGGAGGGAATGAGGGAGTGGGATACAGCTGGGATACAAAGTTAGTAAACTGTAACTAATATTAAAAAATAAAAATTTAATTAAAAAAGATTTTTGTATATTCTTCAAGTAGATTTTCAGTTTCTGTGTTAAGCACAAACTTTTCATTGATAGTATAACAAAAGAAAAAAATTCAACATCTCTTCCAAATTTTTTAACTTTGGCATTGATAATTTAGCCAACATATTTGGATTGATTTCTGAGCTTCAAGCTCTGAAGCTCTGTTCCATTAGTGCCATCATTTCTTTTTTATACCGGTGTCATGCTTCTTGAATCACTATCACTTCAGAGTTTGTATATGGATGTGGTAATACGATGCTTCTAGTCTTTTGTTTGTCTTGTTTTGTTCTTTTTCTGTTAACTATTCTTTTTCAAAAGTAAAATAAAATATAATAAGATAAAAAGCTAGTTCATAAGAGTTGGACATGACAAACTTAGAAGGAAAAGAGTCCAAGAGAAGGTACAAGAAGCATTATTTCACAGACTCACGAATCCTATAAAAACACTAATTTGGAAGTCTTTATCTTTTTCTCTTTCTCTCTCTGTCTCTGTCTCTCTGCCTCTCTCTCTCTCTCTCTCTCTCTCTCTTTCTCTCTCTCTCTCTCTGTGTGTGTGTGTGTGTGTGTATGTGTGTGTGTACGTAGATATACCTGGTACAGACTGTAAAGACCCTATGCATGTTCATACTGCCTCAGGTTCTGTGAGTTCATATGAGCTTTGATCACTGATTTAGAGGGTCTTATTTTCATGGTGTCCTCCATCCCCGTCATTTGTTTCTGATTTATTTTCCGTGGAGTTCCTTGAACCCTGATAGGAGCAAATCTTTTTAAGGATGAGTATTTCAAGGTCTCTCACTCTCTGTGTAATATCTATAAGTGGGTGTCTATCTGTTCCCATCATCTGCAGAGGGAATTACTCATGATGGCCAGACAAGGCACTGAGCTATGTATGTAGAAGAATATCAGTAGGAGTCATTTTACTGATGTATTTTTTTTGTATTTTTTGGAACAGTAGTATTTGATTTTAAGCTAGGTCCATGGACTTTCTAATCTCAACTTCTTGGTTCCCCAAGTAGTGTCGACTATGGGTCCTATCTCATGAAGTAGGCTTTAAATGAAATCAAATATTGGTTGATTACTCACAGAGGCTTTGTTCCACAGTTAACCTAGCATATCTTGAAGGCAAAACAACAGTATAGATTAAAGGCTGGTTTGGTTTTTCCTTTTCTCTTTTGGTAGCATGCAGAGAACCTTCCTGTAACAAAAAATCTAGAATGTAAAAGTGAAGGCTCTATGTAGGCACCATCTCTACTTCTCTGTATAAAGCAAAACTTCTTGAGCTCTGCCTTTTTTTTTTCTGATTCCACACACACGTCAGAATGTAGTTCTATAGAAAATACAGCTAAAATATTAATAGATATTTTATTGAATATACAGATCTCTTTGAATGCTAGAATAATTTAACAATATCCATTTAATTAATTCAATAATCAAAACAAAATATCATGGGTTACACATTTTTATTGGTATTGTAATGTCTGCCTTCCCTTTATGAAATCCCAAATATATTTTATTTATTTCCTGTTCATAACTATGTATAAGTTAATATGATGAAGCATCTATGATTTATATATCAAACTTTTCCCCTGAATTCCATGGACTTCAAATTTTCAGGTATCTCTTTCACTTCTCTACTCTGATTCGTCTGAGATATTTCAAAGACAAATAGTACATATGGATCTCTTGACTTTTTCTATCTAAATCATCTCACCGCTTACTTCCTTCCATTTCAGTCTGTTATATCTATAGTAGGCCTTGACATACTCAAGACAATCAGAAAATAGCTTTCTTAATTTCCATTTGGTTGAATGAAAGAGTTGCAGGAAACAAAATGCAGTCTCAAACATGGGTGTTGGTATATGTTCTTTTGGAATGTATATATCTTACATTTGTTCATTCAAATGCTGATTTTTTTCTCCCCCCACTATCTGGCTTCAATCTGGACATTGCATTTTGAAACTTATTCTAAACATCATCTGTCTCAAATTTGTGTAAACATGCCACCATTTGTTCTCCAATTTTTCAATTAAAAACTAGCCACAATGTTGAGTAATGGAGAAGATAGGGTGGGCATCCTGGTTCAGAATGGGAGGAGAAGAAGAAATAGGAGGGAGAGAGGGAGGAACCAGGGGAGAGGAAGGAATAGGAAGGAGAAGAGGAGCAGAAGGTGGGAGAGCAGAATCTGGAGAAGAAGTCTTGGAACAATGTGGAGAGATGGACCAGACCAAAGATATCTCTGAAAGCAAGTATAATGGGTGAATCTGAATGGTAGGAAGTATGCGGGCTTGAAGTTTTAGGATCGAGTTACTATTACACAGCATTGTGTTCTAGGTTAACTAAATAAATCCTAGCCTCTGTGTGGTGATTTGGTTAAACAGCTGTTCCGGATTAATTGCAGCATTACTAAAAGATATATCAATAGTAAATATTAATGCCAAATACAACACATGGGTGTTGCTAAGAGAGTTTCAGGTGAGACTTATAAAAATATCAGAAGAGTTTGTGAAAACCACCAAGGCCTGGGACATAATAGAAGAGCAACCAAAGTGGAACAATCATTATCCATTTTTTCCTTTCTTCTTTTTTTTTTATTGCTTCAAACTTTTAATGCACTCAGGAATAGAAGATAGCTGAGGAACATCTTGTTAGATATAAGTCTTAATGGAAATACATGTAAACAATTCTGCTGTGACATTCAAAATTTTTTTCTATAATTCCATTTATTTTTAAAAACTTCTTTATTAATTACAATTTATTCACTTTGTATCCTCCATGTAGTTCCCTCCCTCCTCCCCTCCCAATCCCTTCCTTCCTCCCCCTACTGCAGGCATGTAGCCCATGGCAGTTCAGTGTCCAAGTGGGTTTCATAGTAATGGGAACAGGGACTGCCTCTGACATGAACTGATTGGTCTGCTCTTTAATCACCTCACCCTGAAGGGGGAGCAGCTTTACGAAGCCACAGAGGAAGACAATGCAGCCACTCCTAATGAACCCTAATAGAATAGGATCAGAAGGAAGGAAAAGAAGACCTCCCCTATCGTTATCTATTTCTTAGTGACCCTGAAGAAAGGCAGTTGCCAAACACAGACAATAGTCCATGTATATAAATTTACCTTCTTAAGTAGCTGCAACCAACTTGTCATGAGTTACGTGACCCATTCAGAGAACTGAAAACATGGTTCCCTTCCTCTATATTGAAGTCTCCTGCTCTAACTACTACTAACTGAACACAGAAGGATGCCAGAGAGCAGTGGAGCCCATGGAGTCCACTGACACAACCCACAGGAGGCCGGCTGTAGGGAACAGGCAGTGTTGACAGAGTACAAAGGAACACTGAATGTATACATACGACATGTGCAGCATATCCCCACTCTACCTTCATGCAATTGATCACACATTCCCTGGAGTCACATTTACACACATTTCAGTCTCCACGGATATTGTTTTATGGCAGGCTCACAGTTCCAGAGGGTAAAGTCTATCATGGTAGAAAGCAGGAACGTCTGAGAGCTCACATATCAATCCATAATCGTGTGTGTATGTGTGTGTGTGTGTGTGTGTGTGTGTGTGTGTGAGAGAGAGAGAGAGAGAGAGAGAGAGAGAGAGAGAGAGAGAGAGAGAGAGAGAGAGAGAGAGAGAGACTGGGAAAATGAAACCATGGGACTTTTTTGAAACATCAAAGTCTTTTCCCAGTGACACACCTCTAACAACAGAGATACACTTCCCATTTCATTCCAAATAGTTCTACCAACTGGGGACAAAGTATTCAAAACTATGAGCCTACTGTGGATCATTCTCATGCCAACCACCACATTCCCATAATAAGACAACTCTCATACATTTTTCTCTCATATATTTGCATTCTAATATAAAATCTACAAATATCTCTGTATGAAATTAAATGTCATTACGAGTCTATTTTTTACTATTTTAAATTTTATTAACTATTGGTTTCTTTCAGAGACATCTAAGAGTCTTGAGGTTAAAAACTATATCATGTGCAAATGTCCTTATTGACTGGTGGGGCATCTTTTGGGTATATGCCCAGGAGTGGTATAGCTGAATCTTGAGGTATTACTATTCTTACTTCTCTGAGAAAGTGCCAGATTGAATTCCAAAGTGGTTGTACAAGTTTGCATTCACATCAGCCATGGAGGAGGGTCCCCCTTTCTTCACATCCTCTCCAGTGTGGGTTGTCATTTGAGTTTTTTATCTTAGCCATTCTGATGGGTGTAAGGTGAAATCTCAGGGTCCTTTTGATTTGCATTTTCCTGATGACTAAAGACTCTGAGCATTTCTTTAAGTGTTTCTCTGCCATTCGATATTCCCTCTATTGAGAATTCTCTGTTTAGCTCTGTACTCCATTTTTTAATTAGATTACTCGGTTTGTTGGTGTAAGGACAGTTGCTCAATTATTTTCATAGCAGCTTTATTTGTAATAGTCATAATTTGGAAACAACATAAATGTCCCTCAATGGGGGAATGGATACAGAAATTGTGGTATATTTACATAATGGAATACTACTCAGCAATTAAAAACAAGGAAATCATGAAATTTGCAGGCAAATGATGGGAACTAGAAAATATCATCCTGAGTGAGGAAACTCAGAAGCAGAAAGACACATATGGTATATACTCACTTATAGGTGGCTATTAGCTGTATAATATAAGATAAACAATAAAATCTATAGTGCTAAAGAAGCTAAACAAGGAGAACCCTCGGGAAGAGCCTGAAAACTCACTCATAAGGGCAAACAGGATAGACATCAGAAGTAGGAGAAGAGAAGGAACAGGACAGGAGCCTTCCAAAGGGACCTCTGAAAGACTCTACTCACCAAGGTATTGAAGGAGATGCTGAGACTCAGACCAAACTTTGGGCAGAGTGCAGAAAACCTTATGGAAGAAGAGAGACATAGAAAGACATGGAGGAGACATAAACTCAACAAGGAGACAAAAAAAAAAAGCCAAAAAAAAAAAAAAACCTGGGCCAAGGGCCAAGGGGGGGGCGGGGAGGGCATGCAGAGATCGATATTCCAACCAAGGACCATGCATGGAGAGGACCTAGACCTCAGAGGAATCCCATAGGCTGCTTAGTCTCCAAGTGGTTTCCCTAGTAAGGGGAACAGAAACTGTCTCTGACATGAACTCAGTGGCTGGCTCTTTGATCACCTCTCTCTTGGGAGCACAGCCTTGCCAGGCAACAGACGAAGATGATGCAGCCAGTCCAGATGAGACCTGATAGGCTAGGCTCAGAAAAGGGGAGGAGGTTCTCCCCTATCAGGGAACTAAGGAAGGGCCATAGGGGAAGAAGAGGGAGGGAGGGTGAAACTAGGAGGAGACAAGGGAGGCGGCTACAGAGGGCATACAAAGTGAAGAAGTAAGAAAGTAGATAAATAAATAAACTATACCATGTGCATATACCAGTCCAGCGATAAAGTTGGTTTATAATTTTTTGTTAGTTGTTCAGCTCGTGAAAATAAATATGAGGAATGTAAATTTCTTCTATGTGAATTTCTTTTCAGAGTCATAGGCAGTAAGGCTGACACCACTGCAAATTTGAATTCGTTGTCTATATATGAATAAATTAAGCTGTACCTGGTCCTTTGAGTCATGACCCAATCTCACACACTGTCTATGCAACATTTTATCCACAATGCCTTCTATAGTGCATTTCCTTTTATAAAGCCTCAGTACCAGACATAAAAAGAAAACCTTCTTTCTAGTTGCTGGTCAGGAGAGTTTAAGAGACTCTTGAAACAATTTTGGGTATTGCTATTTACTTTGGTTTATGTATGAAATCTGCAGGTAAGTTCCTGTTGCTGAAGATATCACTCACTTTCAACATAAGCCTCGGAGGATTTGAGTTGGTTATGATCTAAAATCTTCCTTCCTCAAGATTAGATTTTTTTAGTACAAGAAAGTGTGATGCAAGCTGCAAAGGGAGAAAGGCAATCAATAATTCTGCCAAGTGTGATATAATAACGCTAAGGGTGCAATACTGTCACTCACGTCTTGGCAATAACAAACAGCTGTAGGAGTGAATTTAAGGCTCATTCAATAGGAGAGAATGCATGTGAGGATCTAGAAACCTGGTCAATAATATCTTGGAGAGTAATATAATTTGAATATTTTGGAAACTTTAGCTATGTCAGCCTTAGAAAAGTGTATCCGAGTGTACCACGTTGTTTTGGCATCGTACAGAAATTAACAGCCACTTTGGTCTAGAAATGTTGACCTTGTTTTTTTCCATTTGTGCATGGATTAAGCACTGTATTAAATATGTACAGAATTATCTATGTGGGCTTGATTCTAAAACCTAAATACTCTTTAAATAATGAAAAACATCATGAATATTAGGGTGCTATACCTTCCTAGCTGCGTTTTATATACTAAGTCCTATACCCATAGATAGGTGTGGCTATCAACCCTCATTAAAGAATTTTCACTTTGTAGCGGATAGAGATAATTACAGAAATCCAAATGCAGAGGAAAAGTGACCATGTTGTGTCCAGCCACAAATTTTGCATCTAAGATAAAACTCATAGACCTAAGGCATAAGGAACTGTGGTGAAAAGGAGCTGGAAAGACCGCAAGAGGACAGAACAGGAAGTCTTTGTGAGACCATTCAAGAAATGGAAGAGGAACTATTATCCGTGAGTCCTCACCTATGTGGTTCCCTAAACATGACCTGATTAATGACATCAATAGACATGTA
Organism: Pachyuromys duprasi; assembly: GCA_028658305.1. Taxonomy (NCBI): domain Eukaryota; kingdom Metazoa; phylum Chordata; class Mammalia; order Rodentia; family Muridae; genus Pachyuromys; species Pachyuromys duprasi. Next base: position 1,207,654 of record CM053755.1, read on the forward strand.
TGTGTAGTTTGTGTATGCATATATATGTATATGTAGATATGTAATATATAAAATATACATGTAACAATAATGAATAAAGAAAAATGGATATGTTTATACATGATATCAGGGACAACCACTTTGCCTTGATTAACAGCCCAGGGCCTTGTAACTGAGAAAAGCTAACGCTTTGTATCTCTGTAGCCCTTAGTTGCCTATAGTTCTTTGTTTAGGGGTGTGACTTTCCCCTCCATGTTAAATAACTTTTGATATTATTGTCTGGTCTTGCAGAGGCAGCCATATTATTAAGGTATCATGTGTATAGCATTCCTGTCAATTTAAGGCGACAGTCTCACAGGAGATTTCATGGCATTCGGAGTCTCACAGTCTTTCTGCCTCTTCTTTCACTGATATGTTCCCTGAGCTTTAGAGCACGATTTGTGTTATAGATGTTTCTGATGGCCTGGGCTCCACACAGTACTATGGTTTTTGCATTATGAGCCATTTTGGTTTTCTGATGGTCTCCATTTACTGTAAAGAGAAGCTTCTTTGATAAGAGCTCACCTATAACAACAGTGAGTATACAGCTATACTCACCTGTGAGAATAAATACAGGAGGTTCAGAATGCAGGTAAAAATCATTCTCTCCTAGTAAGGATTTCTTCTAACATCAATAGCCTAACTGGCACAGATAGCTGCCTCAGTTTCTAGTAACAGGTATGATTTCCTTCCTACTGAGTGTGCCTTAACCCCAATTAGGCAGTTGTCAGTTACCACCAAGATACGAACTCCAGTATTACAAACAAGTCATTTATTAATTGTTGATCTTAGAGCCTGGTGTTCTGTTCAGAAAGTAGTCTCCTGTGCCAATGAATTCTAGGGTCTTTCCCACTTATCCTTCTGACCAGTTTAGTGTGTCTGGTTTTACATTGAGATCTTTGATCCACATGGACTTTAGTTTTGTGCAGTGTGATAAATATGGCTCTATTTTCATTTTTCTGCATACAGATATCCAGTTAGACCAGAACCATTTGTTGAAGATGCTGTCTTTTTTCCATTGAATGGTTTTGGCTTCTCTGTCAAAAGTCAAGTTTCCATAGGTGTGTGGGTTTATATCTGGGTTTTCTATTTGGTTCCATTGATCCACTATTGTGTTTCTATGCCAGTACCATAGGCATAGGAAAGACCCCTGTGCTCAGATTTTTTAGTTCTGTTACTCTACTTGTGGAGCTCCTGTCCTCTCCCTATCTTACTATTTCCAATATCTTTCATTAGATTCCACGCACTCTGTCCAACTGTTGTCCACAAGTCTCAGCATGTGCTTTGATATTGTGCAGGGCAGAGCCTTTCAGGGGCCATCTGTAACAGGCTCTTAGCTTGTTTCCTGTTTCCTTCTTCTGATGTCCATCTGCTTTGCCTTTCTGGCTGGAAATTGAGCATTTTAGCCAGAGTCCTCCCTCTTGATTAGTTTCTTTAGATATACAGATTTTAGTACGTTTATCCTATTTTATATGTCCTATTTTATATGTTTTATATGAGTGAGTATATACCTTGTGTGTCTTTCTGCTTCGGGGATAGCTCACTCAGGATGATTCTTTCCAGTTCCCACATTTACCTGCAAATTTCATGATATCCTTGTTTTTTATTGCTGAGTACTATTCCATTAGGTAGATGTACCACAATTTCTGTATCCATACCTCAGTTCAGGGGCATCTAGGTTGTTTCCAGCTTCGTTTTTTATTGCTGAGTACTATTCCATTATGTAGATGTACCACAATTTCTGTATCCATACCTCAGTTGAGGGGCATCTAGGTTGTTTCCAGCTTCTGGCTAGTACAAATAAAGCTGCTACAAACATGGTTGAGCAAATGTCCTTATTGTGTACTTGAGCCTCTTTTGCATATATGCCTAGGAGTAGTATAGTTGGATTTTGAGGAAGCGCTATTCCTAGTTGTCTGAGGAACACCATATTGATATCCAGAGTGTTGTACAAGTTTACATTTCCACCAGCAGTGGAGGAAGGTTCCCCTTTCTCCAAAACCTCCCCAGCATGTGCTATCACTCGAGTTTTGGATTTTGGCTATTCTGATGGGTGTAAGGTGAAATCTCAGGGTTGTTTTGATTTGCATTTTCCTGATGACTTAAGATTCTGAGAATTTCTTTACATGTTTCTCTGCCATTCAATATTCCTCTATCTAGATTTCTCTGTTTAGCTCTGTTCCCCATTTTTTTAAATGGATTACTTGATTTGTTGCTTTTCAACTTCTGTACTTCTTTATATATACTGGATATTAGAGCACTGTCAGATAAAGAGTTGGTGAAGATTCTTTCCCAATCTGTAGGCAGTCATTTTGTTTTGATGACAGTGTCCTTTGCTTTACAGAAGCTTTTCAGTTTCATGAGGTCCCATTTATTCATTATTGCTCTTAGAGTCTGTGCTGTTGGTTTTCTGTTCAGGAAGTTGTCTCCTGTACCAATGAGTTCAAGGCTTTTCCCCACTTTTTCTTCTATGCGCTTTATTTTGTCTGGTTTTATATTGAGGTCTTTGATCCACTTGGACTTTAGTTTTGTGCAGGGTGATAAGTATGGATCTATTTGCATTTTTCTACATGTAGATATTCAGTTAGACCAGCACCATTTGTTGAAGAGGCTGTCTTTTTTCCATTGAATGTTGTTGGCATCTTTGTCAAAAATCAGGTGTCCATAATTGTGTGGGTATATTTATGGGTCTTCTATTCAGTTCCATTGATCCACCATTTTGTTTCTATGTCAGTACCATGCAGTTTTTATTACTGTTGCTCTATGGTACAGCCTGAGATCAGGGATGGAGATACCTCCAGAAGATCTTTTATTGTAGAGGATTGTTTTAGCAATTCTGGGTTTCTTGTTATTCGATACAAAGTTGAGAATTTTTCTTACAAGGTCTGTAAAGAATTGTGTTCATAATTTGATGGGAATTGCATTGAATCTGTAGATTGCTTTGGGTAAGATGGCCATTTTTACTATATTAATCCTGCTTAGCCAGGAGCATGGGAGCTCTTTCCATCTTCTGACATCTTCTTCTAATTCTTTCTTCAGAGACTTGAAATTTTTTTCATACAAGTCTTTCACTTCGTTGGTTAGGATCACACCAAGGTACGTTATATCTTTTGTGGCAATTGTGAAAGGTGTTGTTTCCCTAATTTCTTTCTCAGCCCTTTTGTCTTTGGTATACAGGAAGGCTACTGATTTTTTTTTTTTTTTAGTTAATTTTGTATCTGGCCACTTTGCTGAAGGTGTTTATCGGCTGTAGGAGTTCCCTGGTCACTCAGGCATACTATCATATCATCTGTAAATAGTGATATTTTGACCTCTTCCTTTCTGATTTGTATCTCCTTCATCTCCATCAATTGTCTTATTGCTCTAGCAAGGACTTCCAGAACTATGTTGAAGAGATATGGAGAGAGTGGGCAGCCTTGCCTTGTCCCTGATTTCAGTGGCATTGCTTTAAGTTTCTATCCATTTAGTTTGATGTTGGCTATAAGTTCACTGTGTATTGCCTTTATTATGTTTAGGTATGTGCCTTGTATCCCAGATCTCTCTAATACTTTAAACATGAATGGATGTTGGATTTGTTAAACGCTTTTTCAGTATCTAAGGAAATTATCATGTGTTTTTTTTTTCTTTCATTTGTTAATATGGTAGATCACATTGATGGATTTCTGTATATTGTACCACCCCTGCATACCTGGAATGAAGCCTACTTGGTCATAGTGGATGATATCTTTAATGTGTTCTTGTATTTGGTTTCTAAGTATTTTGTTGAGTATTTTTGCATAAATGTTCATAACGGAGATTGGCCTGAAATTCTCTTTCTTTGTTGGGTCTTTGTGAGGTTTAGGTACCAAGGTGACTGTGGCTTCATAGAATGAGTTTGGTAGTAGTGTTCCTTCTGTTTCTATTTTGTGGAACAGTTAGAAGAGAACTGGAGTTAGCTCTTCTTTGAAGGTCTGGTAGAATTCTGCACTGAAACAATCTGGTCCTGGGCTTTTTTTTGGATGGGAGACTTTTGATGACCACTTTTATTTCCTTAGGGGATATAAGACCATTTAAATGATTTATCTGGTCTTGATTCAGCTTTGGTAAGTGGAATTGATCAAGAAAGTTGTCCATTTCATTTAGATTTTCAAATATTGTGGCATATAGAATTTTGAAGTAAGTCCTTATGATTGTTTGGATTTCCTCAGTGTCTGTTGATATGTCCCCTTCTCATTTCTAATTTTGTTGATTTGGAAGCTGTCTCTCTGCCTTTTAGTTAGTTTGGCTAAGGGTTTGTCTATCTTGTTGATTTTCTCAAAGAACCAGCTCTTGGTTTCATTGATTTTTTGAATTGTGTTATTTGTTTCTAATTCATTGATTTCAGCCCTGAGTTTGATTATTTCTAGCTGTCTACTCCTTTTTGGTGAGTCTGTTTCTTTTTTTCCTAGGGCTTTTAGGTGAGCCATTAAGTTGCTTGAATGAGAAGTCTCAAATTTCTTCTTGAATTCACTTAGTGCTATGAATTCTTAGTGCTATGAAGCTCTTAGCACTGCTTTCATTGTGTCCCATAAGTTTGGGTATGTTTTGTCTTCTTCTTTATTGAATTCTAGGAAGACTTTAATTTCTTTCTTTATTTCTTCCCTGACCCATCTGTCATTTAGTAGCAAGTTGTTCAGTTTCCATGTGTTTGAAGGATCTTTGCTATTTCTGTTGTTGTTGAGGTCCAGCTTTATTCCATGGTGATCAGGTAGGGTACAAGGGATTATTTCAATCCTCTTGTATCTGCTGAGGCTTGCTTTGTGACCAACCATATGGTCTATTTTGGAGAAGGTTCCATGAGGTGCTAAGAAGGTAAATTCCTTTGTGTTTGGGTGTAAGGTTCTATAGATGTCTTTTAGGTCCATTTGATTCATGACCTCTGTTGGAGACATCGTTTCTTTCTTTAATTTCTGTTTTGTTGACCTGTCCTTTGAGAGTTGGGTGTTGAAGTCTCCCACTATTAATGTCTGGGGATCTATGTGTGCTGTAAGTTTTATCAATGTTTCTTTTACAAATGTGATTGCCCTTGTATTTGGGGCATAGATGTTCAGGACTGTGATGTCTTCCTTGTGGAATTTTCCCTTGATGAATATGAAGTGTCCTTCCCCATCTCTTTTTATTAATTTTGGTTGAAAGTTTATTTTTCTGATATTAGAATGGCTACCCCTGCTTGCTTCTTGGGTCCATTTGCTTGGAAAACCATCTTCTAGCCCTTTTCCCTCAGGTAATGTCTATCTTTGTGACTTAGGTGTGTTTCTTGTATGCAACAGATTGCTTGGTCTTGTTTATGTATCCATTCTGTTCATCTTTGTTTTTTTTGTTTGTTTGTTTGTTTTTTGGGTTTTTTTGGTTGTTGTTGTTGGAGAATTGAGTCCATTGATGTTCAGATAGATTAATGACCATTGGCTGTTAGATCCTTTCATTTTGATGTTGGCTGTGGGAGTAAGTTTGTGTGATTGGTTACTTTTAGTTTTACTGTAGTGAGGTTAGTTATTTCCTGTATTTTCTTGGAAGTGGGTGGGTTTCTTGGGTTGTATTTTTTCCTTCTATTATCTTCTGTAACGCTGGATTTGTGTCTAGGTATTGTTTAAATTTGTTTTTGTTGTTGAATATCTTGTTTTCTCCATCTATGAAGACTGAGAGTTTTGCTGGGTGTAGTAGCCTGAGCTTACACCTGTGTTCTCTTAGGATCTGCATGATGTCTGTCCAGGCCCTTCTGGCTTTCATAGTCTGTGTTGAGAAGTCAGGTTTACCATTATATGTTATTTGGCCTTTTTCCTTTGCAGCTTTTAGTATTTTTTTCTCTGTTCTGTATACTTACAGTTTTGATTATTATGTGGCAGGAGGATTTTCTTTTCTGCTCTAATTTATTGGGTGTTCTGTAAGCCTCTTGTATTCCTATTGGCCTCTCCTTTAACTTGGGGAAATTTTCTTCAATGATTTTGTTGAAAATATTTTCTTGGCCTTTGAGGAAGGAATCTTCTTTCTCCTCTATTCCTATTATTTTTAGGTTTTGTCTTTTTATGTTGTCTTGAATTTCTTGTACGGTCTGTGCCAGGAATTTTTTAGATTTAACATTTTCTTTGACAAATACACATCTATTTCTTCCATTGTATCTCCCATACCTGACATTCTTTCATCCACCTCTAGTAGGCTATTGATTATGCTTACCTCTGTAGTTCCTGCTTTCTTCCCCAAGTTCTTTCTCTCCATAATTTCTTCCATTTGTGTTTTCTTTAAATTTTCCAATTCTATTTTCAGATCTTGAGATGTTTTGTTCATTTCCTTCATCTGTCTGGCTATATTTTCCTGTTTTTCTGTCAAATCCTTCAGCTGTTTGTTTGAACAATCCTATGTTTCTTTTATTTCTTTCAGTGATTTAAGTATTTCCTCTCTAAAGGCCACAAACTGTCTGGCTGTAACTTCCTGTATTTCTTTACAGATGGCCAAAATCTGTTTGTTTTTATCTTCCTCTAGTTCTTTATGAATGGCCATAATCTGTTTGTCTTTATCTTCCTCTAGATATTTATGCATTTTATTTGTTTCCTCTATTATGTTCTTCATAAGCATAGATGTTAATTCATCTTCTTGAATTTCAATTATGCTGGGATGTCTAGGGCTGCCTGTCCTTGGATAACTAAGTTCTGGAGACAGCATATTGCTCTGTCTCTTGTTGGTTGAGCTTTTACACTGGCCTCTAACCATTGGGCAATCTTAGGTATTGGGTGTTACTTTCTGGTGGTTCCTGGAATCCTGTGGTAGAGAGAACCCCCTTGGCAGGAAGATGGTTTTTCCTGAAGGAAGCCTCCTCAGCTTTTTGGATGTGGTAACTGAATGGCCAGTGTTTTTTGGGAATTGCCACAGCTCACCTCACCAATCTGAGTGTTAACTGTGGTCCTTGTTAGTTCTGAGGGCTCTCCTCTCACCTGCAGAAGACCTTGGGACAGCTGCTCTATTTCTGGGTTCCTTGCTGTAAATTTAGTGAGCTGTAGCTATTGCCTGTGTGCCCCGTGGTTTGGTCAGTTTTGTAAGGGATAACTGATTGCCCCTTGGAGCAGTATCTGGGGTTTGATCTCAGGGATCCCAGACTTCTGTAAGTCTGAGGTTGGAGCTCTGTGTGCCAGTACCTAAGAGGTAGTCAGTGGCAAGTAAGCACAGTTATCATGGGAGCAGCAGGAGGCTAGTTGTTGCATAGCAGGTCTCCTGCCTGTCTGTGGTACCTTTTCCAGGGAATTCCTGGGTACCCTAAGTGAATCCCTGTTTGCTTCCTTCCCTGTGTGGTTTTCTCCCAACAGGGAAACTCAGGCTCTGGTGCTCTGAGTCACACAGTTCTGTCTGTGACCACAGCTGGTCTCTGAGCTGGCTGCATGCACCCGCAAGTCTTGGAGACCTTTTCCAGGGAGATTCTGAGTACCCTAACTCAGTCCCTGTTTGCATCCGGTTTTCTTGTGACTGGGACTCCCAGTCTCTGGTGTTTTTGTGCCCAGCATTCATCCTGGGAAGGTGATCAGGACACACAGGCTTGTGGCTCTCATCTGGCGACCGAGTGCCTGTGTGACCAGGGATCTATTCTGGGTTCTGGCTGAGTGTCTTGAGAATGGACCCCGCCGTTCCACACCATAGGGTTTCCTCTCACCTGGGAAACAGGATCACTGTTGTTTTAGGGTCCAGAGTTCAGGCTCTTGGTTACTGTACTGAAAATGTTGTTCTGCAGCTCAGAAGCAGCGTCTTCCTGGTGCCGCCATCTTGTCCCATATATTTTAATTTTTAAAAATAGCAAAGAAAAAATAGAAAACTCAATATCATTTCATTACCATACAAATAAGTAGTGTTCTTTTCTAGATTTTCTTCTTTACAAAGGTTAAGACCAGAGGACAGAAGTCTTGAAGTCTTTTAAAGATGGCCCAACTCTCAAGATGGTATATCTGTTAATGATCATCCTGGCCTCTTGGAACCTCTTTTATCGATTCCATTCCCAGGGTACCTTTCAGTGAGCTAACTTCTGACTTCCTTAGGCAACCTAGACCAGGTAAGTTCTAACCAAATAGAGTTCACTATTGATTTTATTCATCAAATACCATGATTACTGGCCTCTGCTCCATATTGTGTGTGGCCTTTTTCAATAGCAATTGAACACTATTATCAGGGAGTGTGAGACCACCTTTTACAGTAATTATTTTCATTTGCTTCACCCAGGCTGGGAAAACCTGTATTGAGTAAATGCCGATTCCCTATCTATTTGGTCCAATACTAAGCTTAGAGTTGATGAATTCTATTTTTGTTAATTATTAACTTTTTTCTATCCATTTAGATTAAGACTACCTGCTGTATGTATGTGTTTCAGAATTTTGAACCCATGTAAACCTTGATTTATTAACCATCTTTACATCAATTTTTAAGTATGCTCTGGAAATATTGGAACAAATATTAATTTGTGTAATAGGATAAAATGAATAAAATATGAAAAATTACAAATGAGGATGAACTTACTTTATCCTTGCAAGTACTGTCTGAGGAGTTTAACTAAATGTGTTTAATCTTTAAAGAAATTTTATTGGTAGCTATCATCACTTGATACACATTGAAATTTAAAACTGAATAAACTGAGGTGCAAAGTGCCTTATTTAGTTCAAGCCATAAATAGATAAAAGAGCATATGTTAATAAATGAAACTATAATATTATTATAATTATCTAGACGAATTACAATTTCCTTTTGCCACATTTATGCAAGTGTGCTCAATAAACATTTTTGTTTTTGTGAATAAAATTATTTGCATAAAATAGATCCAGGACTGTTAAAAAAAGATTGTTAGAAAAATTAAAGTAATTTTAGGAGGATTATATATTTGAAAACCAGGTGTTGAAACATCCTACATATTTTATTGACCTGATGTCAGATGTTCAAATATTTGAAACATGCTGGTGCTTGTAATTATTCAGCATAATATCCAATTAAAACTCTTAATTTAAACCAGATGTTTTATTATTATGAAGGTCTGGTGTTAACCTAAACAAGAATAATGGGAAAACACAGTATTTTTCCAGATTGCTAATTGTTTAAAATATTCTACCTCAGTAATGACCTGACTGTAACAACAGCAATTACAAGAGCTATTCTGAATAAATTGTGCTATTGTCACTTGACAACCACCGACGCTTTTTAAAGAGTGCACACTGCAAGCAACATACAATTATCTTTAGAGTATAACTCAGAATAAGGAATGAAACTTTAGAAAACATATACAGCATAATTACATTTATGTAAATCAAATGACACTAAGACAGGAATGATGATACATGCCTGTACTTCTGTCACCCAGGAGACAAAGGCAGGAGAAAAAGAGCTCAAGAATGTAAATTCAGGGTTGGGGATTTAGCTCAGTGGTAGAGCGCTTGCCTAGCAAGCACAAGGCCCTGGGTTCAGTCCTCAGCTCTGGAAAAAAAAAAGGAATGTAAATTCAGGAGTATATGAAGCTATTCTAAAATGTACTCTGGACACATTGAATTTGTATTTATTATTGTCTCAAGGTAAGCAATGATATCTTTATAGCAGAAAAACTTGCAGGTTATTTTCTGTAATCTTCCTTAAAAAACAAAGTTAATGCAATTAAACACATGTTTATTCTTGTTGTTAATTGTTTAAAGTTTGCCTTTAAGAAATAAAAAATCAAATGGGAAGGGTTGAAGGAAAGAGAGAAGTAATACATGATGTAATTACTTAATTTCAAAAAATAAAAATTTGTGGATTGCAAAGAAACCCCATACTCATTCACCTCTTATACTAATGATACCTTACTCCATTACAGCTTATAGTCTGTTTCTTGAGTGCTGTCCATTCTTGACATTTCACATAAAAAAATAAAATAGAATGTCTTAAGGAAAGGATGTATTGCTTCTTTCACATAGCAGAAGGTTTTCAAGGTTCATCTATGATGTAGCACAAAAGAGAAATGTTCAGTTGTATGGGCAGTCATAATGTCCTTATCCACTCAGATATTTTGGTTACCACTACTTTACTCATTATTATTATTTAATTTTTATTTTTATGTTAATTACAGTTTATTCACTTTGTATCCCAGCTATAGCCCCCTCCCTTATTCCCTCCTAATCCCACCTTCCCTCCCTCATCTCCTCCCATTTCCCTTTCCAAGTCCACTGATAGGGGAGGTCCTCCTCCCCTTCCATGTGACCCTAGCCTATCAGGTCTCATCAGGACTGGCAGCATTGTCATTTTATGAAAGAATGGGAAGGTACTTATTTTTAATGCTTGTTCTTGCATGAAAGCAGTCATGTAAAAGTGTTTTGTGCACATATTCCCTTGGTTTTCATGTGTACATAAATAAGAATGTAGTTGCTAAGATCAGTGGCAACTGTATTTCAGTGTCTTAGGGAATTATTAACTATTATCCAAGACATGGCATCATTTTACATTTTAGCCTGGAATAGATGAAGATTTGAATTCCTATCTACAACAATTGTTACTGTGTAGCATTGTAGCTAAGAGGGATTATAATAATACCTCATTGACATATTAATTTGCATTTTAAAGGACATTTTGCCCACTTGTGTGTGTGTTGCCGGTCTGTGCTCTCCCACTGTTCTTACCTGCACTACATGCCATTTATCTAGGTTTTTATTTGTCGCTGTGGTGAAACACCCTGACAAAAGCAACCTGAGGAAGGAAGGTTTTCTTCTGATTCATAGCTCAAGGCGTAGTTGTAGTTGGGAAGTCAAAGCATCAAGAGTTTGAAACAGCTGCATCTATAGTCAGAAAAAGACAATAATGGCTCAGCACGCTTTCTTTCTTTAATACAGAGCAGAATTCCAGTCAGGTGAAGGTGGTCAACCACAGGGGGCAGGACTTCCTGCTTCAGTTACCTAATCAGCTAATCAAGATAACACTGAGCAAGATTGCTGGGCAAGAAGCACCTGCCACACAACTGTGACTGTATAAGCTCAGTCTGCAGAAACCATAGTGACACGACAGAGCACACTCCTAAAATCTTCACATCGTCATGGTATGTGCAGGCCACAGACTCATGCATAAACAAATATCACACAATAAATCATTGTTGTTATTTAAAGTCCCTCCTAAGCATGTACAAAGGTTCATCTCCTTTGTACGTTCTGGGTTTCAGCAACTTGCCTGCAAGTTCATTTCCAAGGTGACAAGGTGATTCTAGGTTTAATCAAGTTGACAAGTCAGGTTATTCATATCAACATTCAAAAGACATTTTAGTCTCTGCGTATTTCTTTTTCATCCATCAAAGTGAAAATAAAATCAGTCATTAGTCAGCTGGATCCACTGTTTCTATCTGTTGTGAAACATAATAGTTTGTCATGTCTGGAAGCATGATGAAAGAAAGATGATCACCTCATGGTATGAAAAAGGAGAAAGCAGACAAGAGGAAAGGGCCAGGGACAAGGTGTCATTTAAAATCATGTTTCTAGTGACTTATTTCTTATACAAGAAGCCCAATTCTAAAGTCTCAAATATAATGACAATGAGGGCCAAGTGTTCAACATATGAGAACGTAGGGAAATTTCATATTCTAACCATGACAAACTTTATCACTTACATTCTCCTCTCCTGATTCTGTAGTTGTTCTGTATTACATTTTCATTCTTTTTGTTTTATGTTTATTTATTGTGTATGTATCATATGTACAGGTTTATGTGGGTGTTGATATGTGTGTGTTTGTGTGTGTGTATGTAAACCATAATTCGATATTAGATGTCTTCCATCATCATTCTCAACCGTGGTTTATGAGACAGTGTTTCTCATTAAATCTGGACCTCACTTATCAGCTTGGAATGGCTACTATAGAAGCTCTAGAGATACATTTGCTCTGCCTTACTTTCTCCTCAACTCGGTACTACAGTTACAGATATGTGATTTTTAGCATGTGGGTGTTATTGTCTTTAGGTATGCACCAAGTTTCTTTATCCATTGGGCTATCTCCTCAGGCTCTTTCTGAATTATCAATTTCTTTTATAACAGTTTTAAGTCTGTAGCAAAACTGATGAGAAAGAGAAGGGATTTTTCATTTCTTCCTCTGTATTACATACATTGCACAGCACTTCCAAATGTCAACATCCCCACTAAGTGGCACATGTTTTACACTAATGAACTTCTACTGAAACATCAATATTTCCTAGAAGTCATCATTTTTCTGAGTGTTCGCTCTTGATGGCATACTCCAGGATTTTTTATGTTATTGTTGTGTACAAAATTTTCAATTCTAGGTAGCCACGATGATAGACAACACCACACAGAATGTTATGTCTATTTCACAGATTCTCTGCACTTCAACTCTGACCCTTTCTCCCTCTACTCTGATCGGGTCATAACAAACTGTTCTGCTTCTAGTTTTGGCTCTTCTAGAATGTCACACAATTGATAACCTTCCTTCACAAAGTCCTGTTAACATGTCTTCACATAGCTCTTTTCCTTCAAGTTCCATCTTTATGGACACCATCTTCTCCCTGCTTCATCTTAAGACACATGCACCTTAAAATCTTATCAATGTTGGAAAGTAAAGTAACAAATCCCTGCCCTTCTCCAAAGAATTTACAGATCATCCTCATCCTCTTCTTATTTTCTTAACAATCCAACTTAATTAATGGTTTACAGTAAATGTTATCTCACTTTCCATTTGCTTTCACCCACACAGTGAAATCACATTTATCCACAGTGTCCATTCCTAGTCAGATAAGCAAGTATTAATTTTCTTTTGAAATGTATGTGAATAGAATACCAGTTTAATTTTATATCTTTTCTTCTTGGTTTAACTTGCTAACAAACCCTTTCTTTCTTATTCAATTAAATGTCAGAGATACAGACACCATTATAGAAACTGTCCTTTAATAATCACTTTGATGCTTATAACTTTTTTATAGTACAAACTGTAAATAGCTAGTGCTTTGCATGACACATTTTAACTAAAACATACGCACATAGAATTTATGTCTTTTGCTTTTCATGTATGCAAAATAAAAACATGACTCTTATACTTGCAAGTTTAAGCTCAAAAATAATGTATAGATTAAGAATTCTGTTATTTAAATACTGTTTAATACAGATTTCTGTGTTTGAATAAAAACATTTTAAAATATTTTTAAAATGTCATTATTATTATTGTTACTATTTATTACAGTTTTTTCATTTTGTATCCTGGGTGTAGCCCCCTCCCTCATATCCTTTTAGTCCCACCCTTCCTCCCACTTCCCCCCATGCCCGTCCCCTAGTCCAGTCTCCCCTACTCTCTGACCTTAGCCTATCTGGTCTCATCAGAACTGTCTGGATCTTCTTTCTCTGTGGCCTAGTAATGCTGCCTTGCCAAGGGGAAGTGATCAAAGAGCAGGCAACTAAATTCATGCCTGTGATTTCCCCTGCTCCCCTTACTAGGACACCCACCTCCATGGGGACTGAGCTATCCATGGGCTACATATGAGTAGGGGACTTAGGTACAATTCATGCATGTTCTTTGGTTGGTGGTTTAGTCTCTTTGAGCCCCCATGTTCCTGGGTTAGTTGATTCTGTAGGTCTTTTTGTGAGTGCTGTCATCCCTTCCCAGGTCCCTCTATCCTATGTGTCCTTTATCTTTTCTAACAAGCTTCTAGATATGTAATTGTGAGTTAATACTTTTCTAATGCAGGACTTGATAAATCATTTGAAGAACTATATGCAAAAGATTTTTGAAAATTAAAAATGACAGTAATAAAAAGTATTGCTTTAAATTGTGGTCATGTCATCAGAAGGAGTAAATAAAGAAGAATCAACAGTGACAACTGCCCTCAAGGATATTGCATTAAACATAATGGTATCCAATTATCACACATAGAAATGAATGCTGCTGCATGTTGCATATATTAAAAGTAAAGGTTTAAAATAATGGTTGATGCTCCTTATACTGCTTTATTATCTTTATTTTATGTGCACAAATTGTTTGGAATCATAAACCAATGCTGAAGCATTGCATAAGTACTACACAGACTCCTCCAGCTTTTAAAAGGCATGCTTTATTTTGTCATTTAGCTTTATTATGGACTCTATGCAAGACTTGTAATTTCATTATTATTACATTATTTCATTATTATTATTATTTATTATAATTTTTCACTTTCTATCGGGCTGTAGTCCATCCCTCATTTCCTTCAGGCCCCATCCTCCTTCTCTCTACCCCATCATGTCCCTTGTTAATTTATGCACAAGGCATTTATGTGTTTTTAATTTTAATTTTTTATATTAATTACAGTTTATTCACTTTGTATCCCAGCTGTAACACCATCCCTCATTCCCTCCCAATCCCACCCTCCTTCTCTCATCTCCTCCCATACCCTTCTCCAAGTCCACTGATAGGAGAGGTCCTCTTCCCCTTTCATCTAACCCTAGCCTATCAGTTCTCATCAAGACTGGAGGCATTATCTTCTTCTGTGGCCTGGTAAGGCTGTTCTCCATCAAGGGGAAGTGATCAAAGAGCCAGCTGCTGAGTTCATGTCAGAAACAGTTCCCTGTTCCCATGACTAGGGAACCCACTTAGACACTGAGCTTCCACGGGCTACATCTGTGCAGGTGTTCCAGGTTATCTCCATGCATGGTCCTTGGTTGGAGTATCAGAAAAGACCCCTGGTCCCAGATTGTTTGGTTCTGTTGCTCTCCTTATGGAGCTCCTGTCCCCTCCAGGACTTTCTATCTTCCCCTTCTTTCATGAGATTCCCTGCACTCTGCCCAAAGTTTGGCTATGAGTCTCAGTATCTGGTTTGACACTCTATTGGGCAGAGCCCTGTGTGGTAGGCTTCTGTCCTGTTCTGTTTTATCCCTCTTCCAATCTCCATCCTGTTTGCCTTTCTAAGTGTGGATTAATCATCTTACCCAGGGTCTTCCTTCTTTCTTAGCTTCTTTAGGTGTACAGATTTTAGTATGTTTATCCTATATAATAAGTCTAATATCTACTTATAAGTGAGTATATACCATGTGTGTCTTTCTGCTTCTGGGATACCTGGGAAAGGATCTTTGCAAACCCTATATCTGACAGAGGGCTAATATCCAGAATATATAAAGAACTCAAGTTAAAAATCAACAAAACAAGTAATCCAAATAAAAATGGTATACAGAGGTGAATAGAAAATTCTCTGTAGAGGAATATCGAATGACAGAGAAACACCTAAAAGAAATGTTCAACGTACTTAGTCTTCAGGGAAATGCAAACCAAATGACCCTGAGATTTCTCCTTACACCCATCAGAATGGCCAAGATAAAAACCTCAAGTGAGACTACATGATGGAGAGGATATGGAGAAAGGGAAAGCCTCCTTCATTGCTGGTGGGAATGTAAACTTGTACAACCACTTTGGGTATCAATCTGGTGCTTTCTCAGTCAATTAGGAATAGTGGTACCTCAAGATATAACTATACCACTCCTAGGCATATATCCAAAAGATGCCCAAATATACAACAAGGACTTTTGCACAACCATGTTTGAAGCAGCTTTACTCATAATAGCCAGAACCTGGAAGCAACACAGATGCCCCTCAACAATTAAAAACAAAGAAATCATGAAATTTGTGGGCAAGTGGTGGGATCTAGAGAAGACATTTATGTGTTTAATACAAATAATATACTAATATTGTGTGTGGAAAGTATGGGCATTCCATTGTAATATAGTATTAATTCATAAACAGTAAGAAATAAAACATGATTTTTCTGGATGAGAATGATCACAGGAATAGGAAACTCTACAACAAAATTTTGGAAGACCTGAAACATGAACTGAGAGAGAAAGGAAGAGAGAGGAAGAGAGAGAGAGAAGGAAATTTCTTAAATACCTACGATAAAATGTCTAAGTTCATTGATACTAAGTTGAACATCTAGAAATGGAATAAGAATTTCAGTTTAGGTTTATGTTGTTTATATATGGACACTTTAAAAACTGATATTTTGGAGTAATGAAAAACAATACATTTGAGTACACAAAGTGTTACCTTCACCAAATTCTGCAAAGGCCTCAGGTAGAAAGCTGAAAGATGCCCATTGAAAATGGTAATTTTAAGTCAGACAAAATCAGAAAAGTGACTTTAAGTGTGGTAATGGGAAAGAAGAGTTGGCAATATGAATGCTGTGTATAAGTTCTGTTCTGGGGTAGGAGGAATATACTTCCTCCTACTCAGGGACAGAGCAAGAGCAGCCTCAAAGGCAAATGAAAAGTGTATCAGCATTAGCAAGGCCACAGCATGATTTCAAGTGCTTGCTGTGTGAGTTGACTTCTACTCCTTTCTTGGAACTGTGAAACCATGCTTCTTCATACAGAAGATTTATTAATAGAAGAATGGCACTCCTCTAAAAATGAGTTAGAGATTGCTCATTTGACTCATGGACTGAAAGAAGTTTAATCTATACATAAGGTTAAAATTTGAGACCAAAAAGTCATAGAAAAAAGTGATTTCCTCCAGAAACATAAACAAATAAATTACTATCAGCATTGGGAATATATGCCAGTGGCAACTTGCTTTGTGGAATATATTTTTAGTTTCAATCTCAAAATTGAATCTCATAATTGAACTAATTTTGGGATTTTGTTCATTATGGTTTACTGCAATAAAATGCACTTGATTTCCACCAATTGGTCATGTGATAAACACCATACACAGATCCTTTTGATTTCACAGAAAAATAAATGTTTTGGGGTTTACCAAGCATAATGCAAACTTTGTGGTAGAAAGCAGGAGAAATTTCTAGGCTTCTGAATCCCACAAACCAGAAACATTTATTTATTTTTCTGTGTAATATTTATTTTTTTAATTTATTTTTTTATTTTAATCACAGGTCATTCACTTATATCTGAGCCATAGCCCCCTCCTCTTTCTTTCCCAGTCCCTCCTCCCTCCCTCATCTCCTCCATGCCCCCTTCTGAGTCCACTGATAATGGAGGTCCTCTTCTGCTTCCATCTAACTCTAGCTTATCAGGTCTCTTCAAGACTGGGTTCAATGTCCTCCTTTGTGGTCTAGCAGGGCTGCTCCTCCTTCAGGGGGAAGGGGAAGCTCAATGAGCCAGTCATTGAGTTCATGTCAGAAATAATTCTTGTGCCCTTAACTAGGGAACCCACTTGGACACTGAGCTACAATGGGCTGTGTCTGAGCAGGGGTTCTAGGTTATATCCATACATGGTCCTTGGTTGGAGAAACAGTCTCATAGAAGACCCCTGTGCCCTGATCTATTTGGTCCTTATGAGACTCCTGTCCCCTCTAGGTCATACTAACTCCCCCTTATTTCATATGATTCCCTGCACTCTGTCAAAGTAGACCTATAAGATAGGATAAACATACTAAAATCTGTACACCTAATGAAGATAAACAAGAAAGAGAACCAGGGGTAAGATGATCAATACTCACCTATAAAGACAAATGGGATGGACATTGAAAGTAGGAGAAAGCAAATAAAAGGACAGGAGCCTACTCCAGAAGCCATGCAAAAGACTCTACTTAGCAGCATATCCAAGCAGATGTTGAGACTCAGAACCAAACTTTTGGCTGAGTGCAGGGAATCATAGGAAAGAAACCTTTAAATTAACCTAAATATGGACACTCTTACCAGTGAAATCGGTATAAGAACATTTTCTAGTTTTTTTTTTCTTTTGTTGATTCACCAAAACTCTTTGCTTTTCTTTGGAAATGATTCACTACAGTCTTTGCTGCCCTTCATACATTTCTTCTCCTTATAAGACACCTGTTTATGAAGGAATTTATCTTGTTGGGTTAGTCATCTCCCATTTCACATCATGGCTTCATCCTAAATTATGGCATGGGTATTTTAAAATTCTCAAAACATTAAAAAAAGCAAAGAAGCCAATTAAAATTAAGCAAACAATTTAAGCAGATATTTCATTAAATGAAGTTCCTTGGGTCAAAAATAAGCACACAAAATATGCTCAATATCATTAATTATTAGGATAATCCCACTCAGAGCCATAATAAAATGCTACCACAATTTTACTAGAATAGCATAAATTAAAATTATAAGTGGCTAAAAATATAGCCAAGGACATTTCCCAAAAGACAAAACAATTACAACTCACACAGCAGTGGTAAGAATTCAAAGAAAACAGGAAGAATACCTAAAATATAACATTGCTCCCCTAGTCACTTGCAAAAAGTTTTCTCATTGATATGTGACTTTAACTTTTAATCCAACACAGTTTCTCAAAGAGATTACAGTTCCTGGTGTAAGGGTTATGATTTACAACTCTTATTTCATACCTAGAGGCTTATTTCTTGAACCCTGAGTCAATCAAGAAAAATTTCTGTGCAACATAATTAAAAGATTGTTATGTGATTTAAGTTGGTGATCATTACCATCTCCTTAAGCCAAGTAAGTTGTGCTTAAGTGAAAATCTACAAGCATCCAGAGCAGGTTGAATTGGCCTAACCCAAAAGCTCCTTTTTCTGGTTATTAAAAGGGCATAAACTGAAAACTATGATCTGTGCCAGAACTTTATATCTGAAATATTTAAAGCAGAATAAGAATGGCTTTAGAATCAGTCAGGTAGATGATTGATTAGGTTGCTTAATTCACCAGGTAGCATATCACTTGGGGCAGGAAAGGAAAAACTAGACTGATTACTTTTGTCACTTCTAGCTCGATGGATTCACAGGAAGGCCTCCAGAGAAGAGCTGCCCAGATGATGAATCGAGAGCTCCTCCCTCAGTGATATACATGGAGTCCACAAATCTTGCAATCTCTAATTATCCCCCTCTCTTCTGTGTCCATTTATAAATTTCTTAGAAACAAGTCAAGAGACATCTCCTTGGTGAACTTATAAAAAAAAATCAAGGATACAAACAAAGCAGATACAACTAACTTTTCATTAAGTTGCTGAAAGCAGCAAGAACAAGTACAAGCTTTATGGCCCATCCATCAAAGAATTTTACTGAGATACAGGCAGGATGGTTCCTGGAAACCAGCATGTTCTGGACAATCTCAGTGCCCTCAATAGGAGCAAACCTAGAATATAAAAATGGTGGTTTCTGATTTGTTTTGCTTTCAAAACATTTACCAAATTCTAGAGAATCAGGTCAGAAAAAAAATTATAATCAGCATGTAAAACAAATCTGAAACTTAGATTCAGTTTCAATGTGCTCACAAGTTATTGTGAAGGTTAGTTTTTTAACACCAGGAGCATGTCTTCAAAGAAAAATGTATATTCTGATAATGCCTAGAAAACATTAGAATTCCAACAATTCTGTCAATTATCAAAATTGTAAATAAAAGCTGGTGCAGTCTTATCAGATAGAAATGAATTGGTTTTAAATGAGGTGCAATTCTAACCTATATCAGCACTGACCACTGAAAACTTACTTTCAATGCATTGGCAATGTTTGAGATTTCAGTATATTCTGGTATTTGAGGTACAGTAATAAAACATGAATTTGGCAGGCCTTCTAAGAAATAGTCAAAATGAAGAAGAAGCAAACCCATTATAGCCTATTTCTTTTACTGTTTATAACCAAAACTATGGGGAAAAATGAAAAATCTGATGTTACAGAACTTTAAAAATGATCTGCATGTTATTAAAGAGAATTAAAACTTGAGAAATTATTATGGCTTGGCTATGACTTATTACTCATGGTTTCATGTGTTGGAATTTCATCTCCATTATTCACTATTAAGAGGGTGAAAATGTAATCCAGTATATTGCTTAAAGATAGGGCCATTGGGAAATCACCAGGATTACAATAACTTATTAAGGTAGAGGTTTCATTAGTGACTTCTAGTGGCCTTGTAGGAAGAAAGCAGAAGACAGGCACACATGCACACACACACACATACACACACACACACACTTGTCTCCTGCCATGTGTTGCCTTAGCATTCTGCTAACAGAAAGGACCTCACTGTGTGTGTTTGTGTGTGTGTATTCCCCCATCTTTGAATCTCTACAGCCATGAACCAATGGAAAAACTCATCCACTTTCTGGTATTGTTATTGACAACAGTTTTTGTTGTTATTTTAATTAAACAGCAAGGAACATGGTAATAAAAGCACAAGAACAAAGAAAAAATATTATGAAATCCAAAGAGTGAAAGGTTAGAAAACCTGTTAACTTCCTTTTCATTTGTCTGTCTATTGCTGCTAGAGCACATGTTGGACAAAGTCTTACAGAAAGAAGCAAACAAAGATCATTCTGAGTGAGGTATCCCAGAAGCAGAAAGACACACACGGTATATACTCACTTATAAGTGGGTACTAGACTTATAAGATAGGATAAACATACTAAAATCTGTACATCTAATGAAGAAAAACAGGAAAGAGGACTTGGGGTAAGATGATCAATCCTCACTGAAAAAGACAAATGTGAATGACTTTGGAAGTAGGAGAAAACAAGTAGCAGGACAGGAGCCTGCCATAAAGGGCCTCTGAAAGACTCTGCCTAGCAGTGTATCAAAGCAGATACTGAGACTCATAACCAATCCTTGGGCAGAGTGCAGGGAATCATGAAAGAAGGGGGAATTAGTAAGACCTGGAGAGGAAAGGAACTCCACAAGGACCAAATATATCTGGGCACGGGGTCTTTTATTTTTTTTTTTTGATTCTTTTTTTTTATTTTTATGTCAATCACAGGTTAGGTACTTTGCATCCCAGGCATAGTCCCCTCCCTCATTCCCTCCCACCCTTCCATTCCCTCCCTCATCTCCCTCCTCCCCGCCCCATCCAAGTCCACCAACAGGGGAGGACCTCCTCCCCTTCCATCCAACCCGAGATCATCCTGTCTCCTCAGGGCTGGCTGCAATGTCCTCCCCTGGGATCTAGTCAGTCTGTCACTCATCTGTCACTCCCCGGCTTGTATGAGGAAGGGCCAAAGAGTCAGCCATCAAGTTCATGACTGAAACAGTCCCTGTTTCCTTCACTAGGGTCTTCAGTCCCACAATG
Organism: Pachyuromys duprasi; assembly: GCA_028658305.1. Classification (NCBI taxonomy): domain Eukaryota; kingdom Metazoa; phylum Chordata; class Mammalia; order Rodentia; family Muridae; genus Pachyuromys; species Pachyuromys duprasi. The sequence goes on from CM053755.1 coordinate 1,228,618, forward strand.
AGCTATCATGGGCCCCACTGAGCGGGGATTCCAGGCCACATCCACACATGGTCCTTGATTGTAGAAAC
>CM053755.1:1229185-1265595 GCA_028658305.1 Pachyuromys duprasi
ATTTCCAGAGTGGTTGTACAAGTTTGCATTCCCACCAGCAATGGAGGAGGGTTCCTCTTTCTCCACAGCCTCTCCAACATGCGTTGTCACTAGAGTTTTTGATCTTAGCTATTCTGGAGGGTGTAAGGTAAAATCTCAGAGTCGTGTTGATTTTCATCTACGTGATGGCTAAGGACGTTGAACATTTCTTTAAGTGTTTTTCTGCCATTCTATAATCCTCTACAGTCAGTTCTCTTTTTAGCTCCATACCCCATTTTTTAATTGGATTATTTGGTTTCTTGCTTTTTAACTTCTTGAGTTCTTTATTGCTTTTACCACTTCTCCCTATGAAAACAGAGACTGACACAGAGAATTTTTGACACCTCTTCATTTTCTTCTTTCAAAAGCTCTTTTATAGTAATTATGTCTACTTGGCTGTCATCTCTGCCTTCAATATACTTTTTTTTCATCATCAACACTTTAAACTTTATTTTTTAAGCAAACAAACCAAGCAGAGAGTTTAAAGTAGATAACTTGCTTTCTCTTGCAGCTCCAAAATCTGGCCTGTGTGGCATTCGCTATCATATCACAGTTCCTGTATTCTTTCTACAGTGCCCCCAATGCTGTATTAATACAATCATGCTGCCCTGAGAAACCCTGCCTTGCTTGTACCTTTGCAGGAGTGTATCTTTTTTTTGTTGTTGTTGTTTGTTTTTTAATTTGTTTACTTTTATATCAATCACAGGTTAGGTGCTTTGAATCCCAGGCGTAGCCCCCTCCCTCATTCCCTCCTACCCTCCCACTCCCTCCCTCATCTCCCTCCTCCCCACCCCCTCCAAGTCCACCAACAGGGGAGAACCTCCTCCCCTTCCATCCAAACCCAGCTCATCCTGTCTCCTCAGGGCTGGCTGCAATGCCCTCCCCTGGGATCTAGCCAGTCTGTCACTCCCTGGCTTGTATGGAGGAGGGTCAAAGAGTCAGCCATCACAGGGGTCTTTTATGAGACTGTTTCTCCAACCAAGGACCACGTATGGATATAACCTAGAACCCCTGCTCAGATGTAGCCCATGGCAGCTCAGTGTCCAAGTGGGTACCTTAGTAAGGGGAACAGGGACTGTTTCTGACAAGAACTCAATGGCTGGCTCTTTGACCTCCCCTGCCCCCTTGAGAGAAGAGCAGCCTTGCTAGACCACAGAGGAGGACATTGCAGCCAGTCCTGAAGAGATCTGATTAGCTAGGGTCAGATGGAAGGGGAGGAACACCTCCCCTATCAGTGGACTTAGAGAGGAGCAGGGAGGAGATGGGGGAGGGAGGATGGAATTGGGAAGGAATGAGGGAGGAGGCTACAGCTGGGATACAAAGGTAATAAACTGTAACTAATATAAAAAAATAAAAAAATAATTAAAAAAATATTCCTAACATGGATATAAGATGTCTTTTCTCATCACAGGTCACTTTTCAGGGGTCCCAGGAAGTTTGACCCAAAGAATCTTCTTTAACCATGAGAACAAAATTCTCTGAGACTTGTACACTTGAGTACACCCAATCCAGAAGATACCAGGCTTGGAAATGGAATATATATTGGAACCATAGCTTTTAATGGACTCAGAAGCTGCTGTGTGGTTCTAATTAACTTGATTGACCAACAAACAAAAATAACATGAGTGAACTATCTCTAAAAAGATTGTTTTGGACGTAATTTTGCAGTATGACCCACCATATGCCGAATACTTGGTAAATATGAACAATTACCAAAGGACAAAATAATGAACAACTTTTACATTGACTTAAGTTTTGACAAATACTCTCCATTGAACTCCATTCATAGCCTGATTTAATGGTAGAATCATCAAAAACTAAAGCAGACAGTAAATATGTTTCAAGGAATGATGTTAAACAAAATATTTAATGAAAATATGATACTCCTCAATAGATTAATTAAAATTTAATGTTTCAACTGATAAAATTATGAATGAGAAAAGTAGAAATATTAAAAGTGAAAAATTAGAGTAACTCACAAATATCAGGGGATAGATGCAACTGTAGAATGAAGATGATAACTGAAAAAGTCAAAGATACTGAAGCCTGATTTTTTAATGTATTGCTTTTCTCATCATTGTGACAAGAAAAGAAACACCTTCATGGAAGAAGTATTTATTTGGCACATATTTTTAAAGGATTAAGTCCTTCATTAAAGGGGCCTGCGTTTAGACTCCTTACCAGAGGGCACGTGTAGGATCATGCTCATGTCTGAGCAGACCAAAGAGCAGGGAGAGACTGGGAGGGAAGCAGATATAGGCTCTGGACCCCGAAGCTTGCCCTCCCTATTAATGATCCACCTCTTTCATCTTGAATCCACCTGCTTCCTAATTTCTATCCAAACCACAATAGACTTTATTTATTCATTATTATTATGTATTTAATATTATATATTTAATACATCCAAGGTATGAATGTATCAGGAATTCACACTGAGGAACACCAAAGAGTCAACATGAGTACCAGGGAAAAACTAGTTATTCAGCTCTGCAAATGCCAGGGATGAATATATTTATATATTGATTTATTGTGTATGTATCCAAATTGTTGCTCTATTTTCTCTATATCATCCTATATATCAAAAGGGATCAGACCAAAATGAAAATGATGCACATATTCTATGCAACTAGGAACACCTCTGGCCTATATAAACCTGATTTCTGGGAATGACATTACTGCCTGGTTTATTTGTGTAGTGGAAGAATAAATCATTAGAGTCACCATAGGACTGATCTGGCAGCCGCTATTCCCCTCATGCCCAGCTGGCAGACCCTTGTCTAATTTGTAAACCTCAGGATGGATTACTGTCCATTTGCAGAAGTCATATTATTTATTTTCTGCTGACATTAATTTTATTTCAGTTTTTCTTCACTAGGTAATTAAGGTGTCTTGAAGTCTACCACATTATTCACCTAGGATATATAAATTCTTCCACTGTTTGACCTGCCGTTCTAAACTGGATATTGGTCTCTATTCCCTCTCTACAACTTTTAAGACATGTGGGTGAAGAGCCATCATCTTCATATATGAAAATATGAGTCCCAGTTTTTGATGATGAGTGAGAAAATGGGAGAGTTTCTGATAATATAGACGTATAGATAATACTATATTGTTCATATGTTCACAGCATTACATATGGAAGTACATAAAAGATCAGATATCTAAAACTATATTCTAAATGCTTTCTACATGTTCATAGCATATATCATTTTTTTACAATCATGAACTGTGTTTAGCTCCATTTCTGATGGACCACCATAACATTTAATGGTTATCTTTTATGTGTTAATTAATTTCATAATGTTTGCATACATATGATTAGCACATTCTTCCTCATATCTGCTTTTTCTTTTTGCTTGTCTCTCTAACTTCCTGTTAGTTACCTATGTTCCCACAGCCAGTTTTACTTCTACTTTCATGTTATATATACATATATGCTTTTATATATTTATACATATTTTATCTAATTATATTACTTTTCCTCTCAATACTCTTGAAGATATCTATTTTTATCATTTTCTAACATTATCAAACTGTTATTGGTGTTCAGTTGCCTTAGAAAATTTACTGTAGAAGCATTTTCTCTCAGGGACTGGTCTCAAAGCCACAGCAGACCACAGTGTACATAGTAATTGTTCCTTGTCCCCTTCAGTCCTCTTAATATCAGGTCAAAACAAATATCCATCAAAGATTTTCATTGGGAGAGGAGAAAAAATCTACTGGATAGTGGTGGCACACACTTTCAATCCAAAATTCAGGAGGCAGAAGCAGGCAGATCTCTGAATTCAAAGCCATCCTGGTCTACAGAGTGAATCCAGGACAGCCAGGGATCACATAGATACCCTCTCTTAAAAAACAAACATACAAGCAAGCAAACAAACAAAACCCAATTATTTTTCTTGTGATAATATTTGGAGAGGTACCAGAAAACTAATCTTTCAAACATTATACTGGCATTTGATTTGTAGAAAGAATGCATATGTATAAATCATTTGAGTTTATTCTTACGTAAGCTTTTATTTTCACATCAAATTCTAGTAAGTGCAATGTATTTTTAATAGGTAGATTGATATTGGTGACTGCAATATTTTTGAACTAGAAAATGAGCCACTTTACTTAGCTCAAGAATAATAATTGTATCAGATTAAATATTCAAACACATATTCATATTGCCTTTATTTTATGCTTTTCTACTTGGAAGTGTTGCTGATGTTTTGAGATGCTGTACTTTTATTGGCCCATTCTTAGAGTATAGAATCAAGATATGAGTTTAGAATGGTGTACTCTCATGGGCTTCATATTGGGCCATAGAATCAGCAGTGTAATGTTTCCTGCCAGAGAATCTACAATGTCATGGCTATTATGCCATAGAGCTTTAGTGTCTTAGTCACTGGGCCATAGAAGTTACACTCTCATGGATACTGGGTCACAGAATCTCTAGTGACATGGATACTGAGCCAAAGAATCTATTGTGCCATGACTCTTGGGCAGTAGATAAGAGAATGCCATGACTCTCAGATCATAGAACCTAGTGCCATGATCATTGGGCTATTGAATCTTCACTGCTATGTGTCCAATGTAAAATTTGCTTTTCACTCAGTTACTTATTCCTGCCATAATCTTTGCTGTTACTTTGAGTATCTGCTTGGGTCTACCACACTAATACTTTTTATATACATGCTGTGTTCCTGTCGTGCAATGTACAATGTGCTTATTGGCTTGTGCTTATGTTCTGGCTTGGACTAAACATAGCCCTCATCTACAATACTGTACATAATGAATGAGACTGTGCCTTGTAGTCAGTACGCAGTGAACAATAATAGATTTAAAAGTAGATGTACAAAGAAATATATTTTATATGAGAGTTAACAATAGTCTCTATTCATAATCAAAAGGACTAGAATCATTCATCAATAAGAAGGATGACTACTTATAAAACTAACAAGCTTTTACTATATGTTTAGAATCCATTTCTTTTTTGAGTGTGTGTTTTTAATTTGTAAATAGATTTTCTTCATATTATATACTCTGAGCAGTTTAACCTTACTCACCTCCTCTGAAATCCATCCATATAGCTTCATGCCTTCTTTGTATCTCCTTTTAGAAAAAAAAAAACAGGAGAATAAGAGAAAAACAAAACAAAATACAGTTAATAGGACAAAATAAAGAACAAAGAAAGAGTCTGACAAACACATGCCTACATAGAGACATAAACGTGTCCCATAAACACCATAAGTGAGTTTATTTTGAGTTGGCATCTACTGCTGACCATGGGACCGGCTCTTGAGTGTGGTTTTTATACCCAGTGAGACTACACTGGGGGAATAAAAATACAACTAAAAATTTCCTGTATGTGATTGTCAATCAGCAATAGTCTCTTTGTTAGGGATGGGAGATCATGTCTGCTTCTCCCTTTCAGTGTTGGAACCCCATCTAGATTAGATATTTGTAGCTTCTGTGCATGCTACCACAGTCTCTCTGAGTTCATATGTGTGTAAGCCTTGTTGTATCTAGAAGCCTTTTTTTCTTGCTGTTTCATCATCACTGACTTTTATAATCTTTATACTTCCTTTTCTTTTAAGAGAGGAGTTTGGTGGAGTCATTCCACTTAGGACTGAGTATTCCAAGGCTCCTTACTCTTGGCACATTGTCCAGTAGTGGGTCCCTTATTTGTTTCTATCTGCTGCAGGCAGAAGTTTCTTTTATAATGGCTAAGCAACACACTGAATGTCATTATGAGTCATGATATTACTACATTTCTTTAGAAGAACAATATTATTTGGTTTTCCCCAAGGCCAATAGTCTATACAGTTCCACTTCCTTTGCCACATGACAAGGATCTGGCGTGGGTTTCATCTCATAGAGTGAGCCTTAAATATAATCCAAAAGTTGTTTTTTACCCCTCACAACTATTATGCCACTTATCACACAGTGAATCATATAGTCAGGTCACCATTATATATCAAAGATGTTATAAGTCAGTTGGTGACTACCTTTCATCTCTGATAGCATGCAAAGTATCTTCCAGGAGTATGAACACTATTCAGTAGAGGTGAAGGCTCCAGTTATGCACCATCATGCCTTCCCCATTGTTAATGTGATAGGTATGTAGGTGTTGTCTTCAGCAATAGAGACTTACCATAAATTCACAGAAAGGAATCAATACCCTTGGCTGCAGGGTGAGTTGTTTTGGGGTGTCCAAAGGGCATCTTTGGCCAACAACTCAGTTAGATGTAACTCATGCTTAGTACTGGAGGTTTCATTTGGTAGCAACAGATATCTAGTTGAGGCTTTGTTTCTCCATTACTTGGTGATCCTATTTAGCTTCCTTTTATGTATATATAATGTGTAATGTATTATATATAATGTATAATATATAACAATTATAAAACATATAATGTATTATATAAATGTATAATACATTAAAAATCTTCTACTTTTTTATATATAGTAGTAGATTTTTATATGATCCCTCAGATGGCATTTTGTGTTCACTGTCCATCCCATTTTCCCATACTTATCTCACTGTTTCCCTTTCCACTGTTTAATCCTCTCATTCCAATCTTTTCCTCTGTATCTCCCTTATATTCTGTTGGAGGTTGGTCTAATGCTAATTACTGGCATTCAAGATCTGGTTACTGCCCACTGCCGGATACACCCATCCTTGTTTGTATAGACCTACCTAAAACATTATACCTGATTGGTTCATTAACTAGCGTATACCTGGCAGGCAGAATGGAGTAGGCATGGCTTAGGTTTCTGGGCTTTGGAGGACTATCATGGGAAACAGATGGAAGGAAGCAAGAATGAAGGAGGACACCACCATGGGTTAGTGTGAAGAGAAAACCACGAGGGACTCCAATAATGGCGTGAAAAGGCTCAGATGAAGACTACAAGCAAGTTCAGTAGGATTATGGGTGAAAGGTAGTCCAGATGAGGAGGATTAAGGTGGATGGCATTGGATGTGGGCTGGAAGATGGATGGTGAGATTATTGAGACAGTGTAAGTAAAATATCTGCCTGGCCCAAGGTAAATAAGACAATTATAAATCTCACATGTGTCTATGTCTTATTATTTGTGATAATGGGTTAAATGATACCTACGTGATAGTCATAGGCCCAATAATGTATAATATATAGCCCAACACATTTTTATAAATTTACTACAACAATATTCTATTTCCTTTTACTCTGGGAATCCTTTCTTGAGCTATAATCTCTTACTCTCTATCTATTGTGGCATGCCTATCAAAGGGCTTCAAAGCTAACATATACATATACCATATTTGTCTGTTTGGATCTGGTTTATATCACTCAGGATGTTTTTTTCTAACTCCATCAATTTACCTGAAATTTTCATGATTTAATTTTTTTAACAGCTAAGTAATATTTTATTGTAAAATACATCACATTTTCTTTATCCATTCATCCACTCATGTACATCTAAGCAGTTTTCGATTTCTGGCTCTTATAAATGGAGCAGTAATGAACATGGTTGAGCAAGTGTCTGTGGTAGGATAAATGGTTTTTGGATACATACCTAAGAGTGTAAAACTGGATCTGGAGATAGAACTAGTCTCATCTCCTTAAGAAACTACACAATTTTATAGTGACTACAAATGTGCACTCTCGCCAGTAATGGATGAGTATCCCCTTAAATAACAATCTCTTCATCATGAGCTGTCATTTATTTTGTTGATCTTGACCATTCTGATGGTGTCAGATGAAATTTCAAAGTGCTTTTTTATCTTCAGTTCCATGGCAACTAAAGATGTTGAAAATTTTAAAAGTGTTTCTCAACCATTTGTGATTCATCTTTTGAAAACTCCCTATTTAGGTCTGTATTCTATTTTTAGGATTGGGTTATTTGTTTTCAGGATGTTCAGTTTTTCAAAATCTTCATGTATATCATATATTAACTCTAAACTGAATGGAGCTTTTTCCATTCAGTACCCTGCTGCTTTAACCAAATGATTGTTTTCCTTCTCATACAAATGGTTTTGTATGAGACCATACAAAAGTATTAATTATTGGTTCTCTTTCACTATAAGTTATGAGTTTGTTTACATTGCTTATCTGGTCTTAATCTTACTTTGGTACATCATATATATCAAGAAATTTATCAGTTTCTTTTAGGTTTTACAATTTGGTTGAGTACACATTTTCAAAGTATGTTCTCCTAATTATCTGGATTTCCTCAGTGTCTATTTTTATGTCCCCATTTTTACCTCTAATTTTATTAATTTGGATCTTCTCTCTGAGTCTTTTAGTTAAGGCTTATCAATTTTATTTATTTTCTTAGAGAACTAGCTTATTTCATTAATTCTTTATGTTAACGTTTTGTTTCTATTTTATTGATGTCAACCCTGAGTTTGGTTATTTCTTTCCTTTTGAGTGGAGGTTCTTATTTTTGTTTTAAATTAGTGGTTCTCAACCTCCTAAGGTTGTAACCCTATAATACAGTTCCTTATGTTGTGGTGATGCCCAACCGTAAAATTATTTTTGTTGCTACTTCATAACTGTAATTTTGCCATTGTTATGAATTGTTTTGCAAATGCTTGATATGCAGGATACATGATATGTGAACCCTTCAAAATGGAAGCTTAAGCACAAAGTACTTGAGACCACTAATGTTTAGAGTTATCTGTGATCAGTGTTTATTTATGCCTGTTATTTTGCTGTTATAGTGTGAATTATCACACTGCCCCCATTTGATTATGTTGTCTGAGACTATTTTTTCCTTGGGTTTTTCTGGGTGTGGTTAACCTCTTCAGATTAACGTTTTCCTGGTAAGCCTTTTATAGAAATGAATTTGTGGATAGATCCTGCTTAAATTTATTTTTTATCGTTGAATGATTTTCTTTCTGATATAATGAGATTGACACTTTTGCTGGGTACAGTTGTATTGGCTCCTGTGGTCTCAGAGAGTTTGTAGAAAATCCACCTAGGCTCTTTAGTTTTCAGATTTCCTCTGGTGTTTAGGCCCCTGGGGCTGAGATCATTGTGATTTTAAGTGCTTATATGTGATATCATCTTTACTGGGTATCACATTTCCTAGTTTCTGTTGCACTATCTATAGTTTAGGAAAATGAGGAGGCTGTAGGTTGCCTGGTAGAGAATGCTACTGCAGGCAGTATAGGTGGCAAAGAGGAAATGAGGTAAAACTGGAAAAAAAATGGCTGAGAAAGACTTCAGGAAAGGCCAAGTTTAATTCTGTTCACAGCCAAGGGAGTTGGGGTTGTGGTGCAAACAGAGGATCCTGCAAGTCAGTTGAAGCAAGACAAATAATTATATGTAGACACAGGTATGTGGGTACCCTGGGCCTAAAATAAGAGTTGGAGTCTCCAATGTTGAGGATTTGAGGTGCTAGGAGGAGGTACCTAGAGGGGGGTAACAGGAAGGATAGCGTGATTCACTTTTCTGAGTCCCTGCCAAGTGTGGCGACTAGGAATCTATGATAGAAAGTAGTTTAGATATTAGGAGATGACTGGGGAAAGGGGGTAGACTAGCATGGGGGCCAATAGGGCCCACAGGAAGCAAGAACTCACAGCTGGCCATGCAGTTTCTGAGTAGAAACCTAAGTGGATGGGTATATGAAGGAAAGCTGGTTCTGAAGCAAGGCCCATTCCAGGGAATGGAAGCAGAGAGGGAGGATGGGCCTCTGCAAGCATTCTGCTACAGTGCTGAGGATAATTCTAAGGAAATTGTCATCTAGGAAAGGAGAGTGGAAATAGCCTAAAAGAGAGAGAGAGAGAGAGAGAGAGAGAGAGAGAAATTGGAAAGCAAACAGAATAGGTAATGGAGAAAAGTAAGAGAAAAGATTCAACTCTTCTTGAGACCTTGTGTATAATGATTTTTTTTAAATCCCAGGAAGTTATGTAGAAGGTAGAACTTATGTAGAACATCAAGACAAGCTGAATGTTTCCCATTATAGATTGATTTCATGTATCTATGTGCTTCAAAATCTTTGTCTTATGTTTTCTTGAAGCAGTTACTTTTCAAGACTTGTAATTATAAATTTGTTTTCATTCTTCTGATACATAAGGCCTTTAAGAGAAAGCCTACTGTAATCCAGGCTGGCCTGTCTCAACAAACTAGGGACCATTCTTTTGAATATAAACAAAGAATATTCCATGGAAAGTACAAGAAGCTAAACTTAGACAAGAACTCATTCCAGGAGGTCAAACTCTCTCCTGTCATGAAGATATCATAATGTTAACTTTTCCTTTAGACGAATGTGTTTACAAACATGAAATGACCACAGATTTCCCACTTCATTCTGAAAAAACTACAAAGAACATTGGGCTGGACACAAGCCAAGCTTGGTGTCTTGTTCTATTTTAGTTTCTTTGAATAAAGTGACCATTATTCCCCTCTCTCTTTGGCAATGTGGCCTTTCACTTTAATACCCAATTGTTTTAGTTAACCAGAAGAGTTGCTATTATAAGAAGCCATAATAGAAGGATTGACCCTAGATTGAGGGAAGGACCTGGAACTTCACAGGAAGTTTCATATGAGATGTAAACTGTATAGTAATAATTATAAGTTAGTATGGGGGTCCTAAAGAAGAAAGTGGTGCCTGAACAACCCTAAAGTGAATGGAGACTCCCTGTGAAACTGGAGTGAGAAATGCTTTGTCGCTTGAAATGGGTACATCGAGAGAAAACCGCTTTACACAAAAATCTAAGATAATGCCAAACATTTGGTTTATTTCAAATTAAACAAAGACTTCAAAAGTGTTTGGGCAAAGAAAAAGGTGAGAGTTAAGGTGGTTCACTTTATATTTGTGAGAACTGAATACTTTAGATGTAGTGTGATAACTGGATGAAGGTATGTCTTGGGATTAGTATAGAAAAGATAAGTGTATAATAGAGCAAAGAACACAGCAGCCTGATATGGGTAGCAGTAGAGATGAAGAGATATAGAGAGAATGGGAGTTGATGAACCCCCAAAGAGAAAAGTTCGAATAAATGAGATGGAAGAAATGTAAGAGGAAAGATACGATTCCAGCTCTTGCAATGGATATGAGCAAAGTTTCTATATAGTAAGGGGAGCTCTGCTGGAGTGTGAGCAGAAGGAAGCAAGAGGTTGTGGTTGGGTAGGCGTGTGGAGAGGGAGAGAAAGGGGCCTTCTTCGTTGTCTGAAGAAGGCCCCTAAATTAAATGAGAGGAGGTAGGTGCGGTGGCCGGAATTGTAACCTCAGCACTTAGGAAGCAGAGGCAGAAGTGTCAGGAGTGCAAGGTTATTTTTAGCTCTATGGGAGGCTTAAGACCACTATGCTTTACATGAGACTGAGTCTCTACAAAGAAGAAATTCTTAACAATAAGTGGTCATCTCCATTATATCACTGTAGGACTGCTATGGGGAAGGTATGGGACAGAACAAGCACAAATAACTCAAATACATACACTAAAAACGGAGTACTCGTCATTCATGAATGCATGCATTCCTTCATTCATAAAAAAGGAACATCTATTGGGCATCGGCTGTCAGGAAGCTTACTGTTAAAATGTGAGACTCATGTAATTATATTGTCTAATAATATATTTACATACATACGTATATGTAATATACCTACATATATTTGTAACTTTGAAAAAAAAGAGCTCACTATAGGTCATGAACTTGCAGAAGATATCTGTCATTTAAAATTTGTTGATTAATTTGCATTCTGCTTTTATATATTAGTCTCCTTAACTTGGAAAATATTACTTTAGTCCAGATACATAGCTACACAGGCTAACAGCCTCCTAGGACCAATGCAGCTGAAAGGCTGAGATTAGTGAACCATTCTGAGGGTTTCATCACTTCAGAATGTGTGGAAACCCCTTCCCATTGGCCAGCTACACAGAATGTTCATGTGCTTATGAAGTGTAATGTCTTGAATGGAAAGCTGCTTAACTGAGAAATGAAACTGTGGTGTCTCTATAAATATTCTCAAGGAAGCATTTTCAAATCAATCCATCCTTGAATTATTTTTTTAAAGTAAGGGGAATAGTCCATTTTTTTCCATGAATACCATTTAGCATTATTTGAATTAACACTCACCCTTTTGGATCTTATAGCTTCTAGCATTTAACTACCTTGTTGATTGGCTAATTCATCTTCCAGTAATGTTCCTAGCATGCGGACTTGACAGACTATCACCTTTCTTGTAAATGGATTACTTGATGTTTTAAAGTCAGATGTGATTTGACAGAACATGACCCATAACTAAATAAACAATATAAAAGCCATATGCCAACCTTCTTTGCTAGTCTATTGATTTCCAGTTAGTGCCTGGTGACACATAAAAAGAATTTTTAAAGTAACTGCTTTTACCCTAGTGAAGCTTGCTGTGGTGCCGAAAATGTAGAAACATGTTTGTTTGTCAGGCTTCCCTATCATTTCCTTATGTGCCTCCCCCCCACATTACACCTGCTGCTCACAATGAACTGTTGTTAGTTTTAACTTAGTGTTTGTACGATTCAGTTATAAACTAGAATAAAGGGGTTTTCAATAAGCAGATTAGAATAATTAATAAAACTAGAGCTGACAATTGGCATTTGTATGTTCAAAAGAAAAAGTTTCTGAATGAATTTCTGACAACCAAAGATGAGTGTTTAGTTGGCAAGTCCCTACCATAACAGTGACTGATTTAGTTTTCCATGATGAGTGAAACAGAACTGTAGCTTCAGATGTTCATTTCTTCAAAGACTTTAAATCTCTTTGTCATCTGCCTGGCTTTTATCATGAAATTTTGAGGCAATGTCTTGAATAGGAACCTAGACTAAATTCACCATTCTCCTGTCTCGCTCTCAAAAGTGCCAGCATTACAGGAAGGTGCCACCATGCGAAACTCAAATGCCTTTACTTAACTTACTGAAACATCATTGGATTGAACAACACTTTACCTATATCACCACACACACAGGGAGATATGTCACAGATTTTCAGCACATACACATAAAAGTTAAAGAGAAATCAGCTAAAAAACCAATAATGACAGATTTTAATTAGTGCCTGAGTATAGTGTGAAGGAATATTTCATTTCAGTTAAACTAAGTTTGACAAAAATGTTTTGACTCTTAAATTATCTTTTCTACCCCTTCTTCTGTTATGTTTCCAAGCCTTAGAGTGGTCAGTATAAGCTTTTGTTGTTGGAGTTTTAACCGGGGTTGGATCCTCAGCAGTCACCATCCTAAGCACCCAAACAGCCATGATTTTCTGAATTCACTATGGCCCACTGCAAAGGCCAAGAACAACTTTTGTCTGTGGATATAAACATAAACACAGAAAATGTAGTTTAGCATAATGTCAATTTAGTTAATTAATAATAGTGAGTTCTCTCCTAGGGCCTAAGCCCTCCTTAGCCACAGGCTTTTGACTGGGTTTAGAATAACAGGCATGAATTTCCTCCTCTGGAGTGGGCCTTAAATGAAATCAGAGAACAGTTAATTATGCCCATAATACTTACTCCAGTATTGCATCAGCGGACACATCTTTTCTGGTAGGCTGGTATAGTTCATGCTTCTGGATGGGTAAGGCTGTGGATGCATTTTCTCTCTCTGCAGCACACATAACTAGGACTTTAAAAGTTGGGCAATAGGGAAAAAGCTCTAGCTCATTTCGAGGTAGAGTTTTTGATATTTTGCAACCATTGTCTGTGGAATCTTTAGCAAGGGGGTCTCGTCAACTAGATTTAGTAGTTGATGAGAAAAGGAAAGACAAAAGAAAGACAAGGCTTTATGATTTTGCAGGGAGCCTCTGTGGCCTGCCTCTCTAACACTCAGCTTGTAAGTTATTCTACACATGGCATTTGGATTATGTTTGAAAACCTATGGCTTTCAGCAGCAGTGTTATACAGTTATGTAAGCTATCTCCCCTTTCAATGTTTTTGTTTAATGTACGTTTTTGTAATAGGCTAAAAAAAGTAATTGGTTTTTAAATGTCTGTTTCATATACATTTTGTTTTTGTTACTGTCTCTTCTCTCTTATCTTTTCATAACCCACATTATCTCTGCTTAAACCTTTCCATTCTCAGTATTCCCTTTTCTATTCCCAAAGGAGTAGGAAAAAATATAAGCTCTGAAAGATAGGAAGTGGGTTGTGAAATGCCATCCTCTGAGCATGTCACAGTAGGTATGACTGCCTGCATTGACCTGTATAAGACTAGACCTTTCAATTGTCAATCATGCTGTTTGGAGAGACTCAAGGGGCCTTACCTTTTCCTGTTAAATAGCTCAACTATTGATTATTGATAGGTTCTGAGGAGAATAAGTCATTGTCTTCTGTTCTGTACCTACTAGTAAATTCAGCATATTCCAATGGATAGTTTCAAACCCATTGTCACATATAAAACCCTGATTATAAGCAAAAAATAAAAAAAATGAAGATGTGACAGGTATTTGTAGGAAGACAGGTGTTGGTAGGACATGGGAAGTTATAAAAGTATGTGAATGTTGTCAAAGAACAAACTTAAAATCTTTTTATTAAAGTTTTTGAGCCAAATAAACCAAGCCAATATCTGAGAATATGTCATAAATGATGAGTTTGGTTTGACATTGGAAGGTAAAAAAAAATCATCTAGCTGCTGTGTTGTAGGTTTTCCTCCCATGTCTAAGATCCCAAAATAATGACACAGGAGACTCAAAATATATTTACAAATACTTAGGTCATCTAGCTAGACTTTCCTCTGACTAGCTCAGAATTTTAAATAACCCATTTGTACTAATCTACATTCTGCTCCATGGCTGGTTACCTCTGCTCAGGTACCTTGTTTTTGTCCTCTTTATATCTTCCTGGGCAAATCTTCTATGTTTGTGTCTATTCCGCAATTGTCTCTTCCTGCTGGATGTTTCACCTTCTATTCTACCCTTTTCTATAGGCCATCGATTTTTTTCATGGATAGGCAATGCATCCATACAATACACAAGATTGTCTCTCTATGATTCCGAACCCTTTTAGTCCAATGAAAGGCTCCTTTTTCTTAGATAATAAACTACATACAATAATAACAATTATGCACCAATAATAAAAACTATTAGGTATGATATGTATTCACACTGTCTAGTCCAATATTTTTGGCAACCTTGGAAAAAGTATTATTAATCCTACTTTGGTGATGTCAGAGTTCTGTTCCTAAATCATTTTCTATCCTTACTTTTATTACCAATCTAAAACAACTTCTTAAATCCTAAACAATTTAAATTTTATTGTAAGTCTATAACTACCTGGTCTTCAATCCTATCAGAGACTTGAGAAGGAATAAATACTACCTAATTATATAGAAAGTGCAGGCAAGCAGCTTCCAATTTAAACTGCTGACAGACAGCTGGCTGTTGGATGGTCCTCAAAATTTCTGTGTAATATTGGAGCATCAATCTTCAGCCTTCTGCTGCAATATATTTGACAAACATGTTTTATTAAGCAGGAATTATGAATGAGTTCCCTACCTTGTCCTTGCAAAGTTTGGCAGTAGAATTTGCCTGCATTCAAGTTTTGACCATTTCAGACAGCATACTGTCTATAGAGAGAGCAGGGTCATTCCTTTGACAAGTGGCAGCCTGCTACTTTTGAAGTAAACTCCTAAAGGAGATTAGCTGATACTCATCATCTTCTTCCAGATTGAATGGGGTGCTTCTAAGAGCTGACATGTCTCAATTTCAAAGGCCTTAAATTAATTTAAAACGTATAAATGTCAATTTTGTAGGTCTCTGAGGTTTTTTAAGAGCATCTATCTATCTATCTATCTATCTATCTATCTATCTATCTATCTATCTATCTATCCATCTATCCATGTACATTAACATTGCATATCTAAATGAGTTGCATAGGTCTTATACAGAAGTTGAAACACATACACATGTGTATCAAAAATAACTTTAAATTTGTATCAATATACAAATTTATAACAATGTATCAAAAATAACCTTACTTCTTTATCAATATTCAAAAATATAAAGTAATGTTAGATTATTAGCTCATAAAATGTTCTTTGGTTTAAGACTAGATTCAATAACCTACCCTTTTTCCCCCCTATTATTCCTATATTGTTCTTATCTTCTCCTTTCCTTTTTGCTGATTTTAAAACATAATATTCCTTTTGTTTGGGGAGTGCAAAACCTTGGGGAAAATGGTTAAGAAATCTAGTAACTCTTGCTGTCCAGTATCTAAATCCTCTGAAAGTCTGGAAGATTTGAGCTAGTTTGTTTGAAGATGTCCTAGAAGCAAGTTGGATGAAAGAGCAATTGAAGCAGTTGGAGACTGGATAAAGCAAGATATTAAATGTTTCAGCCCCTCAGCATCCTCCAGAATGAATCTTGTCAGATATGTTCCAGTTTCATTGGTATTTGGTCCTTTGGTTCTGTAAACTTATAAACTCTCACAAGTAATATAGAGTTCTGCAAGTACATATGAACAGATCAGTTAAAGATGATCCCTTGTTCTTTAAGCCAGTCTGGATTGTATACCATACTGTAACACCAACTTTTATCTATGCCATTTAAAAGAATGATATGATAGGTCCTGAGGATTTCGTAACCAATGAGAGTTATTGACTCTGAATAGACATTCTTTTCTCAGCCATTTTAAAAGCTGTTCCCATAGAGGGACCAGCATAGAGGTTAACTGCTTTGGTCTCTTCAATTTTTTTTCTTCTTGTCATGAGTCAAGATTTTTCAGGAATTTCCCCTCTTTAATATCTAATCTTTATCAGTTTGGATGTAATCCAAAGCCTCTCCTTTTCTTTTGACATAAACATAAAGCCAATTTCCCAATACAGTATACCATTTGTCCAAATTTTGAAATCAAGTCACGTATAGGTTGATTTAATTTAGCAGACCCTTTTCCATCTTGGTTCATTCTATTTGATCTCTCTCAAACAGGATGCATGAAACTATCATAATCGTTGAAAGTGCAACCATTTTCATGTTAATTGTAAAAAAAAGAATGGCATGGGGTCCAATCATCCTCTATAGTGTTTTTTTTTTACTTATTAATTACTTACTTAATCAATTAATTTGTAATCTAAGTCTTTCTATGGAGACTTATTACTTAAACTGCATTTTTTACTTTGTTCAGCTTATTTATTTATTTATTTATTTATTTATTTATTTACTTACTTACTTACTTACTTACTTATCATTTATGTACCCTTGAAAACATTTTTACCTATTTTTCTTTGTGTCTCCCTTCTTTGGAGATTTACTTTCTATGTACATTTTTTTAAATTATTTCTTTAATTGTATTTTGTGTCCGTTGGTGTGAGAGCATCAGAACACGTGGAACTGGGGTTACAGTTGTTAGCTGCCATGTGGGTTGCTGGGAGTTGAACCCGGGTCCTTTGGAAGAGCAGACAGTGCTCTTAACCACTGAGCCATCTCTCCAGCCCCTTCTATGTACATTTTTAATCTTTTTTCCCTACCACTTTTAAGTTAATATTTTTGTATATAATTTTATCCAATTTCTTTCCCATCTTTATGTGGCATATTTATTTATCTTTATTTAATTCTGTCTTTAAGATCTTATTTTATCGAATTTAAACAATTTATGTCTACCTATCATGTTTCACATATAGTCTCTTTGCTTTCTGGCATTAAAACACAAGTTTAAACATTTCTTTTAACTTGGCTTACAGAATTTAGATTTTTTTCCTGTGTCTTGATGTGTCTGTGCTTATTTCCTGCTTCCCACTCTGTGCTGACTTGGCCATGCTTTGGTCCTTCTCTGTTGCACAGGTTGAGTCTTTAAGAGCTAATCCTCTTGCCATGACTGATTGGACAGGAAGGGGTGTTCTCTCCATGTTGTGAGCAGTTCACTAGTTTCTCCAGTTATCCTCCAGCTGCCACTGTAGTGGCTGGCCCAGAACACTACAGTCTCTGCCCACCACAAGTGCCTGGATTTGCCTGAGAGACTGCTGTGTGGCTCTGGCCTTTCTAAAGCAATTTAGCAGTTGACAGAGTTGTGGCTAATGTTTGTGCAAAGTGGAGAGTTTAAAGATCTGGGAGGGGGTTGTTTGTTTGTTTTGTTCTTTTCTTGATCAGACTCTTTTCTTAAAGAGACAGAGCTTTGAAACTGTTTTGTTTTCTGGAGGATTTATGCTTTCACCCAGAAGTTTTCTCAGGTTAGTTTGAAATTTATGTTCCACTTATACTATGCCATTATGTTGTAGTGTTTTTTCTTCCCGGTCCCAATCTCCCAGAATAATGACTCATGAAATTCAAAATATATTTCCAAATACCTAGGCCATATAGCTAGGTTCTTCTCTGACTAGCTCATAACTTAAAATAACCCATTTATACTAATCTATATTTTCAGGGTTGGTTACCTCTGTTCAGGAACCATGCATATGTCCTTCTCATATCTTTCTGGTGTAGTCTCCCTCTCCTAGCTCTATCTCAGAGTCCTTTATGCCTGCTAAGTGTCTGACCTCACATCTTCCTGCGTGAATCTCCCATGTTTAGGTCTATCCTAGAATTCTCTCAGCCTGCTGAATATTCTACCTTCTATTCTACCCTTTCCCATAGGCCATCTTTTCTTTTAATTGACAGGCAAGACATCCATACAATAAACAAAATATTCTGTCTACATGGCTGCTTCTTTCTCTAGTAGGTAGTGGACCATTTCCAATCCCTCAAATGGCTATCCGCTACAGCTTTAAAGTGGTCTGTACAGTGAAAATTTGGAATATTCAATGTTCAGTGCTACTAGTGATCATTGTAAAATACTGGCTATGGCAATATTTTTTTAAATTAATTAATTTATTTATTCAGCTCATTTAGCCCCCAACCTCCTCTCCCCCCAGTCTCCTCTCATTCCTTCTTCTTTTTTACCCTTCTCACTTACTCCTCAGAAAAAGAGAGAGGGGTCCCCCTCAACTAACCCACCCCAGCAAATGAAGTTGCATCAGGACCGAATGCATCCTCTTCCCCTTTGGCAAGACCAAGGCTTCAACATAAGAATTTGGGGGACAAAATTTAATCCACAATGATTCATTAATCCTTATGAAATGATTTTTGTTTGCAGAGTGAAATAAAGTAATGACTCAGTTTTTCCAGAACCATTCATTGCAAGTCCTTTCCCAGCTAACTGAAATGCCCTCTTGTCACCTATCATATGCTGTTAATGTGAGACTGTGTGTCCTGTTTTACTGGTCTCATTTGTTGTGTCCTTGCTATAATTTATAGGCCTTTATTTTGTCAGGAGGAGAAAAAAAAACACTAAACTTATACCAAAATGTCTTATTATTGGACCTTATATTTGGAATGCAGTGACATTCCAGTTTTTGAATCACTGTTACATTTCACCAAAACATTTGTCACATTTTTTCAATTGTATTTGAATGTATGACTTAACTGTGAGAGATGTGAAACCCTCAATCCATAGCCATGGGTCATTGAACAGAATTTTCCAGAAAATATGGTGTTGCATGTCCTAGGCATCTTTCATGCTGTTTGAAATGATACTTTACAGTTTCTAACTGCTTGTTACTGGTGGACAAGTGTGCAACTGCTCTCAGAACATTGAATTCAAGGGTAGACACTTTGCAGATACTCACATTAGTATTTGAAGCACACAGACATTTTTTCACTATCTGTACACAACAGTCATAGCAACTATGAGTGAGAAATGTTTCCAATTCATGGGGAAGGTGGACAGGTGCTGGTGAGCATGAAAACAATCGCTTCACGGTGGTATTTTCCTGTATCTCTGCCATATATTACAATATATATTGTGTTTTGTTCTTTCTTTTCCACCATTATCCCCTCTCCCATTGTTTCTAATTCCTTTACCTTTATTTCTCTTTGCTTTACCACAATGGCCAGCGCATCTAGCATTCTACTGAATTCAGAAGAATGATAGGTAACACATCTGCTCTGTTCCTGATTTTATCGAAGTGTTTCGATATCTTACCATTACAGTTTTTGTTTTTAATAACACCAATATCAGATCAGAGAATGTTCCTTCCACTCCAGAGTCATGGACTCTTTCGCTCTTCTGATCTGTCAAGACAGTCATCAGAATTTTCTCCTTTGTGTTTCTAATGAATTACAATGACTGATTTTTCTGATGTTAAAACAAGTTTGATTTTAGGGGAATAAACCTTGATTGTAACAAACTATAAATCATAGATACAATGAAAAAAAAAAGAATTGCTCTTTCAAGGTCTGCAAAGTATTGTTTTGAAATTCTGATGAAGATTGCATTGAATCTGTAGATTGCTTTTGGCAAGATGGCCATTTTTTTATACCATGGTAATCCAACAAATCCATGAACATGGGACATCTTTCCATCTTCTTATATCTTCTTCAATTTCTTTCTTCAGAGACTTGAAATTCTTGTCTTTCAGTTCTTTCACTTGCTGGCTTAAAGTATTATTTGTGGCAGTTGTGAAGGGTGTTGTTTTCCTAATTTCTTTGTCAGCCCATTTATCATTTGTATAAAAGCAGACTACTGATACTTTTGACTAAAGTTTGTATCCAGCCACTTTGTTCAAACGTCTGAGAAGCATTTAACATCATCAAGGAAATGCAAATCATAAGATTCCACTTACACCCATCAGAATGATCAAAAGCTAAAATGACAGCACATGCTCGTGAGAACGTGGAACAAGAGATACACTCCTCCATTGCTGGTGAGTATGCAAACCTGTACAACCACCTTGGAAATCAGCCTAGTACTATCTCAGAAAATTGACACTAGCTTTACTTAAAGACCACTCCTGGGCATATACCCAAAAGATGCTCCACCATACAACAAGGACATTTGCTCGACTATGTTCATAGAGGTTTTATTCATAATAGCCAGAAACTGGAAAAACCCAGATATCCCTCAACTGAAGAATAAATTTTAAAAAGCTGTGTTACATTTATGCAATGGAATACTACTTGGCTATTATAAAAAAGGACATCAGAAAATTTGCAGGCAAATGAATGGAACTAGAAAAAAATCATCCTGAGTGAGGTAACCCAGACCCAAAAAGACACACATGGTATGTACTCACTTATAAGCAGAATTTAGCCACCTAGTACAAGTAACCATACTACAATTCTCAGACCTAAAGAAAATATGTAAAAAAGAGGACCCAAAGGAGGACACTGTAATCTCACTCAGAAGGAGAAATAGAATATTAAGTGAAAGAGGTTGAAGAGAGGGAACTGGTGGGTGAGGGAGGACAGAAACAAATAAAGATGGAGATCTGACCTGGGGAGAGAAGGGGCAAGAGGTTGGAGGGCCTGCATAGAGAAGAGCAACCACCGGTGAGGACATGTGTGTTGTAAGATGGAGACCTAAGATGGCTGCTAGGTGGATATGGGGATGACTCTAGCTGAGAATCCCAGTACCAGTGCTCATGGAGACTGAAGAGGCCACCTTCTAACTAGACAGGACTCTTAGTGGAGGGAGGAGAACACCAACCATCCACAAAAACTTTAACTTAAAATTTACCCTGCCTTCAAGATGTGCAGGGATAAAAATAGAGCAGAGTCTATGGGCTACATGAGCTAGAGTTTTAGTTCCTCTCCATGCATTGTCATTGGTTGGGGTATCAGTCTCTGCGGGGCTCCTAGGGCTTCGTGTTTGTTTTTTGTTTGTTTGTTTTGCTCTGTTGGTCTCCTTTTGGAGCTCCTGTCCACTTATATGTCTTTTTAACCCCCCATTCTTTCATAAAATTCCATGGATTCTGCCCAAAGTTTGATTATGAGTTTCAGCCTCTGCTTTGATACCTCAATCAGTAGAATCTTTTAGAGGCACTCTGTGGTAGGCTTCTGTCCTGTTCCCTGTCTTCTCCTGCTTCCAATGTCTATCACATTCGTCCTTCTGAATGAGGATTAAGAATCCTTCCTAGGCTCTTCCTTGTTGTTTAGCTTCTTTAGGAAGTATAGATTTTAGTATGTTTATCCTATATTATATGGCTAATACCTACTTATGAGTGAGTATAAATCCAAGTGGGGTCTAAAGTAAGGGGAGCAAGGACTTTCTCTGACACGAACTTAGTGACAGGCTCTCTGATCTGGTGGGGGGGGGTGGTGGTGGAGGGGAATGCTATCTTGCCAGGTCACACAGGAAGACAGTAGTGCAACCAGTCCTGATGAGACCTGATAGACTAGGGTCAAATCGAAGGGGAGGAAGACTTCCCTGATCAGTGGGGGAGAAGAGGGACTGAGAGTGGGATTGGGAGAAAATGAGGGAGAGGGCCACATCCAGAATACAAACTGAATAAATTGTAATAAATGATAATAATAAAAGACTAGAAAAATAGAGCCGAGATTAAGGGAAAGACCAACAAATGCCTGGCCCAGCCTGAGACCCACCCCATGGGAGAGAGCCAACCCCTGACATGATTGATGATATTCTGCTTTGCTTGCAAATCGGAGTCTAGTATAGCTCTCCTCTGAGAGGCTCCGCCCAGTATCAGATCTAAATTGAAGCTGGGTCTCACTGCCAAACATGAGGTGGAGGCAGAGAGTCTTGTAGAAGAGTAGGGTGTGGTAGGGGAGAATGGAAGGACATGGGGGGAGAGGGAACAGGAGCTCCACAAAAAGACTAACAGAGCCAACTAACCAGGGCCCAGAGGGACTTGCAGAGACTGAAACACCAACCAAGGACCATGCATGGACTGGAAATACACCTCTACACAGAGACAGACAATGGTCTTTAGTAAGCGGAGCGGTGCTGTCTCTGACATGTCTCTGTTGCCATCTTTTTGATCACTTCCCTTTGGTAAGTCTATGACAATCTTGTTAAAATATCTAAAATGCTTTTTTTCTTTTTTAAAGGCAGAGGAGACACTGCCATAAAATGCAGAGCTCTGTCCACATACTCGGGAGGAAACTGCTTATCACACAACCAATGCTCCCTGCCTCATCTGTGGTAGAAAGCAATTCAAGCTCACTTTTCCAGCTTCCTGGGTTCCCAGAGAACGTATTTTTCCCTTCACTCAAAGTAGCGATGCCTCCATCTTCCCACTGAAGATAAATTGTCATGAGTTTCAAACGTGTTTATTGTACCCAGTATTTAGAAAATTATAGTCTTCATGTGAAGACATTTTAAACATATGAATTTTGTTCACATACAAGGAATCTAAAGTGAAAATGATAATTAACTTAACTTGTAGTCACATTCAAACTCAGATCTGTAGGTTGAAATTATCCCATTTGCTGAGAAACGAGTTATCTGTAATTTTTGTAAGTCACTTCCTCAAACAGAAAACTTTTTTAAAATGAAGGAACACATTATTTTTTTAACTTACATTTAACTAACACTTGGAAACTGTGTCAGTATTTCCTTTTTCTTTAGGCAAAGTTCCACAAAATAAACTTCCTGGGTCAAACTGCAGAAACCATGAACATGCCTGTCTCTGTGTTTAGCAGTAGGTGTTGTCATAGATAATTTTTATAAGTTAAGTAACAAAGTGATCTTTCAAGTTGGCATTCAGAATTTGTCTTCATTGTAGGTGCCATGAGTTATCAAGAATGGAAATGAGACTCTGTTGTGGAACAGTCAGAGGCTTTATCTTTCACAGAGGAGAAACCTACTGCTAAGAGTTCCTCTGCACATAATCACTAATACGATTATATTATAAATGATGGAATTTGTAATCAACATGGAAACAAATGTGTGGAAATGTATGTGATGGATTACTTAGATTAAATTACATGAAATGAGAAAGCATACCCAAAATATAGGTGGTAACATCCCATGGGTTTGGGTATCAAACTGAGTCAAAAGAAGAAAGCAAGTTGAGCATGAAACTTCCTTGCTCTCTGCTTCCTGACTGTGGTAGAATGTGAGGAGCTTCTGCAAAATCCTGTTTCTTCTCTCAGCTCACAGACCACACTGACCTGTCCCCGCTTCAGTTGTGAGACAAGATAAAAAAAAAGAGTTCCTCTGCATACCCCACACTCCCAAGCATGTTCAGTTCCAGCAATGCCTGCTCAGTACCCAGCTCTTTCTGGTTCACCAGCATCCCAGAACTAGAATCCCTGCACATCTGCTATCCATCCCCTTTAGTTCCATGTACCTGAAAAACTTGAATAAAACATGAAAAAATAATTGAGAAAACATAACTAGTTAGTTTTTAATCATCAATTTGACAGAACCAGCAGACAGCTGGAAAAGGGGAATTTAAACTGAGGGGTTGTAGAGATATGATTGGCCGGTAATATTGTCTGTGAGAAATTATCTTGATTATTGATGTGGGAGGCTCAGTCCCTTGTGGGTGGCATCACTCTAGGAAGGTAGTTCTGAGTTGCATAAGAATGATTATTAAACATAAACTGGAGGGAGATTCCTGAGTTCCTCCATGGTTTCTACTTGAGCCTCTGTCTTATCTTCCTTGCTGACAGGAATTATTGCTGTGAACCAAATAATCCTTTCCTCCCAGTATTGTTTTTGTTTTGTTATCACAACAACAGATATTAAACTAGAACAGAAATTTATTTAGTCAGTGTGATATACTTACAGATTTTAGAATTATTAGTTACTATTCATTAACATAAATGGTATAGAATTTAGTTTATTAGATAATTCATATACAAGCTTGATAGCACTTATAAACCAAACTTCGCTACCACACTGCATTTTTATTCATTATATAGTGTCTTCTTTTTCTTTTTTTTTTTTTTAAGACAGGGTCCACCCTGTATCCAGAGCTGTCCTTGGGACACACTGTCCCACTGAGGCTAAATTCAAACTTTTGCCTTAGCCTCTGAATTATAGGTATGCAACACCCAACTTAGTATGATGAAGAGTTTCAATAGTTTCTAATCTATTAATAAGCTATTCAGTTTTCATTTCATCATAGTTATCTCTTTGGCTGAAATTTTAACTCTAAAAATGATGAAGCACTTAATCCCCCACCTAACAGTAAAAAAAATTCATAGAAGTGGAGGAATTTCTTTCATAGTTTGTTTCCAGTAGGAACTAGGAACCAAAAGAGGAGGTAAAATAAAGAGGAAATAAATAGAGAAATAAAAAGGAAACAAATAAAGAGGAAAAGATCTGTTATTTCTAATAGTTTATTAAGATTCCAGGGGTGTTAAAAGCCACCACTGAATGCTTAGCAGGCCCAGTATCTACAAAGAGAATATATTCACAAAGAATCCCAGGCTTCCACCAAAGGAACTCCCAAAGTGCTAGTAAGGAGCCAAGCGGAACTCAGAGGAGAAGCAGAAGGTGGCTGTCCCAGAGCAGACGCTGGAGAGAATTTGCTTTGGTATTATTATTATTATTATTATTATTATTATTATTATTAAAATTTAATCATTATATATCCTGATTGAAGCCCCTTCCTTCAACTCATTGCAATCCCACCCTCCCTCCCTCCCTCTTATCCCTATCCCTTACCCATAATCCACTGAAAGGGGAAGTTCTCCTCTGCCTTCTACCCATAATTCATCAAGTCTCATCAGGACTGCCTGGATGTTCTTCCTCTGTGTCCTGGCAAGGCCGCATTGCCAGGGGCAAGCAATCAAAGAGCTTCAGTTACTTTTTCAATGGAGATGCAGCTAGAAAATTAACAGTATTTTATCTCTCTCTGAGAGAAATTTTTTTTAAAAATGACATCATAAACTTAGTTTTTAAAAGTAGTTTTGACTGAGCAATATAAAATCTGCTCAGAAAAAGTATCTGATTTTTCTCTGAAAATGCTTATGAATCATTAACTCTCAACTCCTCCATGTGCAGTGTAGTGATTTTAAAAAGTCACCATGATTTGCTTAATTTATGTAATATGGCTATCTTCATCTCCATCCATTTTTCTGTGAATGATTACTTCATTCATTTCCATAGCTGATAAAATTCTATTGTGTATAGGTACCACATTTATTTACCAATTAATCCTTTTTATATATACATATAATATAAAAATAGAAATAAAATTGTCTAGGAGAACAGAGATGACAACTAGAAAGACAGAACGAAGAGAAACAAAAGACAGGGTAAAGTGTTATGCTTATCTTTTTTATATAATTGTGTGAAATTTTCAACCAATAGATATTTTATAAAGTGCCTTTCTAAGGCATTATCAAACTCAAATATTACTTTCCCTGGTGTCTGATGGATGCCAATGCAACAAGAGCAGTGCGCCCGACAACTGGTGTGGATCACTCTGGAATAGCTAAAGCTACACTCTGTTTATTAAATTCTCTTTGATGTGGCAGTCAAGTAAGCTTTTGAATCCTGAATGAAATAAAAATGAAAATGCATTAATTTTAATGTCTACATTTGGTATTTTGGTAATTCTAAAAGAGGCTATAAAACACAGCCTTTGTAGTAATAGATGTGAGCATGGGAGAGGGTGGATACAGCTGGTGATCTCTTGCAGCACAATGGATGACACTGAAAAATTGGGTTGGGAAAATAGAGAGAAAATAGAAGGAATGTAAATAGCCTACCTGATATTCAGGGGTTTTAAAATTTTATTTATTTATTTATTTATTTATTTATTTATTTATTTATTTATTTATTTAGATTTATTCGCTTTGTACCCTAGCCGTAGCACCCTCCCTCATCTTCTCCCAGTCTCACCCTCCTTTCCTATTCTCCCTCTATGCCCCCTCTTCAATCCGCTGATAGGGGAGGACCTCCTTCAAGTCTATCTGACTGTAGCCTATCAGGTCTCATCAGGACTGGAGCATCATCTTCCTCTGTGGCCAGAGGGAGGTGATCAGAGAGAAGGCCACTGAACTCATGTTAGAGACAGTCTCTGGTCCCCTTTCTAGGAAACCCACTTTGAAACTTAGCAGTCTATAGGCTTCCTCTGAATATGGGGTCTCGGTCCTTTCAATGCAAGGTCCTTGGTTGGAGTATCAGTCTCTGCAGGTCCTCCTGGACCCAGGTATTTTTTGGCTCCGTTGGTCTCCTTGTGGAGTTCTGTCCCTTCTAGGTCTTTCTTTCTTGTTCAACAGAGGATCATGCACGGTGAGTACCTAGACCCCCCCTCAAATGTGGCCAATTGACATCTCAGTCTCCATATGGGTCCCTGAGTGAGGAGAACAGGTGTCTCTATCACGAACTCAGCTGGTAGCTCTCTGATCACTTGCTCATGATAATGCAGCCTTGCTAATCCACGGAGGAAGGGGATCCACGTAGCTCTGATGAGATATAACAAGCTATGGGCAGATGGCAATAGTGGAGAACTCCCCCTTTACAGTGAACTACGGAAAGGAGATGGGGCAAGAGGGTGAGACTCGGGAAGTTGAGGGTGATTATGAAAATCCTCAAACTCCAAATATTTTCAATGCATTAATGGGGCTAATCATCTAGGTTGGCCTCCACTCTCTTCAATCTATTTGAGTCCATACCTCAAGTAACAGATTCCTGGGATTTCATGAAAGTTTGTGGATTTGAGAAGTTAATTTATCCTGGAAACTGCCAGTAATTCCTGTGAGCATTATTTCCTGTGGAAATGTTCTTTAGTTTTGTAAGTGGAAAAATTTACTTTCAAATTTTGTACAATTCATTATTTCACCTCTTGTTCAGAGGCTTTTTGTATTTGTGCAAATTTTAAGAAGATGTGAAGGAAAATCAGGCAAAATGTCTTTGAAATTTAGGCCATTTGTAACCTTAACATTCCACCTGACATTTTAAATAATAGAGCAGAATACTTAGCACAGGAGACAGTGGATGCCTCAGAATATGGTCTTGAATTTTATTTTTGATAGAACTTACAGAAATGGAAAAGTACCCAAAACCAGACCAAATAATCTCGCTAAGTGTTTCTTCTTCCATAGAATGCAGGGGATAAAGTACATTGTGTTTCTCAGGAAACTCCATAACCAAGAGACACATCCAGTGCACCGTCCATGTTCTTTTCCTTCTTTAACTCACATGTGCCTGTAGACACATATATGTGGAGAAAAGTTTGTCCAACTGTGATGACCAAATTTCATTTAATTGTAAAATAAAGAAGGTATATATTTTTGTTGCTAACACTGCCAAATTTGTCTAATGGCAAAATCAGTCATTAGGATTTGACTGCATCTTGAAAGATATGACTGCAATTACATAATTACAACATTGCTGCAGGTGATTTTGGTTGTATGTGATGGAAGAGTGAGAATAATTTTCACTTGTCTCAAGATTCCTTAGTGTGTTGTTTCTATGTGTTGAGAGTAATTTTAATCGTGCAAACACAGGGACCTTACCTGAATAGTGTTATTGACTCAATTTTTTAAATGCATTGTTTAACTTTTATTTTAAAAAGACCACATTAAAATTAAATATAGTGCTGAAGAACAAAAGAAAATAGCCTATGAGTAACAGATATTATCTGTAAGTCCTTTGAAATGTCATAGCAATGAAGAACATCCTGTGCTTCAGTGTCTCTTAGTGATTATTTTTAAAGTATGAGCTATACATAGATAGTTGTACACCTGGGAGCAAAAATCCACAAACATACTGTTTCTTTGTCTCACTGGGCCATTTCTAACCTGGGGGACATGTATTTATGGTCTACTTTAAAAACATTCTGTTTAAGTACTTACTGTTTTATTGCTTGTTACATCTCCTCCTTGCCATAATGTTGACAACTGGGTGATGCCAGCAAAATCACAGCAGATGAGTAGGCTGGACTTCAATTTTCTGGTAATTAACTTTCCTCTGTGCAATTTGCATGGATGTGGACTTTCTTCACTGGTCAGAGAATTTCAGTCTGTTAAAGTTGTCACTTTTGTTTAGCTTTTACCTTATCTGTTTTGTTTATTTACTTATTTTTGCAACCCAACAAATACATGATGCTCATTAACAATAGAAGAAGCATGTGAAGTGCTTGGTAATCAATGTCCTCCAACCAGCGTGGCTTCTCTTAAGGTCACATACACTGTTGGCTCTGACTCTCCTTGACCTGTTCTGCACCTCGGCTCACAGGTCCAAGGCGTTCTTCAGGATTGTTTTCTCTGAAGTAGATTCGAGAAAAACTAAAAGCCTAATTAGCATATCAGATGACTTTTAAGCCTAAATTCCAGTTCTTCTTGACTGTCATTTTTCTATACTATACAGGCCTGGACATGCAGCCGCCTTAACCATGTTAACGAATATGGTTAATAGTTCTTTAGTATATGCCATTTGACTCCTTTTTCTGTTGTGCTTTGTCATCTCAGCCATACTTTCTCTTCACCCTGTTTAGCAAGATGTAGCTTTGATGTCATCGTATAGATATCACTTATTACCTCCAACAGTTGACTGAAATTTTGGTGCCCGGTTTGATAGTGTCAGGAGGTATTACAGGGATGCAGCCTTTAAATGATAGCTAATGGGACTTAGGTCATTGAGAGCATTGCTGTAAAGAAACTGATTTTTTAGGAAGTAAAGATATTTACTCAATTATGTTCATAGCTGCTTTATTCATAACAGCCAGAATCTGGAAACAACCTAGATGTCTCTCAACCAAGGAATGGATACAGAAATTGTGGTACATTTACACAATGGAATACTCAACAATTAAAAACAAGGAAATCATGAAATTTGTAGGCAAATGAATGGAACTAGAAAACATCATCCTGAGTGGGGTAACCCTGAAGCAGAGAGACACACACGGTATATCCTCACTTATAAGTGAGTATTAGCTATAGAAGATAAAATAAGCATACTAAAATTCTCTAGTCCTGGAAAAGCTAAACAACAAGGAGGACCCTAGGGAAGAGGCTTAATCCTCATTCAGAAAGGTAAACAGCATAGATATTGGAAGTAGCAGAAGAGAGGGAACAGGACAAGAGAGCCTCTGAAAGACTCTACTCATCAGGTAGAGATGCTGAGATTCATAGCCAAATTTTGGGCAGAGTGCAGGGAATCTTATGGACGAAGTGGGAGCTAGAAAGACTGGGCAGAGAAAGGAGCTCCACAATGAGACCAACAGAGCTAAAAAATCTGGGCCCAGGGAGTGCTGCAGCAACTGATGAATCAATGGAGAGGACCAATACCCCCTGCTCAGATGTAGTCTATGGCCAGCTCAGTCTGGCCAGCTCAGTCTTCGTGTGAGTTCCCTAGTAAGGGAACCAGGAGCTGTCTGTGACATGAACTCAGTTGCCTGTTCTTTGATCACCTCCCCCTGGTGAGGTAGCTTTTCTAGGCCACAGAAAAAGAGGATCCAGACAGGCCTGATGAGACATGATAGACTACAGTCAGATATCAGGGGAAGAGCACTTCCCTATCAGTGAACTAGAGGAGGGACATGGGGGTGGAAGAGGCAGTAAGGGTGGGACTGAGAAACTGGGAGAATATGAGGGAGGGTGCTACAACAGAGATATAAAGTGAATAAATTTTAATAAATAAGAAAAAAAGAAAAAATAAAATAAATTCTAAAGAAAAGGTTGTTTAAGAGGTACAAACCTGAACTTGCCTGGCCTAAAGTACCTATCTTGCAGTACAATCTCTGTCTCATACATGGTCATGGCTTTGTGATGTCTTAGTTGTCTCTGATACTGTGTGGCCTTGATTAGAGCAAAACACAAACCAGGCTTATGACTTTAAGTCTCCAGCGCTACAAACTAAAACAAAGTAAAACAGACAAATACAAAATAACCTTTTTAATGTATACAAATACATTAAATACTTAGACTTAGAATTTTTCTAATAGTACTAGAAAACAGAATCCTTACAGTTTGCAAAGTTATTTTAATTGCTATAACTCTGGTTAAACAAACTATGGTTTGTTAACCACCTAACCTCTCTTCCAAACAATTTTATAATGATATCCTTAATTTTAGCCCAGAAATTAAAGACGGTGTTAAATTAAAATTATAAGAATTTTATTGTAGGAAAAAAATTCCAGTCTCTAAAGAAACAATTAGAAGAAGATATCAGAAAATGGAAAGATCTCCCATGCTCCTGGCTTGGCGGGATTAATATAGTAAAAATGGCCATCTTACCAAAAGCAATCAACAGATTCAATGCAATTCCCATCAAATTATGAACACAATTCTTTAAAGAACTTGAAAGAAAAATTCTCAACTTCATATGGAACAACAAGAAACCCAGAATTGCTAAAACAATCCTCTATAGTAAAAGATCTTCTGGAGGTATCTCCATCCCTGATCTCAAACTGTACTATAGAGCAACAATAATAAAAACTGCATGGTACTTGCATAGAAAGATACTGGTGGATCAATGGAATCCAAGACTCTGAAATAAATCCACACACTTATGGACACCTGATTTTTTACAAAGATGCCAACAACATTCAATGGAAAAAAGACAGCCTCTTCAACAAATGGTGCTGGTCTAACTGGATATCTACATATAGGAAAAATGCAAATAGATCCATACTTATCACCCTGCACAAAACTAAAGTCCAAGTGGATCAAAGACCTCAATATAAAACCAGACAAAATAAAGCACATAGAAGAAAAAGTGGGGAAAAGCCTTGAACTCATTGGCACAGGAGATAACTTCCTGAATAGAACACCAACAGCAGAGGCTGTAAGAGCAACAGTCAATAAATGGGACCTCATGAAACTAAAAAGCTACTGTAAAGCAAAGGACACTGTTGTCAGAACAAAATGACTGCCTACAGATTGGGAAAGGATCTTCACCAACTCTATATCTGACAGAGGACTAATATCCAGTATATATAAAGAACTCACAAAATTAAACAGCAACAGATCAAGTAATCCAATTAAAAAATAGGGTGCAGAGCTAACAGAGAATTCTCAATAGAGGAATATCGAATGGCAGAGAAACACTTAAAGAAATGTTCAACATCCTTACTCATCAGGGAAATGCAAATCAAAACAACCCTAAGATTTCACCTTACACCCATCAGAATGGCCAAAATCAAAATCTCAAATGAAAACACATGCTGGAGAGGATATGGAGAAAGGGGAACCCTCATCCACTGCTGGTGGGAATGTTAACTTGTACAACCACTCTGGAAATCAATCTGGCACTTCCTCAGACAACTAGGAATAGTGCTTCCTCAAGATCCAGCTATACCACTCCTAAGCATATATCCAAAAGAGGCTCAAGTACACAATAAGGACATTTGCTCAACAATGTTTGTAGCAGCTTTATTTGTAATAGCCAGAAGCTGGAAACAACCTAGATGCCCCTCAACTGAGGAATGGATACAGATATTGTGGTACATATACACAATGGAATATTACTCAGCAATAAAAACAAGGATATCATGAAATTTGCAGGTAAATGGTGGGAACTGGAAAGGATCATCCTGAGTGAGCTATCCTAGAAGCAGAAAGATACAACAGTATATACTCACTCATATAGACATATACTATAGGATGAACCTACTAAGATCTGTACACCTAAAGAAACTAATCAAGAGGGAGGACTCTTGCTAAAATGCCCTATTCCTATCCAAAAGTACAAAGCGGATGGACATCGGAAGAAGGAGAGGGCAGGGAATGGGTCAGGAGCCTGCCACAGAGGGCCTTGAAAAGGTTCTGCCCTGCAGACTATCGAAGCAGATGCTGAGACTTATGACCAACACTTGGGCAGAGTGCAGGGAATCTTTTGAGGGGAGTGGGAAATAGTGGGATCTGTAGAGGACAGGAACTCCACAAGGAGAGCAACAGAACCAATTGGTCTGAGCACAGGGTTCCTTCTTGATACTGATGGTTCAACCAGGTACCATACATGGAGGTAGCCTAGGACCCCTGCACAGGTGTGGCCCATGAAAGTTCAGTGTCCAAATGGGTTCTATAGTAATGGGAACAGGGACTGTCTCTGACATGAATTGAGTGGTCTGCTCTTTGATCACCTCCCCTTCTGGGGGTGGGCAGTTTTGCCACTCCTGATGAGACCTGATGGACTGGAGGAAAGGAAAGGAGGAACTCCCCTATTGGTGGTCTTGGGGAGAGACAAGGGTTCGGGGGGTGGGGAAGGGAGGGATTGAAATGGTAGGAGAGAGGAACTACAGGGGTATATAAGGTAAATAAAGTGTAACTAATAAAGAATTTAATAAAAAGAGAATTTTAGTCTGATGAATGTTAATAAAATATTTATTTCTGAGGCACAACAAACTCCCATATTAAGATTCAGAGGAAACTATTTAAATTGTGTTTTTCTCCCTAAAGCTATATTTCCGTCTCTTATCAGTTATGGAATAAATTGCTCAAAAATCAGAAACAAGAAAATGTTTCTCTTTTTATTTCCACTTAATTATGCCTTGTCATAGAAGCCTAAGACAAGATAATATTGAAAAAGATCAAAAATGTACAGCAGAGATACCAGTACTAACTGAACCACTAGCCATTCAGAGTGGATGATTTTCTCTTATCAGCAAGGAGAACACTAGGCTGAAGTATGCTGACTTAAATTTTTTGCTCTTAGTGATCTCTTTAAATTCATATTTCCATTTATTTCACATATTGTCTTTTTACTTAAAATTGTCCCCAGATATAAAATATCAAACCCATTTTAGTTTCTTTGCTTTGATTTTTTGAGGAGAGAGAGAGAAAGCACATGAGAGTAAGGAAATGGAAAAGAACATGGGAGGTTTTGGAGGAGAGGAAAGGATATGATAAGAATATACTGTATGACAAACATTTAACATAAAATCTTTTAAAATGGTCCCTAGATAACTTGTAGTTGCCCTTTTTAATAAAATCCTTGTGTATGCTAATCCAACTAGGTTGTATATATGTTAATCCTATATCAGTCATTGCAAATAGTAATGGATTCTTTAAAACTAAAAAAATAATTCTTTTATTAATTAGGAATTTCATACAATATATTTTGATATTCTCAGTGTCCCTTCCTCCAAATCATCCCACAATCTCCTCAGCCTTCCTACCAATTCAATCTTATTCTCTCTTTCCGCCCTACCCCCCCTTTTTTTTGAAATGTATCAATTCCAGTTTGTGTTGTCCAACTACTCCTGGGTTTGGTTCATTCACTGAAATGTTTCCAATGTCATACTAGGGAAGAAAATTGACTTACCCTGCTACACAACAATCAAATGTCCGTAACTCTTGATCTTCGAAGTAAGGCTTCCTGGCCACCTCCCCTCCTCATGTTGGGATTTTGTGTGACTTTAACTTGTGATGATCATGAGCACACTATCACAATGCCTATCTTCTCTGGTGTATAGGAAAGTACTGTTTACTTGAAGTCATAAACCACCCTAGATCCTCCAAGTTTTCACCCTGTCTTTCATGTAGATCCATGAGCCTTGAAGGGAGTAGTATAATATAGAGATTCCATTTAAAAGTATCTTTTTAAAAATATTTTTATTTTTATTAATTACAGTTTATTCACTTTGTGTCCCCCCTGAACCTCTCTCCCTTCTCCCCTCCTAATCTCAATCTCCCTCTTCCCCACCCTTGTCTCTCTCCCAGTCCACTGATAAGGGAAGTCCTCCTCTCCTTCCCTCTGATACTGGTCTATCAGGTAAAAGACTCTTATTCTCTGCGTATTTCTCAGTTGTGTGTGTGTGTTTCTAATTGTTTCCAGGACCTGTGATGCAGCTAACAATCAGAACTCTACGTCCTTTAAAAAGAATACTAATGTAATATATCTATATGACTCAATGCCCTCTTCAGGTCTCCAAAGGCACTGAACACATATAAGAATGCAAAACAAAAATTTTATAGAATACAAAAATAAAAATAATTGTACTTTAACTGTCTCCAATAAATGTCTGTTTTTACTTCTATTATGTCATGTTTTATGTCAACTAATTATGAGTACATAGTAAGAGAAAAACTCCTTAAAGTCTACAAATGTGTCTAACATATAAATAAAGTTTTCCTGAAATTCACTCTTCAAAGAAGAGAAAAGTGCATGTCTTGTCATAGCTATAGAATCTTTGCTATTAATATTGATGAACATTACATACAATATATTGTATAGTAAGTATTTTAATTTTGTAATATGAGTGGCTGATAAATCCTATACATAATTAAAAATAAGAATAATTTTTTCTTTTATTATTTTATCTTATCATTCTGATGAAGCATATAAATAATGAATTGCTACTAAAAATAAAGTGTTCCAGATAAAGCACATATAACCAACCCTATTTTGTTATTTAATTGGTTATATTATATGTGCATAAATACATGAATTATATATATTATATATATATACAAAATAATGTCTATATGTCTGAAATTGTTTTCATAAACTACAATTTGAATTATTTTTAATTTGATTTACTCTTAACAAGAATATATATATGGACATGTATATTATGCTGAAAAAGAAATCAATAAAAACATTTTTGCATAGGCATATTGAAATGTTAAATTTTGCCAGACTGCCCATCGAAACAACTACATAAATCCGCATAGCCATTTTTATGGCAGAACTATATTTGCTTCTTTATATACTTAATTTATACTTCATCTTCTGAATTTTTTTCACTTATAAGTGGACATTAGACTTATATAGGATAAACATACTAAAATCTGTACACCTAAATAAGCTAATCAAGAAGGAGGATCCTGGGTAAGATGATCAATCCTCACTCAGAAAGGCAAATGGGATGGATGTCAGAAAATGGAGAACACAGGGAAGAGGACAGGAGCATATCACAGAGGACCTCTGAAAGACTCTACCTAGCAGGGTATCAAAGCAGATGCTGAGACTCATAGCCAAACTTTTGGGCAGAGTGCAGGGAATCTTAGGAAGGAAGGGGGAGATAGAATAACCTGAAGGGGACAGGAGCTCCACAAGGAGAGCAATGGAACCAAAAAATCTGGGGCCAGGAGTCTTTTTTAAGACGGATACTTCAACCAAGGACCATGCATGGAGATAACCTTGACCGCCTGCTCAGATGTAGCCCATGGCAGCTCAGTGTCCAAGTGGGTACCCTAGTAAGGGGAACAGGGGCTGTCTCTGACATAAACTCAGTGGCTGGCTCTTTGATCACCTCTCCCTGAGTGGGAGCACCCTGACCAGGCCACAGAGGAGGACAACGAATCCAGTCCTGATGAGACCTGATAAGCTAGGATCAGATAGAAGGGGAGTAGACATGGAAAGGGGCATGGGAGGAGATGAGGGAGAGAAGATGGGATTGGGAAGGAATGAGGGAGGGGACTACAGTTGAGATACAAAGTGAATAAACTGTAATTAATATAAAAAATAAAAAATTGATACTGAAACACTAGGTTAGAGAAATCACTTTGGCTGCTTTAAGTGCATGTTGCCTATACAAGTTAGATAAGTTTCTATATGTTTATATTTATTTATCATCACTTAACTTGTTATTCCTGAAGACATTCTTATTTATTTAAACCCTTTAACATATTTTTAAATAAATTATTTCTTCCATCTGTTATTGATAAAGTCAATGGCTTATCATGTGTTCTATTTTGTTTGTGGGGATTTTTCATTATTCTTAGTTTTTGAATGTTGGTCATAGAAGACAATTTTATTCAATATCATGTAATTGTCTTATATTTTCTTCTTATGAATTGAAATACTTCCGAGTATATTTTAAACTTTCATTTATGT
>CM053755.1:1266095-1290205 GCA_028658305.1 Pachyuromys duprasi
ACTAAAAAATGAAAACAATTGGATCTTAGTTTTACATCCATATTTCAGAAATTTTTTCTCGTCTACAAATAAAGATGTAGATTTATTTAGCCCCAATATTTTCACATGATCCAGCCTACAGGGATCTTAAAAGTATGGTAGCATTCATTTATTTCTTTGTATGTGAGCAAATGGAAGAACTTTACAGAATGAAATTGGCCTTATAGTTAGAGAGAGTTTCAAATTAGAATTCACATGTTCTGGTTTCTAATGAGTATTCATTCTTCCTTTTCACAGATCCTCTGGAGTGTTTAATCAAATGGTATACAGGAATTTGACCATGTAGGGTCATACCATGAAATAAGGGTTTTAAAAGTATGATGGATGTTAAGGTACAAAAGATCACTAATGCACAAGCATTTTGAATATCTAGATTGGATATAATAAAATTTTTTATTGAAGCTTTTAAATGGCCTGTGCTTTTAATGTTAATAGTTTTTAAACATCTAATAGGTAGGACAATTAATGTGGAGTATATGGCACCATAATTTAAATAATCTGAAACTCTGATGTGCATCTCCTTTTCCCCTTAGCTTCATTGAAAACAAATGTGTTAGTGTTAATTTGTGTCTGGTGAGTTTTCCTAGTTACAGATATTGCTTTAGTGCAAACACAAGATGAATTGGAGTCAAATAACGATATAAAGAATATCTTTGTGCAGTCGTATCCTGGAGGTTAGTGAGAGGTCAAATGGACAGAAGGCTGGCAAATGACCTCTGTTCTCTCATCCTCACTTTCTCAGTTACAAAACAAGATTCATGGCTATTTCATGGTGTCTGCTGTGGGGAATTTTATGAAGAACTTCATAAAGGCGCTGGAAGAAAGAAGACACACAGGAGCGTACGTTCTCAGAGTTAACTTCATTCTGAAAATCAGGCTTTCCAAGGCAATGTTGCTTTCTGTTTGTTTGTTTTCACAGAAACCCGTGTAGTTCATTTTGTGTTGGTTGACTACTCCTGAGCATGGGGACTTCCCTTGAGTGTGGTTCAGATACCCGATGTCACTCCTTTGGAAAAAACAGATCTTTCTTCTCCCAGAAGCTATCAGTTGCAAATATGTTCTTGGTTATTGATTGGACTTTGTGCCCATTGGCTTTCACTCTGCTGGATTTGTCTGGCTTGAACTTGTGCAGGTTGCAGGCCTGGTGTTATGGTTTCTACACTTTCATATGTGCATCAGTCTTGTTAAGTCTGGAAAGCACTGTTTCCTTAGAGCTATCCACCACCTCTCATTCTTACAATATTTCTGCCTCTTCTTCTGCTCAGAGCCCCTTTATCATACCCCCTCGTGGAGGGAGGGGTATGATAAAGACATCCCATTTAGGGCTGAGTGCTCCAAGGTCTTTCCCTTGACTTGTTGTTCAGTTGTGTGTCTCTGTGTTAATTACCATCTACTGCAATAATCTCTGATAAGGATTGAACAATGCACTGATCTATGGGTGTATCAAATGTCATTAAAAGTCATTATATTGCTTTTAGCAGATGTTTTAAGTAATTGCTTTTTGAGATTTTTGTTTTTAGTAAGAAAAAAGAGGCACCTTTGTTATCCTAAATACAGAAAGATTAAAAATTTATTAATGCCAAAAAACAATCACAGGAACTGCTTTGGCTGTCACATTTTATTGCATATGAAATTCATAAAAATAATTGTTAGGAAGACAATGCAGACAGCCCTGGTGAGATTGATAGGCTAGGTTCAAATGGAAGGGGAGGAGGATCTCCCTTATCAGTGGACTGTAGAAGGGCATGGTGGGGGAAGGGAGGGAGGGTGGGATTAGGACGGGAAGAGAGAGGGGGCTACAGCTGGGACACAAAGTGAATAAATTGCAATAAATAAAAAACAAAAATTAAAAAGAATAACTATTACATCGTGATGTTCTGTAACTAAATAAGCAAACCTTTATTTGAAATCACCAAGCCTGTCTAAAGAACTTTCTGTTCAACAAATGTTGAAAAACTGAAATATTCTATGAAAAAAATTTAGGTTCAGATTTAAAATTCTGGGTGTGAATAGTGGGGAAACACCATGGATGTATGTACCCAATGTAGCTTTCAAAGCAAGCTAAAACTCTAAAAGAAGGCAGAATTATCATATGCAGTTAGTGTTAAAACAATGCATTACCCAGTAAAAGTGAAAAGATAGTATATGTCGGTGAGATTACTGGGTGAGAAGTTCACCTTTATCACCCCTGCAGATCGCATTTCAGATTTCATGTATTGCTTCGGTGTTTATGAGAGATACATTTAACTAGTTAATATATGTACCTGCCAGCCAGAACGTAAATTCTGAACGTAATGTGCATTATTTCATATTTTATACTGCTTTGGTTTTATTTTAAAACAAAAAATAGAAAAACTACATTATTTTATGACATTCATTCAACAGAAATGCAACTGAAACTGAGGCTCAGAATCAATATAAATGCAAGAATTCTGAGAAGCTCTTGGCCAGATGCTATGTAATACCAAGAGTTCACTCAATTTTGGTTTTAAAACTCAGCTCTTGTTTCTACCAATTTTCAAATATTGATGTCAGGATTGAGAAGATTGTTGTTAAGGCTAAAATACCTTTCCTCTTTCTTTTTTTTTGGAGGGGGGCAGTTTGAAACCCAGAGGACAGTGACCCCAAGCTGGGGAGGTGCCCCCTAGAGTAGACATCTGGCTTAGGAATAGAATATATGTGCTCCCTAAATATATGCATGCAGCAAGTTCTTAGACAGCGTGGGTGTGTTACATGTCAAATGTGCTTCCTTCATTCCTTTTTGAAATATAGTTTAACTGTTCATCTAAGGAAGTTAGGCATCTGTTAGCTTTACAAATAGTGAATCTCTTCCATCATGTTGCTTCATATTTGATTAAACAAAATTAGGTACAACAGTTTCTAAACTAATTTAATCCAGAAGGATTTGCATTGAGAATGAATTCCAGCTGAGATTAGGCTGACAGAAATACAAAAAGACACACACTGTGTGAATTCATACTTGGGAAAGTCACTTGATGGAAGACACATACAGGATTAATTGTCTTATGGAGCAGTATCTGGATGATTCTATAGCAAGCAGGAAGTTCCTGTTCTCTAGGAATGCTACTGTATCATTCTCCCATGGTATAGTGAACTCCCTAGTATAGTAAATTTCATGATATAGAATATTCATGATCAAAAGGTGTTTTCTAACTCTCCCTGACAGGCAGAGGTGGGGGGAAAACTAGGTATACACATATTTTTGTTATTCAGATTATAAAAAATTCTAATTGTTGATCATAGAGCCATTCCCATATAGAGAGAACATTTTCATATCACAAATGTATCCATGTTGAGCTAGCTCTAAATTTTCAAGATATAAATATCTAAAACATAGTAGAAAGAGATAGATATGTAACTAGGAAACAGTTCACAAAGAACGGACTTTCTTAGGAATTTACGTTTATAATTTAATTACCAAAATCAAATCCAGCTCAGGTTTCACTGCAGGTTTTATCCACCTTCTTAGTGACTCTAAGATAGCTCTTGTTACACCTATGGCAGTATATCCTAGATCGTGCTGGGAAAGCTGAGCAAATTCCCTTCCTTATTCTAAAGTTCTTATCTGTTAAACAGACCAATTTAAAGTGTTATACATAAATAAAAATGACTTGTAAGAAGCCCAACATATTATCAGTTGTGGGCAATAGGCCAAACAGACTGTAAAAAACTGAAGGGAATAAAAACTCCATTGGAAACGTATGAACTTTTGTTCTCAGAATTCTGGAATATCTTTACATCTTCTGCTCTGCAGGAACTAATGTCACAGCATGTCAGGAGCTTTGGCAAAAAGAACTTGCTTTAGGCCACTTTGAGGATAAATATATGATTGTACAAATCTTAGGAAACACAAGCAAAATGGACCTTTCATCACCTGTCTAAAAAAAAAATAACAAATGATTTTGCATGTTGTATCCCAGTGTATTCTTCTCACTTTTAGTGTTTTGTTTTATAGTCTTTTCACAATTTGCTGCATTAGAATAAATCTTAGATACACAATAACTGAGGCAAGGTAGAACAGAAGTTAAGGGGGGCCTGCTGCCAAGACTGAGTTGCTGGAACCCACACGGTGGGAGGAGAGCCCCTTCTCTCTGGTTCACATACACGCTGTGACACACATACATGAGTATGAACACAAAATAAATAAACATCAAAAAAGAACTCTGGATGTCAGAAGCTGATTCACAAAAGAAGTTCTGAGATTGGTATGAAACACTGCGTTGCATTGCCTACAGATTTCCAGGGAGGACCTGGCTGAACACAGGTTTAATATACATATTCACCTGCTCGCTGCTTGCTTAGTTTCGTGATTTTAAGAGATATTTGTGCTAATTATTAAACAGTTTGTGAATTATTTCTTCTAACTACCACTCTTTCTCTCATACAGATGTAAAACTATTTTCATGTAAATTGCTAAGAAATATTTTACATGAATTTTACCTTCATATTTATTGCAAGTACTTTGTGATCAATTTCTTCTTTGCCCATTTGAAAACTTTCAGTTATCATAAATGAAGTTCTAGCACTTTCATGCTTTAAAACAGCACCTGCGGCCCCGCTATACTTCCTTAACAATTGTCAGACACAAAATCATTACGTCCAAATTGCTGTTCTGAACGCAAAGCAGTTGCTTACCTTTTTAACATTCATCTTTCCTCTGACAGGGTGGTTGGCCAGACCAAAGTTTTCTCTCTCTGAATTTGTCCTTTCATTTATCTGTTTATTTATTACCTTATTTGATACTAAAGATTCTGTACAAATTTGTTTCCTTTTCTGGTGAATAATGTAAAGAACTGAAAAGAACTCAGAATTAGTTTCTAACCTATTTCTAATGAAGTTTTCAATAATGAACAGGGCATAATCACATACATTTTAGTACAGATTTCAATGCTGATAGAATGTAATTCTTATCTGTTTTTTCATGACTTCGTAGAAAGAATGTATTATACAGATTTGCAAATGTTTTGCCTTTCTGTGGTTATTTTATAACATTTTTATGCTGCCATTTTAGGGGACATTCTACATCCACTTATTTTGCTAAGGACACTCCTGGAAACAAAGGTGGACTGATCTTGAACTATTTTGCATTCTCTTTCGAATAAGCCACATTCAAATTATCAAAGACAAGAACAACATATGCCACTTTTAATTGAGTTACTAAAAAATGCTGGAAAAGTACAGGAACATAAAAGTGAAAGGTTAAGAAGGATCTATAATGTTTAAATTTTGCTATCAATTCTTTTATTGAAAACAATGTATTTAAAATTCCTAATGAACAAAATTATTTTTTATTTCAAGAGACTTACAACACCAATTTTTTTTATATTTTTGAAGGAAATGTGTATAATATGCCATGAGTACCTTTATTTTTCTTTGAAAAGGTTTACTCTTTAATCATTTAAATGAAATTCCCTCCAGTTGAAATCACTTGTCCTTATCTTTGGGATATACAATGATATCTTAGTAAACACTTACTAAGTGATTTTATAAGGCTAGTTAATATGTCATTTCTTTAAACTCAGCATATTTTAAAATCTGTAAGTCTTTGACTTCTTCTGGGTCTTTATACATGAGTGTGTATAAAAATGTAGTACCCTGCTATGCAGTCAACAGTTTGATTTTTTAAACAGAAAATTTTGTTCCTTTCTTTGCCATGTCTGCATTATCCTGGTGAAAATGAATCAGCAGCCTGGAGCAATGTTCTCTGGAGTCATTGGGTATGTGCTCACTGACTTAACTTTCAGATAAGGGGACAATCTATATTCCAAGTGTGTGCGTGTGTGTGTGTGTGCATGTATGTACATGTGTGCACACACATGCAGGTGCATGCATGTGTGCCTTTTAAATACACCATATTACTCCCTTCATATTCTTCATATCAATCTGCATCTAGATATTCATCTCTAGTATTGTGCTCAAAGAATATGAGCTTGTTTTCTAAAAGTTTGTTTTTGCAATCTCTAAGGTCTTTTCAACATAGAAAGAAAACTGTTTTTAGTCCTGCTTTGCTTAACAAGTAGACAATCATTTTGAATTTTGAGATGAAATACTGCATTAAAAATAAAACAATACAACTCTAGTATGAGATGTGTTTCATAACTTAATTTTCAGTTGTGTAATGGTAACACTTCCGAGCAGATATTGCTGCTCAGGAGCTGTTTACTATGAACTGCTGGAGGAAATACTGAGGAGGGTTTTGAAATAAGCAACAACATGACAGGGATGAGGAGACGCATCCATCCTGGCTACTTTAAATGATGGCCTCCTTGGGAACAGCTGTTTAGTTTCTCTGTTGGAAGATCTTATTCTTCCTTCAAATCCAACTATGACCCCACAGGAGTTGTATGTGATTTTTATTCTTTGAAAAACTGTGGGGAAGATGACATCAGGGTCTGAGCATCTCACAAATAATTACACACATTTGGCAAAAACAATTTTCACTTACTTTAGTGTTAAGAAGAAAAGATAGCTTAGGGCACATGTAATGACCTTCGC
This sequence comes from Pachyuromys duprasi, assembly GCA_028658305.1. Lineage (NCBI taxonomy): Eukaryota > Metazoa > Chordata > Mammalia > Rodentia > Muridae > Pachyuromys > Pachyuromys duprasi. The sequence continues at coordinate 1,272,651 of CM053755.1, forward strand.
ACTGTTGGCTCTTTGTACAGTATATAATTGGATAAAAAGATTTAGACTCTTGAACTCTGTGACTAATATCCTATTATATAGGTCCTCAGCCTGTACTTCTTTCTTAAACAAAGTGTCAGGCTTTCTTAGTTAAGTCTACACTGGTGTGAAATCAATGCATAGATAGCCTGATAATTTTATTCATAAGGACTGTACATGTGTTCTTGTTTTAAAATGCTTTTTACCAGGATTTTACAAATGTCATTTATATTTATTTATATAATGGTAACTATAGATAGAGTCTTGCCTTATTTGTGTGTGCTTTTTTGCCAAAGAATGATAACATGGTAAGGCAACGTAATAATTGAGGAAAGGAAAAAAAATGAGAATATTTATGTTCTTGTTCTGTCATGGTCAAATATTACTTACAAGAAAACAACAATTTAGGGGAATAAAGGAAACTACAATTTGACAAACACCACAAAAAAGACAAGCAGTGACAATATTTATAAAGTAGAGAGTGAATTATAATAAGAAGCAAGAGATTTTTTTTTATGGTGTCCTGACAAGGTACCCATAAATGGTGACCCAGAACAGTGGCTATGTCATCTAGATACTTCACAAATGCTACCTTTATTATAAAATAAGGCTTAATGTAGAGGCATTTTAATCCAGCAATATGGCTGTTCTGCCAAGGGATCTCATCCAAGGACTTTCTATTTCTATATGATCTAGCTGAAATGCAGACATGCTCTTTATTACAGTATTATCTGGCTGGAATACAGAGACACCTTTAGTACACACCTTTAATTCCAAAGAGTGAAGGTAAGGTTAGCTTTTAAAAATAAAAAGTAGCATTTGAAAATGATGTGTACTTGAGAGAAAGACAAAGAAAAGAATCAGAGAAATATTTCACAAAATATGTCAAAGATGAGATATACCCAACTCTCATGAGAAAAGAATAGGAAAGATAGGCTAATTAAGAGCAACACAGGGAGAGAAAGATTTTTTTAACCAAGAATTAATTACCAGGATAATTTTTACAAAGACAGGTTGCACAGAGAACAAGCTAGACACAGGTGAAGACAGGATGATTCAGAGAAAGAGAAGGATCTGGGAGATTAAAACATATTGCATAAATTAGGTTGAGACTAGGCAGAACAATTCAATCAGAAGCCAAAAGAAGCCAGATTGAATCAGTCAGCTTAGAGATGAGTTTAGGCCAGAACAGCAGAGTTGAACCAGCCAGTGAGAGTTCAGAGAGAGCTAGAAACAGGCTTGAGAACAGCTCTCATCTCATTCCTCCATTTGCGGAAATCAAAATAACACAGTTTAATTTTGAAATTAATGTAGCAAATAAGTAGCATATGCCACCTGATAAATACTAATCCGAAAGCACTTTCAATTCTCTGTCAAAATAGTTGAAATGAAAGAGTCATAATCATCAAAAATGCCAAGCACTTCTATAAGTGTTTCTCCACCATTCAATATTCCTGTTGAAAATTCTACGTTTAACTATGTAACCCATTTTTAATTGGATTATTTGATTTGTTGGTATCTAATTTCTTGAGTTCTTTATATATTCTGGATATTACCCTTCTGTTAGACGTAGGGTTGGTGAAGATCTTTTAACAGATTTTAGGCTGTCATTTTGTTCTGTTGACCATGTCCTTTGCTTTACAGAAGGTTTTCAATTTCATGAGGTCACATTTCTTTTTATTTATTTATTTTTATTAATTACAGTTTATTCACTTTGTACCCCAGCTGGCCTCCTCCCTCATTCCCTCCCAATCCCACCCTACATCCTTAATCTCCTCCCATGACCCTCCCGAAGTCCACTCCTCCCTTTCCATATGACCCTAGCCTGTCAGGTCTCATCAGGACTGGCTGCATTGTCTTCCTCTGTGGTTTGGTAAGTTGTTCCCACATCAGGGGAGGTGATCAAAAAGCCAGCCACTGAGGTCATGCCAGAGACAGCTCCTGTATCCCTTACTAGGGTACCCACTTGGACACTGAGCTGCCATGGGCTACATCTGTGCAGGGGTTCTAGGTTACCTCCATGTGGTCCTTGGTTTGAGTATCAGTCTTAGAAAAGACCCCTGAGCCCAGATTTTTTGGTTTTGTTGCTCTCCTTGTTGAGCTCCTCTATCCTCCAGGTCTTTCATCTCCCTCTTCTTTCATAAGATTCTTGAACTCTGCCCAAAGTTTGACTATGATTCTCAGCATCTGCTTTGATACCCTGCTGGGTAGAATCTTTCAGAGGCCGTCTGTGGTAGGCTCCTGTTCTGTTCCATGTTTTCTCCCTCTTCTGATGTACATCCCATTTGCCTTTCTGAATGAAGGTTGAGCATGTTACACAGGGTGCATCTTCTTGCTTAGCTTCTTTAGGTGCACAGATTTAGTGTATCTGGTTTTATGTTGAGGTCTTTGAACCATGTGGACTTTTAGGTTTGTGCAGAGTGATGAATGTGGATCTATTTGCATTTTCCTACATGTAGAAATCTAGTTAGACCAGCACCATTTTTTGAAGATGCCAGCTCTTCTCCATTGTATGGTTTCGGCTTCTTGGTCAAAAATCAAGTGTATGTACGTGTTGCATTTATTTCTGGGTCTTTAGTTCGATTCTCTTGATCCACCAATCTATTTCTATGCCAGGAACATGCAGGTTTTTTTTATTATTAATATTACTGTTGCTCTATAATACAGCCTGAAATCAAGGATGGAGATACCTTCAGATACTTAAAGAAATACTCAACCATCCTTAATCATGAGGGAAATACAAATCTAAAGGACTTTGAGATTCCATCTTACCACCATCAGAATGGCTATGATCAAAAACTCGATGTGAAGAAAGAGAAACACTACTCCATTGCTAGTGGGAGTGCAAACTTGTACAACCACGCTGGAAATAAATCTGGTGTTTTCTCAGAAAACAGGGAATGGCCCAACCTCAAGACTCAGCTATACCACTTCTGGGCTTATACCTAAAAGGTTTTCTACCATAGAACAAGGACATTTGCTCACCTATGTTCACAGCAGCTTTCTTTGTAATAGCCGGAATCTTGAAACAACATAGATAGATATCCTTCAACCAAAGAATGGGCAAAGAAATTATGATATATTTACACAATGGAATTCTACTCAACTATTAAAAACAGGAAAATCATGACATTTTCAGGAAAATGGATGGAACTGGAAAAGATTTTCTTGAGTGAAGTATCCCAGAACCAGAAAGACACACTTGGCATATATTCAATTAAAATGGATATTAGCCATATAATACAGGATAAACCTACTAAAATCCATAGACATAAAGAAGTTAAGTAAAAAGGAGGACCCTGGGGATGATGATTAATTCTCTTGGAGAAGGGCAAATAGAATAGATACCAGAAGCTGTTGAAGAGAGCTTACAGGACAATTTGAATGGAGCCTACCATAGATGTTCTATGAAAGTTCTACCCAGCAGGGCACTGAAACAGATGCTGAGACTCATCACCAAACTTTGGGCAAAGTGCAGGGACTTTTGTGGAAGAGTAAGGTGATAGAAGTGCCCAGAGGGTACAGGAGCTCCACAAGGGGACCAACAAATCCAACATATTTGGGCCCAGGTGGGCCTATAGAGATGGATGTACCAATCAACGACCATGCACGGAGAGGACCTAGATGCCCTGCTCAGATGTAGCCTATGGCAGCTCAGTGTCCATGTGGGTTCCTAGTAAGGAGAGCAGGGGCTGTCTCTGATATGGACTCAGTTTCCTGCTCTTTAATCACTTCCCCCTGGTGGGGTCGCCTTCCCAGCCACAGAAGAAGAGGATCCAGGCAGTCCTAATGAGACTTGGTAGGCTAGGGTCAGATGGTAGGGAAGGAGGGTTCCCCTTCCAATGGACTAGGGGAGGGGGAAAGGGGAAAGAGGAAGATATTTGAGATATAAAGTAAATAATTTGTTAAAAATTAATTAAAAATAAACTTAAAAGTGCCAAGCACATAAAAGAAAGAATACCAAACTTTTTGGAATTAAAAAAATTTAAATGATGCCAATAAATTCAATACTCCATACTGCCTTTGTTATGTTGGCTTGTTTTTGACAACTTGACACAAACTAGCCACTAATAAAGAGAAACTCTCAATTGAGGAATGGCCTCCATCATATTCATTTGTGGGCATGTTTGTGAGACATTTTTTCTTGATTAAACGTTGATTTGGGAGGGACCTATTGGCTGAGGTCAGTGTCACCACTGGGCTGATGACTATGAGTGTAGAAGAAAGAAGATTTACACATATATACATAGCTATAAGTAATTAGTGACTACTGAAAGAAGAATTAGTCTTACTCAATGATGAATTCCATAATTGGTTATCTGATACTAAGATTAAGTTGTTATTCCTTAAATAATATATAAACAAGCAATACTAAATGGACTTAGAAGATTGCATTTATGTTTATTCATTTCTATGTAAATTTGTATTTCACTACAATAATTAAAGGAAAAGAGGCTTGAATTTCAGAAGGAATTTGGGGAAATGTGAAGACAGGAAGAATAAGACAGAAAATAAAGAGCAGAAATGATCTAAATATAGTACATACATTTAAAATTTTAAAAATCATTCTAAACAAGGTATGGAAGGAAAGCCAATAATTCATATTTGTGTGTGGTCTTCATTTGAGTTTCTGCTTCAATGTTCCCTCTTTGAGCTCCTTCCCTTGGTTCCCTTGATGATAGACTTGAACTATAAAATGTAATAAACACTTTATTTCCCTAGTTGCTTTTTGTCATGGTGACTTACCACAATAAAAAGAATAAATAAAAGCAACATGTGTTCAGAGAAAATTATGTATTAGGTCTACAAGTAATTTCGTTTCAAATGATTCTGAAAATTTGTATGTATGTATGTACATGAATATAGAGAAAATGAAAGTGTAATAGACCAAAATATTAACATATTGAAATGTTGGAAGTTTAAAGATATTTAATCTAGGGATATTTAAAGATATTTAAGAAATCCAGTATATTTTTAACTAGGTTTAAGTTATTTTACAACTATATAAACTATTCACTATTCAAGTTTTATTTCTGATAATTTTGATGTATCTCAACTCTAATTACTATTGTCTTTGTAACTGGCAACCCAATAATCAACACCTTGTCAATGACCTGTATGTGAGCTGAAGTCACAGGGCACCTCAGCACACTCATATAAGGTAAGAGAAAAATTCAGGGAAAACTGAAACCAGTATCTCTTAACCTTCAGAGGGTGCTGAGTATAAGTAAGTATTGATTTTCACAAACTTTTGGAGGCTTACATTTCTGGTATCATGATAAGAAGCTTCTGGGACTGTAGTCTTGAAAACTCCCTGTAATATTTGGTCTATTTTGAGGACTCTCACTACTTTTATTTACATAAGAAAAAATAGAAAAGATTCCACCATCTCTAACAGTTGTAAGGGGAAAGTAATCATTTCATTACGAAATATGGCTAGAATATCTTCCATTAAAAAAAGGTATGTTTTCTTGAAGAAAAAAAAAACCAGAGAGATTATCAAAGATTTATTCCACCACAGGGAAGAATAAATTTCCACTACTTTCTAGGGTGTGCTTGTTTTGGTTTTGGTTTGATTTGGTTTTTATTGTTATTTTTAATATTAATTTTAATTTTTATATTTACAGTTTATTCACTTTGTATCCCAGATGTAGCTTCCTCCCTCATTCCCTCTCAATCCCACCTTCCTTCCTTCTTCTCCTCCCATGCCCCTCTCCAAGTCCACTAATAGAGGAGGTCTTCCCCTCATTCCACCTTACTCTCACCTATCAGGTCTCATCAGGACAGGCTGCATTGTCTTCTTCTGTGGCCTGGTAAGGTCTGTGCCCTACCAGGGGGAAGTGGTCAAAGAACCAGCCACTGAGTTCATGTCAGAGACAGTCCTGTTCCCCTTACTAAGAAACTCACTTGGACACTGAGCTGCCATGGGCTATATCTGTGCCGGGGTTCTAGGTTATCTCCATGAATGGTCTTTGCTTGGAGTATCAGTCTCAGAAAAGACCTCTGGACCCAGATTTCTTGGCTCTGTTGCTTTCCTTGTAGAGCTCCTTCCACTCCAGTCTTTCTATCTCTCCCCACTTTCATGAGATTCCCTGCACTCTGCCCAAAGTTTGGCTATGAGTCTCAGCATGTGTTTTGATAAACTGCTGGGTAGAGTCTTTCTGAGGCCCTCTGTGGTAGGCTGCTGTCCTGTGCCCTGTTTTCTCCTTCTTCTAATTTCCATCCCATTTGCCTTTCTTAGTGAGGATTGATCATCTTACCCAGGGTACTGTTTCTGGCTTAGTTTCTTTAGGTGTACAAATTTTAGTATGTTAATCCTATGTTTTATGTCTAATAACCACTTATAAGTGAGGATATACCATGTGTATCTTTCTGCTTCTGGGATACCTCACTCAGGATGATCTTTTCTAGATCCCACCGTTTGCCTGCAAATTTCATGATTTCCTTGTTTTTAATTTCTGAGTAGTATTTTGTTGTGAAAATGTAGCACAATTTCTGTATCCATTCTTCAGTTGAGGAACATCTGAGTTGTTTCCAGATTCCAGCTATTATAAGTAAAGCTACTACAAACATGGTTGAGTAAAAGTCCTTTTTGTGTACTTGAGCATATTTTGGATATATGCCTATGAGTAGTATAGCTGGATATTGAGGAAACAGTATTCCTAATTTTCTGAGAAAATGCTAGATTGATTTCCAAAAGAGTTGTACAAGTTTACATTCCCACAAGCAATGGTGGAGGATTCCCCTTTCTCTGCATCCTCTCGAGCATGTGTTGTCCACCATTGTGGAGAAGCAGAGGACCTGAATCTCCGATATTGGTGAGGGGAGAGACAAGCGAAGCTAGGATTTGAACTTCTGGGCTTTTTGAAGGAGAGGGGAAATCACAGAAGTGAGGAGCAATTGCAGATTCAGATCAGGCAGGGACTTCTCTGGGAACGAAGTGGAGTGCTTCCCCTGTCTGGGCCTCCCACCCCTTCAGGGAAGCCTGCACACAGCACCAGGTAGCTGAGAACAAAGCTCACTGCCTGGGAACCTAGCCAAGGCAGAGCGTCAGTCACCTTAGTCACTGCTGTACTGGTCATCTGAATACCATCCCTCAGAGCACACTCCCGAGGAGCCCTCTTGAGGAGCTCCAGAAGCCTGGAGCACATCCACCACCCCTCATCCTGCTGGAGATACCCCCCAACAGGGAACTCAGCAGAGCACAAGCCACCCCCCAACCCTACCCCATGGAGCTCACACAGCTTTGGAAATCCTGCCCCACCAAAGGCAGGCAACAAAACCGGCCCAGATATCCCACCCCACCTGAGCCCATGCACTGCAGGAAACCCCGCCCAGCCTGAGTGCACACAGCACAGGACATCCTGCCCCGCCAGAGCGCAGGCCCAACAAGTGACAGCCACAGAGACTCAGAACCATAGTACAATCCTTCCTGGTCCCCAAATCTGCAAGTGGCAGTACTGACTCCATAGGACCACCAGCCAACTATTACAGGGGCTGTACAACCCCTCAGTGGCAGAGACCCCGCTGAGTAGCCACCAAAGCCCAGCAGACCTGCAAAAAACAAGCTGTGCCCGCAATCTTCAACAGTGCTTGCGATTTCTTAAGTGCCTCCCACTCCTTCAGTGCATGCAAGGCACTCCTGTCTCACACTTAAGGTCTCCCTCAGGACACACTTCCACCCACACGATCACCCACCCACATGCTAACTCGCATTTGCCGTTCCGTGCCTGCAAACTTTCCTCCCACAGGTTCGGCTGAATCACCAACACACACACTGAAACCACTGGACCTCTCTCATTTTCCTGAAGAATTCTCCAGATACCAGAGAAAAACCAGCCTGATCTGCAGAATCCAGGAACACACAGCGAACACTACAGATAACCAAATGGCCAGGGGTAGGCAAAAGAACTCACACAACACAAATCAAGAGATCATGGCTTCACCAGCAACCCCCCAAATTAATGGATACACCAACTCCTTGGAAACACAAGAAATTGACTTTAAAGCTATGATTATCCAGTTATTAGAGGCACACAAAGAGGAAACAAAGAAATCTCTCAGAGAAATAGTCATACAGATTCAAACAGTTAAAGAGGAAACAAACAAATCTCTCAAAGATCTGACCTCCCAACTGGAAGCAAAGGAAAAAGAGGTGAATGAAACCCTCAATGAAACATAGGCAAATATAGCCAAACAAATAGAGGCACAAGTAGTGGCATATACAGAGGAAACAAACAAACAAACAAAAAATGGAGACCATCTTAGAGACACAGGAATCCATATTGAAACAGATGAAGGAAATGTTGCAAGGCATGAAAACAGAATTAGAATCAATAAAGAAAACACAAACTGAGAAAACCCTGGAGCTGGAGAACCTAGAGAAAAGAGAAGAAACCACAAAATTAAGCATCACTAATAGAATACAAGAGATGGAAGAGAGAATCTCGAGTGCTGAAGATACACTCACAGAAATTGATATTTCTCCCAAAGAAAAAGTAAAATTTGAAAAATCCCAAACACAAAACATCCAAGAAATCAAGGATGTCATGAAAAGGCAAAATCTAGGAATAATTGGAATTGACAAAAAAGAAGACTCCAGGCTCCAAGGTCCAGGAAATATTCTCAAGAAAATAATTGAAGAAAATTTTCCCAACCTAAAGAACGAGATCTCCACAAACATACAAGAGGCCTATAGAACACCAAATAGACTAGAACAGAAAAGAAAATCATCACACCGCATCATAGTCAAAACACTTAATCTACAGAACATAGAAAAGATATTAAAAGCAGCAAGGGAAAAAGGCCAAGTAACATATAAAGGTAGACCTATCAGCATCACACTGGACTTCTCATCAGAAACTATTAAAGCCAGAAGGGCCTGGGAAGATATGCATGCTTTAAGGAACCACAGATGCCAACGTAGACTACTATGCCCTGCAAAGCTTTCAAACAATATAGATGGAGAAAACAAAATATTCCATGACAAAACTAAATTTAAGCAATAGCTGAACAGTAAACTAGCCCTACAGAAAATACTAGAAGAAAAATTCCAACCCAATGAAAACAACTACATCCAAGAAAACATAGGTTATAGATAATTTCCCAACAAAAATCAAAAGAAAACAAGCAATGAATCACAATAACACCACCTACTCCACAATAATAGGAAATAACATTCAATGGTCACTATTATCTATCAACATCAATGGACTCAACTCTCCAATAAAAAGAGACAGACTAACAGAATGGGTGCTGAAACAGGATCCAACCTTTGGCTGCATCCAAGAAGCACACCTACTCAACAAAGATAAACACTACCTCAGAGTAAAGGGCTGGAAAAATGTTTTTCAAGCAAATGGAGCCAAAAAACAACCTGGAGTGGCTATCCTAATATCTGATAAAATATATTTTCAACCAAAATTAATCAATAAAGATGTAGAGGGGCACTACATTCTCATCAAAGGAAAAATCCGCCAAGGGGACATCACAATTCTGAACATCTATGCCCCAAATACAAGAGCACCTACATTTATAAATGAAACATTATTAAAGCTAAAATCATACACCGATCCCAACACCCTAATAGAGGGATATTTCAACACCTCACTATCACCAAGGGACAGATCATCTAGACAGAAGCCAAACAGGGAAATAAAGGCACTTGCAGAGCCCCTAAATCAAATGGACCTAATAGACGTATACAGATCATTTCACCCAAACTCTAAAGAGTATACCTTCTTTTCAACACCTCATGGAATCTTCTCTAAAATAGACCATATAGTTGGTCACAAAGCAAGCCTCACCAGATACAAGAAGATTGAAATAATCCCTTGTATTGTATCTGACCACCATGGTCTAAAGCTGGACCTCAACAACATTGGAAATAACAAAGAGCCTACAAGCACGTGGAAATTGAATAACCTGCTACTCAACAACAGCTGGGTTAAGGAATAAATAAAGAAGTTAAAGACTTCCTAGAATTCAATGAAAATGAAGGTACAACATACCCAAATTATGCGACACATTGAAAGCAGTGCTCAGAGGAAAATTCATAGCACTAAGTGCCTTAAAGAAGAAATTTGTAACATCACATACAAGCAACTTAATGGCCCATCTAAAAACCCTAGGAAAAAAAAAAAAGAAGCACATACTACCAAGAGGAGCAGACGGCTGGAAATAATCAAACTCAGGGCTAAAATCAATCAAGTAGAAACAAATAAAACTATTCAAAGAATCAATGAAACATAAAGCTGGTTCTTTGAGAAAATCAACAAGATAGACAAACCCTTAGCCAAACTAACTAGAAGGTACAGAGAAACTATTCAATTCAGCAAAATTAGAAAAGAATGAGGGACATAACAACAGACACTGAGGAAATCCAAGCAACCATTAGGTCTTACTACAAAAACCTATATGCCACAAAATTTGAAAATCTAAATGAAATGGACAATTTTCTTGATAGATTCCATCTACCAAAATTAAGTCAAGATCAGGTAGAGAGATTGAATAGACCTATATCCCCCAAGGAAATTGAAGCAGTCAACAGTCTCCCCTCCAAAAATAGCCCTGGCCAGATGGTTTCAGCACAGAATTCTGCCAGACCTTCAAAGAAGTGCTAACACCAATACTCCTCAAACTATTCCACAAAATAAAAACAGAAGGAACATTATCAAACTCATTGTATGAAGCCATAGGTACCCTGATCCCTAAACCACACAAAGACCCAACAAAAAAAGAGAACTTCAGACCTATCTCTCTTATGAACATTGATGCAAAAATACTCAATAAAATACTGGCAAACCAAATCCAAGAACACATCAAAGATATCATGTACCATGATCAAGTAGGCTTCATCCCAGGCATGGAAGAGTGGTTCAATATAGGGAAATCCAATGATGTAATCTACCATGTAAACAAACTGAAGGAGAAAAACCACATGATCACCTCCTTAGAAGCTGAAAAAGCATTTGACAAAATTCAACACCCAATCATGTTTAAAGTCTTGGAAAGATCAGTGATACAAAACACATACCTAAACATAGTAAAGGCAATATACAGCAAGCCTATAGCCAACATCAACTCAATGGAGAGAAACTCAAACGAATCCCACTGAAATCAGGGACAATGCAAGGCTGCCCACTCTCTCCATATCTCTTCAATTTAATACTTGAAGTCCTTGCTAGAGCAATAAGACAATCGAAGGAGATCAAGGAGATACAAATTTGAATGGAAGATGCCAAAGTTTCACTATTTGCAGATGATATGATAGTATACATGAGTGACTCAAAAATTCAACCAGAGAACTCCTTCAGCTGATAAACACCTTCAGCAAAATGGCTGGATATAAAATTAACTCAAAAAAAAAAAATCAGAAACCCTCCTGTATACCAAAGACAAAAGGGCCCAGAAAGAAATTAGGGAAACAACACCCTTCACAATAGCCACTAATAACATAAAGTACCTTGGTATGACTGTAACCAAGCAAGTAAAAGACCTGTATGAGAAAAACTTCAAGTCTCTGAAGAAAGAAATTGAAGAAGATATCAGAAGATGGAAAGATCTTCCGTGCTCATGGATCAGTAGGATTAACATAATGAAAATGGCTATTCTGCTAAAAGCATTCTACAGATTCAATGCAATTCCCATCAAAATACCAACACAATCTTTTATAGACCTTGAGAGAAAAATTATCAACTTCATATGGAGAAACAAACAAACAAAAAAAAAAAAACCAGAATTATCAAAACGATCCTGTACAACAACAAATCATCTGGAGGTATCTCCATCCATGATCTCAAGTTCTACTACAGAATAATAGTAATAAAAACTGCGTGGAATTGGCATAGAAACAGAATAGTGGATCAATGGAACTGAATAGAAGACCCTGATATAAGCCCATACACCTATGGATACTTGATTTTTGACAAGGAAGCCAAAAACATTCAATCGAAAAAAGACAGCATCTTCAACAAATGGTGCTGGTCCAACTGTATGTCTATATGCAGAAAAATGAAAATAGATTCATCCTTATCACCCTGCACAAAACTAAAGTCCAAGTGGATCAAAGACCTCAACATAAAACCAGACACACTAAATCGGTTAGAAGAAAAAGTGGGGAAGAGCCTAGAAGTCATTGGCACAGGAGACAACTTTCTGAAAAGAACACCAACAGCACACAGGCTCTACGATCAACAACCAGTAGATGGGACCTCATGAAACTGAAAAGTTTCTGTAAAGCAAAAGACATTGTTGCCAGAACAAAACGACAGCCTACAGACTGGGAAAAAGATCTTCACCAACCCTATATCTGACAATGGGCTGATATCCAGAATATATGAAGAACTAAAGAAGTTGAAAAGCAGTAAATCAAGCAATCTGATTAAAAACTTGGTTGCAGAGCTAAAACAGAGAATTCTCAGTAGAGGAATATAGAATGGCAGAGAAGCACTTAAAGAAATGCTCAATGTCCTTAGCTATCAGAGAGTTGCAAATTAAAATAACCCTGAGATTTCACCTTACACCCATCAGAATGGCTAACATCAAAAACTCAAGTGACAACACACTCTGGAGAGGATGTGGAGAAAGGGGAACCCTCCTCCATTGCTGGTGGGAATGCAAACTTGTACAACCACTTTGGAAAGCAGTCTGGCGTTTTCTCAGACAATTAGGAATACTGCTACCTCAAGATCCGGCTATACCACTTCTGGGCATATATCCAAAATTTCTTCAAGTACACAACAAGGACATTTCTTCAACCATGTTCATAGCAGCTTTATTCGTAATATCCGGAATATACCTAGCAGTGTATCAAAGCAGATACTGAGACTCATAACCAAACCTTGGGCAGAGTGCAGGGAATTATATAAAAGAAGGGGGAGTTAATATGATCTAGAGAGGACAGGAGCTCTACAAGGACCAAATATATTTGGGTACAGGGGTCTTTTATGAGACTTTTTTCTCCTACCAAGGACCATGTATAGATATAACCTAGAACCTCTGCTTGGATGTAGTCCATGATAGCTCAGTATCCAAGTTGGTACCCTAGTAAGGGCAACAGGGACTATTTCTAACATGAACTCAATGGTGGGCTCTTTGACCTCTTACCCGCAGAGGGAGGAGCAGCCTGCCACAGAGGAGGACTTTGCAGCCAGTCCTAAAGACACCTGATAAACCAGAATCAGATGAAAGGGGAGGAGGTTCTCCCCCATTAGTGGACTTGGAAAGGGGCAGGGAGGAGGTGAGGGAGGGAGGGTGCAATGGGGAGGAAATGAGGGAGTGCTAAACACGAGGGATACAAATTTATAAATTGTAACTAATATAAAAAAATAAATATGAAAAAAGATCCTATTTATCTGAGTCCTGTTTTTTTTCACATTTATCAACAGCAACATGTACATGTGACATGCTGAAAAAACAAAAGAGAAGAGGGAAGAAGATGAGTGGCAATGGAAATGGAAATCCACTCTTTAATAAATGAAAATAGATCCAGAAGGATCAGAGAGAGAGTTTGTGAGAAATGAGTTTGAGATCAAACAAACAAACTTAGGTGACATGAAAATGTAAAGCAATGAGCAATGTAAGCAGAGATATAGCAACTCCAAAAGACTATCCTAATATCATTCTCAAAAATAAATTTCTTTTCTCTTTGTATATTTATTTTAAACACACATATATTATATAAAATTATGTATAAGTAAATATGTAGTTATATATATATATATATATATATATATATATATATAAAATCACTTACAAATTTGAGCTTCATATTTTGACTACCAAGATCACTTTATCTTTGTATCTTTACAGGAACAAAGCTTAGACTTATACAAATGTTAACCTCTTTCTCTAAGCTATAACCATACACATAATTATGGGTGTGTATTTGTGTATGTGTGTGTGTACAGTCTCCATATTTTCATCACTTTACTATTTTACTATTTACAGATTGAAATACTGAGTTTTTGATGATATATAGGATAGATATCTGAAGCAAGACATGATGTCATTAGTGTAAACAAGACCATCTGTAATTTCCCAAGCAAAAGGATAACGGTTAATGATAACAACAATAAATATTGCAAATCTACACTACAGGATAGCCATTGTCTTAGCATATATGTTAAATTTTATAACAGAAGTAAGGAATAATTACTAAAGGTTCATTAAAAAGAAGATTATGTGCATTTAAATGAAATTTATGAGGAACTGTCTCAACTGTAAAGAGAGGAGTATGAAAATAAGATAAGAAAAGAAAAAAGGAGAGAGAGAGAACATGACCAAACTGGAACAATCTCAAACGTTATACATGCTTCACTAAGAAAAGTAGAAGAAAAACATTAAACAGTAGAATATGGAATATTTAAAAGAATAATTGTCAGGATTTTTTAGAAATCTCAATGAAAAAGTATAAAGCCATAAGTTCCAGAAGCTCATTGTATATGGATCAAGACATGTATGAAACAAAAATATCTTTAAAAGCACATGGATTATGGTGGTATAGTTGTGTACTTACTTGTGAAGGACAAATAATCACAGACCACTCTAGGGACACTGTGAGAAGAAAATGACACTGGGTGAAACATTTAAACTCAAAGTATGTAAGTAACAACGTGGGGGAGGGTCACCTATAATTCTACACTCATGAAAGGAATTTTTGAAGAAAAAAATTTCTCAAAGAAAAAAAATCAAATGATGTCATTGATAGCAACACTGTCAAGCAGAAGAAAAAGTGTCTAGTGGTACGGGAGAAAGGGCTCAGAAATTAAGATGCCATACTCTTCTAGAAAGGGCACCCAGTTTGGTTCCTACTATCCATGTGGGGTGACTCAATGCTGCTCCTAACTCTAGCTCTAGAGAATCCACTGGGCCTCCATAGGCACCGATATTCACATGAACACGCCCACACACAGACAGACACACACACACACAAATAATTTAAAAGAATAAAATAACCTCTAAGAAGTTTTATCTTTAATGTAATTTATTTTATGCATACAGCTGTTTTGCATGCATGAATGACTACCACATGTATGTCCGGTATCTTCAGAAAAGAATCGAGGTAAAATTTCTTCTGTAAGTGAATTTGCAGATGGTGTGAGCTATCATGTAGGTGTTGGGAATTGAACCTGGATCCTCAGGAAGAGCAGCCAGTACTCTTTCCTACTGAACAATCCCTACACTCATGTTTGTTACTTTTAACTGTATTTTAGAATGACATTGGAAAAACTGCATGTCTGTAATGGCCTTTACAGAAAATGTTAACTGAGCAGCAAAGACTCACCCCCAAAGTGGGCAGTGCCATTTTACAGGCTAGAACCCAGAAATGAATAGTAAGGGTAAAATGTGTTTCTTTGTGCTTCCTTACTGTAGCTGTCATATGACTAGCCACCACTGTGCCATCCCAGCATGATGACTACATACTTTCTTATACAATGAACCTTTCTTCCCTTAAATTTGTTTTCACAGGTATTTTGTTATAAGAACAAGAAAAGTAGTGGATGTAGATATACCAAAAATAAAACTGTTCTTATATGATAGTTTTGTTTCTATGTAAAATGTACAAGAATTTGCAAACCTTTCCTAGAATTAATCAACGTATAGAACATTATAAGAAAATAAACACTTTAATTGCACTCCTTCATCTCTCTTATGAACAAATGAAGTTTTAAATAAAATTTGTAGCAATATACACAATGTTATCAAAAATGAAATATACATAGAAACACAACTAACGAGTAATTATACTGGTTGAAATTTTGGACTAATTGATCAAATATCTGTATGAAGAGAAACTCGGAATTCATTGATTGGAAGACTACTATAAAATTTCCATTCATCCTAACTCAATATATAGACTATCTTACTCCTAATTAAAACTAAAGAAAATTCTTTGTGATATTGAAAACATGTTTGTAAAGCTTCTGTAACACATTAAAAAATGCAAAGAAAGACACTAATTCATAGCTGGTCGACACACACTATAAATATACTTCCCATGGTAGCTATGGTTGGTACAATCTTGGCAGCAAAATGAATAACACTTTATTAGATTAGAATGCAAATATGAAATAAGCTCACATGAGTTTATACTGGCAGAAATCATTGATAAGTACATGAATCAATGAAAATTGACTTATTTTCTGAGCAAAAACCTCAATAATTATTAATTGTAATGCTTTCCGTTTTTTAAATTTTTAAAAAAATCTTTATTTTTTAATATTAATTATAATTTATTCACTTTGTATCCCAGCTGTAGCCCCCTCCTCATTCCCTCCCAATTTCACCCTCTATCCCTCATCTCCTCCCATGCCCCTCTCCAAGTCCACTGATAGGAGAGGTCCTCCTCCCCCTCCATCTGACCTTAGCCTATCAGGTCTCATCAGGATTGGCTGCATTGTCTACCTCTGGCGCCTGGCAAGAGTGCACCCCCATCAGAGGGAGGTGATCAAAGAACCAGCCACTGAGTTCATGTCAGAGACAGCCCCTGTTCCCTTACTAGGGAACCCACTTGGACACTGAACTGCCATGAGCTACCTCTGTGCAGGGGTTCTAGGTTATCTCTATGCATGGTCCTTGATTGGAGTATCAGTCTCAGAAAAGACCCCTGGGCCCAGATTTCTTGGTTTTGTTGCTCTCCTAGTGGAGCTCCTGTCCCCTCCAGGTCTTTCTATCTCCCCCTTCTTTCATGAGATACCCTGCACTCTGCCCAAAGTTTAGCTGAGTCTCAGCATCTGCTTTGATATCCTGCAGGGCAGAGTCTTTCAGTGGCCCTATGTGGTAGGCTCCTGTCCTGTTTCCTGTTTTCTCCCTCTTCTGATGTCAACCCTGTTTGCATTTCTGAGTGAGGATTGATCATCTTACCTCCCTCCCTCTTGCTTAGCTTCTTTAGATGTACATTTTAGTATGTTTATCCTATATTACATGTCTAATATCCACTTATAAGTGAGTATATTACATGTATGTCTTTCTGTTTCTGGGACACCTCACTCAGGATGATCTGTTTTAGGTCCCACCATTTGCCCGCAAATTTCATGATTTCTTTGTTTTTAATTGCTGAGTAGTATTCCTTTGTGCAAATGTACCACAATTTCTGTAACCATTCCTCAGTTGAGCGGCATCTGGTTTGTTTCTTGGTTCTGGCTATTATGAAAAAAAAAAAAAAGCTGCTACAAACATGGTTGAGCAAATGTCCTTGTTTTGTACTTGAGCACATTTTGGATATATGCCTAGGAGTTTTATAGCTGTTTCTTTTTTAATGTAATTTATTTATTTTTATATTAATCACAGGTTAGATACTTTGTATCCCAGGCATAGCCCCCTCCCTCATTGCCTCCCACTCTCCCCATTCCTTCCTCATCTCCTCCCTGACCCTCTCCAAGTCCACTGATGGGGGAGGACCTCCTCCCCTTCCATCCACCCTAGTTTATCTTGTCTCTTCAGGGCTGGCTGCAATGTCCTCTTCTGGGATCTAGCTAGGCTGTTACTCCCGGGCATGTGGGGGTGGGGGGCGGGGGGGGGTCAAAGAGCCAGCC
>CM053755.1:1290705-1331713 GCA_028658305.1 Pachyuromys duprasi
AGCTCCATACCCCATTTTTTAATTGGATTATTTGGTTTCTTGCTTTTTAACTTCTTGAGTTCTTTATATATACTGGATATTAGCCCTCTCTCAGAAGTAGGATTGGTAATGATCCTTTCCCAATCTGTTGGCTATCATTTCGTTCTTTTTTGAGGAAGCCACATTCCTAGTTTTTTCATACTATAATGTGTTTAGATTTTTCCCATTCACTTCACTCCTTTTAAACCTCTCATGTCTTCTGTCTCTCTTTTGTTCTCCCTTTAGTTCATTTCCTTTTTTTCTTCAACTGTTGTCAAATATTTATGTGTGTGTGTTTGTGTATACATATACATGTATATATTCAGGGCTAACCATTAGGTATTGGATATCTATTTGAGGGCTCTTTCATAGGCAAAACTAATTCTCCTACTTTAAGCATCCTTACCTATCTTTATCTCTTGAAGTGTTGAGGCTCCTAATCTTTTCCCTTTCCACATTGTTGTGGCCATTGGTGTCCTGCTTGTTCAACCCATGTTTAGATGGCCATGTTGATGAGACTTAATGGATATAGCCTCTCTGACATTTCTTATAGACACAGTGTAATAACAAATTCTCTAATCCTCTGGTTCTTACAATCTTTGTACTCACTTCTTCTGGACTGATCTCTAAACATTAGGTGCAGATACTACATATTAATTTTATCCCTTGAGACTGGGCTAAATAACTAAGCAGTTTGATTGATTGTGATTTTCTTTATTTTCAACCATTGCAGAGATAAGAATTCTTGATGAGAAGAACTACACTTCTCTGTGAATATAAGCATAAATATTTTGAATGTAATTGGAGATTAGGCAGATTTACTAAAGTGGTGGTTGTAGTTTTTCCTTCAAGATCCATTATTTCACTAGAACCACGTATTTGGCCAGGTTTAATTACCAGACATGATTTCCCTCTTGTTGAAGAGGTCCGATTGGGGGCCTTGTGTTGCTGCCAAGGATGCATCCCACTATAACACTCTTAGGATTAAGGTGCCTTGCTGGTCACTGTTGTGGTATCCTGTATTTTTTTTTGTAGATACTTAACATTTGTCAATTGCATTACAGTGTCACAAGAATGCAATTCACAAGTACTGCAGTGAAGAACTACTGTATTGCTCAGGGCTTCCTAGAGGAACAGACTTTATAGAATGAATCTCTGTCTATTTATAAATACGGGATTTACTAGAATGAATTTCAGTCTGTGGTCCACCTACTCCAAAAATGGCTGGCTGTGAATGGAAAGTTCAAAAATACAGGAGTCACTCAATCCATGAGGCTGGATGTCTCAGCTGCTCTTCAGTATACACTGGAATCCAAAATAAATGAAATTTAATGCCAGTGATGGAATGGGCTTGCTGGCAAGGCAAGAACAAACAGGTAAAGAGAAGTCCTTCTTCTTCTTCTTCTTCTTCTTCTTCTTCTTCTTCTTCTTCTTCTTCTTCTTCTTCTTCTTCTTCTTCCATATCCATATATAGACTTCCAGCAGAAGATGTGGCCCAGATTAGAGGTAGGTTTTTCAAGCTCAAATTATCTGGATTATAGGTAGCTCTTCTTAACTCAAGATTGGAATTTAAGATGTGACTTGGTACCTCAAAGATTCACACTGGTTGTGGACCTTACTACTTCAAAGTAACCAAATGTTCTTCACAGGTATGCCCTGAGTTTTTAGTTTTGATTAATTTCAAATGTAGTCACTGACAACCAAGAATAGCCATGACATCTATCATTCTAGTTGTTGTAATATAAAATGAGTTTTGAGCTATATATGGTTTATTATTATCCCTAAGATTGTCACAGCAGTGTTATCTAACCTGATTTCTCAAATAATAAGACAAAGACAATTGTTACATTTTATAATGGCCTTATTAATCTTGGGCCAGGCAGATATTTTACCTACGCTGTTTCAGTTATCTATCATCTATCTCCCAGCCCCATCAGATGCCATCCACCTTAATCCTCCTTTACCTTCCATCCATAATCCTATAGTACTTGCTTGTATTCTTCATCTTGGCCATTATTGGAAGCTTTCCTCTAGACCCACATGTTTTTTTTTTTTTTTCCTCCTTGCTAACCCATCATGGCTTCCTCTTTCCTCCTCTCTTCCCATCTGTCTGATTCCCTGTGATTCTTTTGAACCTCAAAGCCTGGGAACCTTAGCTACACCTATTCCATTGTGCCTTGCCAATGTATAGGCTCTATTTTCAACCAATCATATATAATGTAGGTTGTATTAATCAACCAATCAGATACAATGACCTAGGCAGTTTACACACAAGTAGAGGTTTACACAACAAAGATAGGTTTAACCAGATCTTGAAGACCAGTAACAAGCATCAGACCAACCTCCAACAATTTCCCTTTTCTGTCTAAATAAACAGGCCATTTAGTTTACAGTAAGAATAAATATGAAACAAGTATAAAAACCAATAGGTAAGACTATATATATTGTGAATATTAATATTTATTATTGATTTATCATTTAGTTAAGCAGCAGTTATTCCTAAACCAACTGTATACTCAAATCACCACACAGAGACTAGGATTTATTTAATTAACCAAGAGCACAATGCTGGACAGTAGTTACTCCATCCTAAACCTCCAAGCCTGTAAAGTTTCCTCCCATTCAGATTTCCTACATTATACTTGCTTTTAGTCATATCTTAGGTCCATTTAATCTCTTCTCATGGTTCTGAGTCCACTCCTGCTGCTCTCTCCTCTCCAACTCCCCCAATCACTTCCCTCTCCTCCCTCCCCTCCAAACCAGAATGTCCTATCCTATTCTCTCCTTTGCTCAGTATTGGCTGGATGTTTAATTGACATTATAGAGAACAAATGGTGGTATGTTTACACAAACTTGAGACAGGTGTTTCTTAGAATAACGATCACAAGCAATGTCCGGATTGAAACCATAGAGTGGGGTAGAGAAATCAGTATTTGAATGAACAAGGGTAAATTGTATACATTCCACAAGAACATTATATGAACAATATTGTCTAGTCTAAATGTATTTAGGAGTCTTGAAGAAAATATCTATTTTATCTATGAGAATCTAGGGTTTTGTACCTAAGTTATCTTTATGCTTTGTATCTGTAAACCTGAAAACATCTATCTAGTGTAAGGATGGAAAATTTTAACTTGGCCCTAACCATGGGAACTGAAACTTGTGAGCTGTAATCATTACTGAACCCGGATCTGATACAAAATGTTTCTAAGAGACGCCCCTCTGTAGTTATGGATGAGAAAACATAAAATAATCTCTAACCGTTCCCTCCTGGCTGCACCTGGCTACGGCCAATCATATATCGCCCCATTAGGAAAGTCCCTTACCCCTAAACCCCCTTCTGGGTTTGCAGGATTTTGCCTTTATAAACTCTGTGATTCCGTTACTGGGCACTCTTCACTGTCCCTTGCATGGGAACTGTGGCAGAGTCCCAGATTGTTCTGGTATCCGAATAATCCACTTGCTTGTGCATCAAGTCCAAGTTTTCCCATCATTTGGGATTCTGCGCCTGAGAGACTGAGGGACAGAAGGGCTCCTCACCTCGGAAGTCCAACACTAGACCTAAAGCATCTTTTATAATTCCTAAACAACTAAGCTAATTGTAATACTATGACTATCAGATCTTCAACCCCATCAGAGACTTGAGAAGGAATACTATTAATTACTTGAGTAAATAGGAAGCACATGTTAGCAGCTTCCAGAAAATAGAAAACTGACAGAGCCTGTTTGCTGCCTGAACAGCCACCCAAGACTCAAGATATTGTGTGGCTGTCTGCAGGTACATTCAACCCTAGAAAGTCCTTGGCTGAATATGGCTAGGTATCAGGAACTCCTGATCACCCTGATTAGTTTCCCTACATAGATGTGTGGGTAAACTTATTGCAGCAACCTCCTTCATGACTTATGACCTATTCTCTTAAACCAGGTATAAATGTTCTGGTAACTAAGTCCCAAAGGGAAAAAGATGAAAAATTTTATCCAAAAATCCAGAGAGGAAGAATTATCCACACACTTTGTCCCCAGAAAAATGGTGGCCCATCTCCACTCTTGGCCTCATGTGTCCTTTTCTCTTTTTCCCCCACAGTGTCTCCCCATACAACCACAGTGTTTCTGACCATGTTTCCTGCTCTCTGGACTCCCACAATTCAACTCAGCCTGGAATTCTTTCCATCCAGCAGGCCCCTAGTCTTACTCCCTTTGACTGAAAGGATCCAAGGGAGAAGCCCTCACCGCTGTTTTTGATTCATGTTCCTTTCTCAACTTAGACAAATGGAGATTACGGAACTCCCCTTTCTCTGAGAAATCACAGGCATTCATTCTCTCCTAGAGACTGTTGTCTATATTCACCAGCCCACTTGGGATGGCTTCCAACAGTTACTGGCTACCCTGTCTGTATCAGAAGAAAGGGACTACATAAAGCTTGAAACTAAGAATATGGTCTAGACAGGAGATCTCTAGCTGATAATGCTAATCTCATTGAAAGTGTGTTTCCATTCAACCAACCCCATTGGGATCCTAACACTAACCATGGTAAGGTAAGGTAAGGTAAGGTAAGGTAAGGTAAGGTAAGGTAAGGTAAGGTAAGGTAAGGTAAGGTAAGGTAAGGTAAGGTCAGGCAAGGTAAAAGGCAAGGCAAGGTTAGCTAAGAAAAAGGGCTCTAAACAACTACTGTCGGATTTTCGTGTCAGTAGCCAGGAAGCTCACAACCTGGTAAAATGAGATCATACAAGGACCTCAATACATCCTAGAGCACCTAAAATCAATTGTAAATAGGCCACTGAGGGACAAATGCAAGAGTTATAGAGTTCTGCTTAGAAAGCCCAACTTTGTACATCAGAATTTGTGTATTTTGTCTACCAATTGAGGCAAAACAAAGGGAGCCTGTCTCAGGGTAGGATTGCCACCATCCTTCAAATCCTAACTCCAAAGACCACAACACAGGTCCAAGAGTTCCTCTGTGCCACCTCTGGATATCAGGGTATACAGAAATAGCAAAGCCTCTGTACACAAGCACACATGCGGGTACTTATCCCCTAATGAGGACTAAGACTGAACAAAAGGCATTTGCGGCTTTAGAAACAGCTCTGACTTCAGTTCCAGCCTTATACTTCTGGATGTCTCAGATCTTTTCATCTGTTTGTTCGTGAAACAAAGTCATTGCAAAAAAGGGTTTTAACCCAAACTTAGGGCCATGGAAACATCCTGTGACATACTTGTTCAAATTATCACACTCTAAAACCTCATGTAGCCTACTTGTCTAAGAGCCGAGGCACCCACCACTATTCTAGTAAAAGAAGCAAACATTTAACCCTGGGTCAGGATCTTATAGCACTTTATGTAGTTGAGGCCCTCCTCTGAAGAAGAGCAGAATGCTGGCTGCCTAATGCCCATGTGACCCAGGGCCAGAACCTATTCCTATTCCATCCAGTAAGGTTTGAGAAACCCACCATCTGTCCTGCTACTCTCTTGCCCAATGATGATCAACATATGCTCATTCATTACTGTCTTGAAGTAATCATGGTGGTCCAGGTGGATCCTTCCAGACTTAAAAATATCCCTCTGAAAGATCTGATACTTTACGTGGATGGGAGCAGCTTCATTAAAGATAAAGCCAGGGATGTTGGGAGTTGCATTAGTTTCTTTAACTGAAATTATTTAGACCCAAGCCTTATGGCCTGTAGGCCAAGAGAACAAAATTAATTGCTATAAACCAGACTCTCAAATGGGGAAAAGGAAGATATATCACTAAATACATGGACAGTCACTATGCTTTTGCTTCTGCACATGTCCATAGTATGATCTATAAGGAAAAAAGGTTCCTCACTGCTGGAGGGAAGGACATTATAAAAAGTGGAAACTCCCTTGTTCTTGAATTGTGAAATTTGTTTATTTATTTTTTATTTATTACACTTTTTTCACTTTCTATCCCAGCTGTTGCCCACTCCCTCATCCCCTCCCAATTAAGATGGTCATCAGCCTTTAGTTACAGTCCAGGAATGGGCTCACGCTAGCAGTAGTAAGCAAAGAAAAGCAAAAACACTCCAACACCTGGACTAAACACTGAAATCACGAAGAGTGAAACTGAAAGGAGGTGTTCTGAAACAAAGGCTTCTTAGAAACACTCAGATAAATACATATATAGAGAAAAGAACCCCCTCCCAAGAAATGCATAATAGAAAAATATATTCTGGTGGTGATGAAATTAAAGGTCTAAAAGGAAGTTTCTAGCCTTTGAAAAACAGGGATAACCTGGCAAATTGGACTCTATGCCACAGGAATGGACCATAGAGATAGGTTTACTATACAGAAGAAACTGCCTTTCCAGTGCCTAGACCTCTAAATCCTAAAACAGATCTCCTGTTCTCTCTTGGTCATATCATCTCTGATTCCCACAGTCTTTCCTCCCACTCTTCTGTGGGGTTCCTTGATCTCAAAGGGGAATGGACCTGATAGTGATCTTCAACCTGGCTCTTTCTCCACCTAATTTCTCTCTATACTTGGTTCCTTCTCTTCCAGAGGATGCCTCTCTGATGATGACAGAACACAGAAGTCATCTATGAGTATAAAAGACTATCATTAGGAATCATTTAATTCATTTTTTTGTTGTTGTTGTTCCAGTAGTGTTTGGTTTTTACCCTAGGTCTCTGGGCTATCTAGTCTCTGATTTCTGACCATACAAGCAGTGTTGAGGACAGACTTCCTCTTGTGGAGTGGGCCTCAAGTTAAATCAAACATTGGTTGGTCATTCCTACAAGTTCTGTGCCACCATTGACCTAGCATGTCTTGTGGGCAGGGCAAATTGTAGGTGGAGGGTTTGGGGGCGGGATTGATGCCAAATTTTCACTTTTCCTAGCCTACAGAGTACTTTCTCATACCAAAAAGACAAGAACGTAGGGGAGAAGGCTCCAAGCCTGCACCACCTAGACCTCTCTATTTCCAATGAGCTGTGTGGAAGTTGTCCTCAGCAATGGAACCCCTCTGTCAGTTTTCAGAGAGTGACTCTTTGTCCTAGCATTAACCTGCACTTTGAGAACTTATCCTGGGCCCACTACTGAAAGGTTTGCCAGGCTGCGAATGGCCAGTCCAGACTATATCCTCTCTCACTAGGTTGCCTTCGTGAGTCCCATGAAGATCCAGCCCACTCCCATCCTCAGCTGGCCCCAGTCCACCTGCATAATTTATCTGTTTCCACTTCCCAAAGAAATCTATGCTTCCCCTGCATAGCCCTAATCTTTTCTTAACCTCTCTGGGTCTGTGGATTGTAACTAGATTATCAGTTACTTACTAGATAATAGTCAGGCATAAATGAATACATACATACCTTATTTGTCTAGGTCTGGGTTATTTCACTTGGGATATTTTTTCATTTGTGTACAAATTTCATGATGCCACTTTTTAAAACTGGTGAGTAATACTCCATTGTGTAAATGAACCACATTTTTCTTGATTCATTCTTCAGTTGAGGGATATTTAGGATGCTTCCAGTTCCTGGCTATTAGGAATAAAGATGTAATGAACACGGTTGAGCAAGTGCCTTTGTGGTTGGATGGAGCATACATTGGGTATATGCTCAAGAGTGGCACAGCTGGATCTTGCACTTAACCTTTTCAAGTCATGTGGAGTGAGACTGGCAGGGTGAGAAGTTAACGTCGTGAAAGAATCCTGGAAATTTCTCAACCCAGACATAGACTGCAGTCAACCAAAAATTTAAGAAGGTGGATATATGAAGACAATTGTAACTTTGAAATATAGAATAAAATAATAGAGGGGCCAGAATAAAACTATGTCTGATATGAGGGAAAGCAAAAAGCTTGGTAGTAAGTGGAGAAGCTAAAAGAAATATAAACAAAACCTCACAGCAGTGCTTTTACTGAGGATGTGAATTTTTATCTTGTTTAGCTTACCTTGAAATAGAATTTTCAAATACACCCGTAACCTAGTAATGGGTGGAAAATCAGCTTAGAATGAGCAATATTATTATAAAAGAAGTAAAACTGAATAGAAAACAGAAAAGTTAATCTATATGGCAAAGTTCTGAGATCATACTAAGAGAGAGAACAACGTCATGTTTAGGCGAGAATGAATTGCCACATATGAAACAAGCAAGTGAGAATAGAATTACCACAGTCTCAGGTCTCCCAGCAGAACAGTCCAGACAGGTTCGGGAATGTCTGATGAAGAAGCCATGGAAGAAGGACAGGGTTTTATGGTGGAAGGTCTCTACCTCTCCTGACTTCCATGAAAAGAGTTTCTAGATGAAGCTACCAATGTCCAAGTGTTAATAGCAGATACTCACTCTTCATGAAGCCTTTATTTCAGGAGTGTGTGGGCAAGTATATAAGAATTTGATTCAGCCATTTGGTGTTGCAGTTTAAATATTTTACAAAGAAAGCCAGAAACCTAAAAGTCACAGAAGAGATTAATAGATACTTTCCCAAAGTTCACAGTCAAATTAAATGCAGGAATACATTTTAATGATTTTTTTCCCAGATACTTGCTATCTCTCTTTTATTTCAGGAGATTTAAGAGCTGGGAAAATGAAAGTCCATTTATTAACACTCTTACTTCCTGCCAAGCCATTTGATTCATCTGAACCACTACATCGAAGTTATTTAATTTAACCTTGACAGTTATACCGTGTGCTCTGATCCCAGCACAGATTTATATTTCTAAATACCCGTATTGTATTTGTACGCTTGGCCTTCAGTATCTGTGTGCTCCTCATGGTCCAAGAAACTGTGAATGGCAACTAATCACATCAGCACCAGACATGTGCAGGGTTGCTTTAGTCATTTTCCCCTAACCAATTTAGAATAAGAGGTGCTTACATAGCATTATGTTTAAAAATAAACAAGAAATGATTTAAAGCTTACATGAGTTTTGCATAGCTAATTCATAAATCTTCTATGGGCTTATATAAGGGAGTAAACATTCACAGATATGAATTATCTGATAGGAACCAATTCCCTATGGATATAAAGGGACAACTGTATTTGAATGTTAACCAGCATAGCAGTCTTTCTTAGCATCCTATAAAAACCTACATTTTCACATTTAGTATATAATTGGGCATAGATTTTATTTTTATACATTTTTATACAATTTCTTCAATATATATCCTGATTGAGACCCCCTTCCTCAACTCCTCCCAGTCCCACTCTGCCTTTCTCTTACTCCTATTCCCTTCCCCTACTCCAATGAAAGAGGGAGTTCTCCTCCTCTGTCATCAGCCCATAGCTTATCAAGTCTCATCAGGGACTGCTTGTATCCTATTCCTCTGTGGCCTCCGAAGGCCACATTGCCAGGAACAAGTGATCGAAGAGCAGGCAACTGAGTTCGTGACAGGCACAGACCCTGCTCCCCTTACTCAGGAACCCACATAGAGACTGAGCTGCCAATTGGAACGTCTGAGCAGGAGATCTTGGTTCTTACTTGGTCAGTCTCTGCAGGGACCCCAGGGCTCAGGTTTTTCAGCATTGTTGGACTCATCGTGAGGCTCCTGTCCCCTTCTTGTCCTTCTATCCCTCTCTTCTTCCATAATTCTCCCTGTGGTCTGCCCAAAGTTTGGCTGTGAGTCTCAGCATCTGTTTTGATCCTCTGTTGGGTGGAACCTTTCGGGGGACCCTCTATAATAGGCTCCCATCCTGTTTCCTCCCCTCTACTGCTTCTGGTGTCTATCCTGTTTGCCATTCTGAATGATGTTGAAGCATCGTCCCTAGGGTACTCCATTGTGTTTAGCATCTTTAGGTGTGTAGATTTTTACATGGCTATCCTATATTATACAGCTAGTATCTGCTTATAAGTGAGTGTATTCCATATGTATCTTACTTTGGAAATCAATCTGGTGCTTACCCCCCACCCCCCAAAAGGAAGTAATGTTACCTCAAGATCCATCTGTACAACTCCTGGGCATAAAATCAAAAGATGCCCCACCATTCAACAAGGACATTTGCTCAGCTATGTTGATAGCAGCTTTGTAATGGCCAGAACCTGGAAAAAAACCTAGATGTCCCTCAAAGGAAGAATGGATACAGAAATTGTGGTACATTTACACAATATAATACTACTCAGCTATTAAAAATAAGGAAATCAAGAAATTTGCAGGCAAATGAATGGATCTAGAAAAGATTATCCTGAGTGGGCATAGATTTTACACCTTCATAATCAAAATAGCCACCTTTGTCCAAGCCATAAAATATTGGGATCTTTAGTTTAACCGTAAGTATATGGAGTCTGAATACACTATGCTATTAATCTCATTTAACATAAAATATCTTATTGTTCTGTGTGATATCTGTTGAGCACCACACTACTTCCAATCCCAATTCTGATTATTGTACACTTATTGTTCTTTGTATCTGTGCGGAGTTAGTTTTATCTAATAAAGTAATATTTCTTTTCCTAGAGTACTTCTTTTTTTTTACTTCAGTAATTAAATGCTTTTCTAAGATGATGTGATATCAAAATAAAGAGATATTTATACAGAATTGCACACAATTGCAGCCATGACGCTTTTCAGACAGATGGAAAATGTTGCCTAAAATAATATCACTTTTCAATGTTAATTGGACTGAGATCTCACTGTATAATAAGCTTCCATTTTCAAAAAGTCTGCTATGTAAGGTGTTTTTGGACTGTGCATTTTAGATTCTACTGTAATTGAAATATAGTCTGTTGCTTTTTTAAAAAGTGTAATTATCACCCTTTAAAAGAACAACAGAAACCTCTGAGCGACCTGACACACACATGGATGCCCATGTGAAAGCAGTGTCTCAGGCACCTGACTTGGGGACACATAATGAGAAAGAGAAAAGACACACATATTTATGTTGTTGTTGTTTTATTTTTCCATGACTTACAAGATGGAAGGACTTTCTTCAATGCACAGATAAATTTTTTATAGTTTATTTTATATAATTTTCTTGTTGTTTCTCTCTTTAAATGTGTTTCCTTTTTAGAATTCTCTTCTATGTGCTTCTGGTGTTTGTGTGTGGTGTATGTGTGTGTGTGTTTGTGTGTTGGTTTTGTTTGTATATAGGTAGCTGATTTTTGGTTGTTATCTATTTTTTAAAATAATTTAAATGCTGTAAAATATATTTTCAAAGAAGATGATTAATAAGAATTAACAAAGGGTCTTTTTCTGCACTGAAATTCTGTTCAATATAGTGTTATCACCTTAATTTTCAGAAATAACTACGTGTATCTGAACTTCTGATCAGAAGAAGTGAAGTCCAGGGCTGCTTCTTTAGAACTTATAAGAGGGAGGATACATGCATGCCATAAGGTTAGCTACCAATAGAGTAAGGTTGTTTCTGAAGAAACACCCCCTGAGCAACAGGTACAAGTCTCATCTTTACTCATCTCAGGTTTACTGTTGACAAAACTTTGTCACTATGTGTTCTAATATAGCCAGTGCCCACCTTTTCAAAAGAAACATTTAAAAATAAATAAACCTTTATTCTGCCTTATCTTTAAGGTCATTTTATTAACGTTGATTGCTGTGCTCCCACACATTCAGAATTATTAGTGATTAATTCTGTTAAAAATTTATCTAAGAAGTATATGGTTATTAATATAGACATTTTAAACAATAATATAATCAGCCAAATAAAGACAAGATTTTTATTTAAACTAACATATTTAAAAGGTTAATCACATAACAAAATATGAAAAGTACACTCAACAAATAATTATGAAGCAAGTCACATCTTACCTGAAAATAAGTCTATCAGTATATTAACTGAATATGTGAAATTTTCTACCTAAAGTATCACTTTAAAAGTTAAGTAGTAGAGAATAAAAACTACCCTATGGGCAACTTATATTTTTATACTGATATATTTGCAATAAACTTTTTATAAAATCTTAATGAGATAGTTAATCTCTTTTT
The DNA here is from genome assembly GCA_028658305.1 of Pachyuromys duprasi. NCBI lineage: Eukaryota > Metazoa > Chordata > Mammalia > Rodentia > Muridae > Pachyuromys > Pachyuromys duprasi. Next base: position 1,302,614 of record CM053755.1, read on the forward strand.
CAGTATACATGGTATGAATAACCAAAATATTTGGGAGAATACAGATTGTTAATTCCTGATCCACTGCATGCTCAGTGTGATTGCTGGCTTTTCCAATCTCTTTGTTGTTAATATTAAACCATTTGGCTTTAATCCTCATTGATTGTCTACATACCAACTAAGATACATGTTCACACATGCATTTTTTGGAATTCTACAAATTAATATTAATCTTACTTACTTTGATCAGGTTTTCAGAAAGCATTTCGTCTTACTTGTTTCTGCTGCTTACCAGTTTTCATTGTTTTAGCTGTATTTCCATTTATGACCACTTTTCAAAGACATTTCCACCCTGAAGTAAGGCGGTTTCAACACATCATTCCAGTCTCTTTAATAAATACTATAATAAACATAACATATTAAGTAAATATAACATAATAATTATGTTATATAGGCAAAAATAACATATAAAAAAGGTAGGTCAACTGTCTTTGTGCTGCCACGTCAAGATGGAAATTTTCAAAGCAAGCAAGATGGCCATTAGTCATGCTGCTGAAACTAAGACACTGAGAGACTAAAGAACAATTCTTTTTTTTTTTTAATTTATTTATTTTTATCTCAATCACAGGTTAGGTGCTTTGAATCCCAGGCGTAGCCCCCTCCCCCATTCCCTCCTACCCTCCCACTCCCTCCCTCATCTCCCTCTTCCCCACCCCCTCCAAGTCCACCAACAGGGGAGGACCTCCTTCCCTTCCATCCAACCCCAGCTTATCCTGTCTCCTCAGGGCTGGCTGCAATGTCCTCCCCTGGGATCTAGCCAGTCTGTCACTCCCCGGCTTGTATGGGGGAGGGTCAAAGAGTCAGCCATCAAGATCAAGACTGAAACAGTCCCTGTTTCCCTGAATAGGGTCTTCAGTCCTACACCGAGTTATCATAGGCCCCATCCGTGCGGGGGTTCCAGGCCACATCCACACTTGGTCCTTGATTGTAGAAACCGTAAAGAACAATTCTTTAGAGATAACTTTTTCTGAGACATAGAGAGTAAAGGAAGACGTTGTTTAAAACAGGTGAGGAAGCCATTAGCACGATTTCAGAATATTTCTTCTGTGAGCATCTCATGAGGGAGGGATTGTCATCTAGGTCTCATCTGAGCCATCAGCAGTTCACATGGGTTTGTTACCTATCAGCAATTGATCTCAGAAAGAAATACATGCATGTCCAGAATTAATTTAAACTAAAGAGAAATATTTATCCAAGTAAGTGTTGCCTTATAAAGGGACTAAATGCCCACTGCAGACTTAAGGGTTGAGCACTCAGCCTCATCTGTTACAAATCACCCTGTCTTTAATGTTGCAATCCTAAGTTCCAAGCCTTCAATATACAAACCTCCAGTAGGACAAACAACAACCAAATTACATCACTAGAACAAACTAATATAAGAAGAATAGAAACAAGAAGAAAAAACTTTTAAACAGTGCAGGAGTTCATTTCCACAGGTGCCTCTGCAAATGTAAAAGTGTTTTATAAAAAAACTTGAATTTATTTAGGGTCAGCCTTGAGATTTATGTGTGTGTGTGTGTATGTGTGTATGTTTGACTTTGTGTAGGACTGCACAAATTGTATTTATGTATTTTTAAAAATCTGATATGTACCTATATAATAAATAAAATTACTATAAATTAAAAACTGGAATTTAAATGTTGCCATTTTTATGTAGATAGCAAAGCCACTTAAATGCAATACCTTTTGAGCAAGACCCTCCTGTGGTCTCTTCCTTCCTTTGTTCTCTAATGTACATCATGAAGAGGATCTGAATCCTTCACAAATGTACCTTCTTGAAAATTACTTGCTATATATGTAGCCTAAAATTTATTCATGTTTTTCATAGTTTCTAACATGGTAACAGCTATTAAGATGGAGTTTTTGATCCATTCTAATGCTTCTAATATGAATAATATTGATGGTAACATTAGTGTATAGGTTCAGTGAGTATATGAGGAAGAATTTCTCTAGGAGACATGCATAGAAAGATATTTTCTATATAAAAATGCTCACATTTTTATTTCACTGAATGATTTAAATTTATCTACAATGTAATTTCTAATTTACCCTCTCACTCACTGTGAGACAGTTCTGGTTGCACCATCTACCAAAGTAACATTGAAATGAGCAGAATGTATACAGCTCTGTAAGTCTGATCACCTGAGTGATAATTAAGTATTTTCAATTTATATTTCTCATAATCAAACAAAACTGAACACACCTTAATACTTCTATATATTATACTGTTGCGTGCACTTCTGTCACATAAAATAACTTCCCTTTGTTCTTCGTTGAAAATCTCAATTTTTAAAATTCTACATATAACTGAAATATTTTACATGATAAAAGCTAAAATTTTGAATTGAATAATTTAATGTGTTTTTAAAAGACACTTTAATATTAATTATACACATACATATTATTTTTTATTTTTTAGTGGTTCATTTTTTAAATAATGGAAAATTTGAATTATTTACTATAATATTAAAATTTGAGAGTTATTTGTAGCTAATGTGATATACAACAACTGGGATATACCCTTAAGAACAGAAAATTTTGGGGGTGGTTTTCTTACATTAGTTTTATTTATTTTTAGTACATTTATTTATTTGTTATGTGTGCATATGTGGCGTATACATGTGGAAGTCAGATGATAACTTAGAGGAGTCACTTCTCTCCTTCCACGCTGTGGCTGTGGGTCACAGGGATAGAACTGGTTGTCAGAGTTGATGACAACTACTTTCCACTGAGCCATCTCACTGGCCCTTTTATTATTTATTCATTCATAGTAAGAAAATAGATTTATTGAGTACATATCAAGAAGCAATGTATTTAATTGTTTTTTTTATGGATTAAAGAATTGTAAGCAGGAGGCCAGAAAGATGGCTCAACAATTAAGAGAGTTGCTGCTTTTGCAGAGGCTCTGAGCTTTGTTCCCAGCATCCACATCAGAAAGCAGTAACTGCAGATCTGGGGAATCAGCTGTTATTAGTATACACACAGCCACAAACACTCACATATACACTAACTCAAAATATTTAAATATTTGGAAATTTAGAACTTAAAAATTAAAAATAAAGCTTTATTTATATTTTAAAATTTATTTATTTGTTTTACATCCTCGTCTTAGCTCCCTCCCTCCTCTCCTCCTGTCCTATGTTCCCTCTGTTACCACTATTCTCTTTTTCCCTACTCCTCAGAGAAGTGGATTACTACCCACCCACCGCAGCATATCAAGTTGCATCAAAACCAAAAGCACACTCTCAAAAGGTCCCAGATATGGAGCTATAGGCAACTAAGGAATGCTGAGAGCAGGGGAAATCGTCATTCTGAGGAAAGAGTCCCTAACTTGGTTATTCAGTACCAAGTGGCCTGCTTTGAAATAAGAAGCACATAGTAATATTATATGGACTCAGAGAATATGTGTATGTATGTATTTATGTATGTACATATGTGTATATATTTAAATAAATTGAGAACATGAATTTGAAAAAGAACAAGAGAGTGCATGGAAAGGAGTGCATGGGTGGAAGAAGAAAAGGAAAGGAAAGAGGTGTAGTGATTATACTTTAATTTCAAAGCTTAATAATATCTTAAAACATTAAAATATTTTCTACTTTGATATCTTAGACACATTTACTTATATTTACTTCTTAAAGGAATTTCTGTTATTAACATTTTCATAGTTTGTTGTCTAAATTTATCTTTGTACACAATATTAAGGAAAGGATATATTTCAATCTCAAACATGCATTTAGTTTTCCAAGGACCCTTTACTGAGCATTGTATTGATTTCATAGTCAATCTCCAAAGTTAACTCCGTTTCATTGTGTGTGGGTGTGCTCATGTTTGTTTACGTATGGTGTGTGTATGTTTGTCTGTTTCTGTGTGTGTCCACACGCATGTGTGATTTAGGGTGCAATTACTTATGCAGTTGCCTATGGAAGCCATAGGCTGACATTGGCTTTTGTTCCACTGTAGCTGCTCTACCTGAATTTCTTTGAAACAAGAGCTCTCAATTAATATGGAACTTGCCATTGTATCTAGACTGTCTGGCCAGTGAGCACCTGGAATTCACCTGTCTCACATTCCCCGATGCTAGTATTACAGGTGTCCACCTCCGGGGACTTAAAAAAAAAAAAACTCAGATCATACCTTTATAGAACAAGTACCCACTAAGCCACCTCTCCACTCAACTTGGGCAGAGTTCAGAAGCCTGCTGCAAGAATATTCACACTATCTTCTTATTTTTTGCCTATGTACCACTATCACCCTTTAGTTATTATAAGTTGATAATTTCTGATATAACTTTACTTCTGTCTTCTTATTATAAAAAGCCTCTTATAGAAATTTTATAGACTTTAAAATTACCTTATGTTGGGTTTTGATTGAACCACAAATGAATAAATAAATTAAAGTTGATGGAAAAGTCAAATTCATAATAGTCTGTGTCCTTTATGGATATATTAAGTTCAGCTTCATGAAATTGAGAATATTGACCTTCCAAAACAAGTTTCATGTAGTTCAACTTGATAACTTATCACTCATTTTATTTGTACCACTTAGGTGATTTTCATTAAAAGCTGGTTATTTTCTCTATGAATAAACCACGTTACTGGATAGAATTAATCTGAAGTACATCTATTTGGTTTCGTTTTTTGAGTCCAGGAAATGCAGGTAATTTACCTAGATTCATTTCTCTAGTACCTTCATTGAAACAGCAACAATAATAACAACAATGAGGTTTATCTGAGGTGCAATTATTGCTAATTGAAAACCATTCACTGTGATTTTAAAGGAAAAAAAAAAACTGGTACCATTCACGCAAATAGTACCGTGTTTGTGGTAGGGTTTTGACCAATTACCTTAATGTATTTAAGGATATTTTATTATTCTACTTAAATATTTTTACCATTTTATATTGTTTGATGGTATTATCAAAAGATTTTTTTATATTTGTAGAAGTTTTTCACTTGATGCATAAATTGCAGTGATGCACACACATAGGTTTCTGATTTTTTGTTTTAATTATGGTAAAAAAAGAAGTATGTGATGAAACCATTTTGCTTTATCCAGTTCCAAAACAGAGAGTTGTTAATAAATCAGCTTAATTAGGTGCAAGCACTATCATATGATCCAGGGATATGAATAAGCTGTGAATAGCTGAGTTCTAGGGTACACCCCCTTGCATCTGAGAAGCATGTCAAGACATTTTCTAAAGTGCTTTGCTATCGTACTTTCTCAAGTTATCCTATGAAGTGAGGTGGCAAGTACATTTTCTCCCACATTCCAAACATTGAAGAGATAAAAACAGAAATATATTTTATCTACTAAGTAAAACTTCTCACTTCAACCACCAACATTTACTTTAAGCAAATTGGAGGTATATCAAGTTGCTTACAGGTAGGTTCCTTTAAATTGGAGAGAGGCACAGGTTTAGGAAGAAAAACTAAAATATATATTAATTTAAAACTGCACCAAAAAATCAAAAGTTAATGAGGTTTTCTCACAGAGAACTGAAAATAACCAAACATATCTGAAAGCCTATTAAAATTATATATATATATATAACTTTTATTAATTACAGTTTATTCACGTTGTATCCCTCCTACAGCTCCCTTCTTCCTCCCCTCCCAATCCCACCCTCCTTACCCCTTCTCCACCCATGCCCCTCCCCCAGTCCAATGATAAGGGAGGTCTTCCTCTCACGCCTTCTGATCCTAGTCTGTCAGATCTCATTTGGAGTGGCTGCATTGTCTTTCTCTGTGGCCTGCTCCCCATCTCAAGGAGAGGTGATCAAAGAGCAGGCCAATCAGTTCATGTCAGAGACAGTCCCTGTTCCCATTACTATGGAATCCACTTGGACACTGAACTGCCGTGGGCTACATCTGAGAAGGTGTTCTAGGTTATCTCCATGAATGGTCCTTAGTTGGAGTATCAGTCTTGGAAAAGACTCCGGTGCCCAGATTTTTTGGTTCTGTTGCTCTCCTTGTGGAGCTCCTGTTCTCTCCAGGTCTTACTATCTCCCCCTTCTTTCATAAGATCCCCTTTATTCTGCCCAAAGTTTGGCTATTAATATTTTAAAGCAATCAAATGAACCACATTGAAGTGGTTAGAAAGATGGTTTTGGAGAATTAAAAGGTTGAATTCAATTCATCAGACTTTTATTAATAAAAAGCAATTAATAATAGCTTGTAAGTACCTTGTAGAAACTCTGAAATGACTTATTTCTGAAACCATACTTGAGTGTGATATGGAGAGTACTCTGTAAAAACTAATCTCTTTTTCTGATTGATTCTAGACAAGTCCCTGGTTTCTTGGGGGGGGTTGAAGGAAATAATTTAATCAAGACACCAATTTTGAACATTTGAACACTTATTTAGCAAAGCATCAGAAACAAAGGAGGCAATGCAAACACTCTACAGATTTTAGAGAGCAGCAAAATGGTGTCAGTGTTGTAGATTTTAAAGATGTTTTGGATATATAGTATGGCATATTTATGCAGAAAGGCTCCTCTTTTTCTATTCCAAATCATGGTGAATTGGAACTTCCTTTTAAGGTATTTCCACAAAGGGGAGTAAAGTCAAAACAACAATAAATACGATATGACATCAGATATTTTAGAGAATGTGTCTGTGTATGAAAATGTGTGTATCAATGTTTTTAAGTGCATAACTTTCTGGGTTATATGATACAACATGTATGATCCAGTGAAGGTCACTGAATATTAATGTGATGATTTTTATCAAGAGCCTAGAAGAGTCTAAGAGTTTAGCTACATTAATATTATATACTCCATATTGTATTACATTACATTATATCCTTTCATTATGCTGTGATAAGTTATCTTGTCACTGATTCATGGGCGATGACAGGAAGCATAAAACTTTTCATAGACTAAGGATTTTGTGATTCATGGCACACAACACTGTAGGTCACACTTAGGCTTGCTCCCATTTACCTCTATTCCTAAGAAAGAATATTGGGTGTCTCAGACGGAAATAACACATACATTATATTTGTAATTCCATATGCAAAAACATCCTAGAAAACCCCAATATTTAAGAAGATTATTTGAAATATCTATATCCTTTTTCAAAACAGGGCATATTACTTTATACTCATAAAACAACAAAAACAATAGAAACACAAAACACACACTTCTTTGTCTTGTAGGGAGATGCTACCCAATCTTCATAATATTCTTGTGAAATAAACATTCTAGATATCCTGAAATCAAAGAAGGTACAGGTTTTTTCAGAATATGAAAGAGTTAGCCTGCCATTAATCCTGCATATTAATCTAGTAAAGTACTTTAGTAGGCTATCTATTTTAAGGAGAGTGACAAGTCTTCTGCATTAAAAGATGGCATCATAAGGTATTTGGAGGCCAAAACAGCAAGAGCTCATAACAAAGATACTAACTGTTCTGTGATATACATCACTGCCCTTCTAGCTGGGACTATTACTAGACTATATTTACAAGAAGTCTAACAAAAATGTGGAGCTATGTGATTAGGGACTGGAAGATTTTGTGCTAACACCTGCCAAGCTAACACTTGTGCATTAAAAATGCATGCAACTTCTATATATCCTATTTCTTTTGTGTGAAGGATGGGAATATGCATGAGGGATATGTAAGTGAGAATATTTCTGGCATGAATTTGGTTAGTACCATGTAAAATGAAGTTCTGCACATAAAGGTAAGGTAGAGGTGGGGACACCTGGATGAGCACCAGCTTTCATCTCCATGCTTCCTAGTTCAGGATGAAATATATGTGTAGTCTCACACTTATGCTGGTGTGACATCCTACCAAGATGGACTGTATCACTTCCTAAACCAAAGGCTGAAATAAACCCTTCTTTTCCTCAGTTGCTTTTGATAGGTAACATATTGCAGTAACACGAAGCATAACCAATCCAGAGACTGAGGTGAGCCCAAACATTTTATTCATAATCATTTCCTGTTAAACTTCCAGTTAATTTCTTGGTAAATCAAAAATAGATAAAAGAAGGCTAGGTATGGTGGTTCATACCTTTAAAACCAGTATTCAGGAGGCAGAAGCAGTTTAATCTTTTTAAGTTCAAGTCTAGCTTAATCTATATAATGAGTTATAGCATAGTATCTTTTTTCATTAATTGTTACTGCATTCATGTATGTAACATATATATGTAAACTACATGCATGTGTGTTTGTATTATGTATTAACAGAGACTCACTAAGGGTGTTGCAACCTCTTCATACATATATTTCCTTCCTCAGTACATATAATATTACTTGTATATATGTTGGCACCAGACAACCAATTGCTGTGTTCTCTGAGGAGGACCACTTTTCTGGTCCTTGTTCATTGGTATTTTCCTTGTTCAGTTTAAGGCAATAATAATGGTAAGAGTTTATAGGTGTAGCTTTTGACATTATTTGGAGACATAATCTCAAGGTAAATTCCCTGATCCTCTGACTTTCCAGACCTTTACTAGTGTGTCAAATGGCTGAATCAATAACAAGATATGATAAGTTTTTATGTAGTAATGTAAATAGTCAGCCAATAGGACATAGTTCTATTTCTTAATAAAAAGGCTCACTGAAGATGTGAAAGCCTTTTCTCTGTGTTATAACTGTAGTTTAACAGCTACAGTTATTCATAGCTTCTGAGCCAGGTTGTAAGCAACAGAGCATCATTTAGGAATTACTTGGAAATATGATGCCAAAAGAAGTCCTACAACTAACATGTTGTCTTAAAGGAATTATTTTATTTATTGAACTTATATAAATGTTCTGAGCTTCCTAAGCAAGTTGGTCTCTTAATTGCATGAAAACTACTTTTTTATACTTGGAAAAACTATAGGAACATCTGGTTTTACCTATTCAGTAAACTTGTAATTACTCTGCATTTTGCTTTCTCAAATATTCAGAGGAAATAATTGATCTGGAACACTAGGTTGGATAAAAAGCCTGGAAAATGTTCCTGTGGGCAGCATCATTTTTCAAAATGTTTCCAAGAACATGAGCAGGGCTAGGATTGTAACTTATCTGCTTAATAGCTACCTGGTGTGAGCTGATATGCAGTACTCATCCCACAGATAATTTCCTTTTCACCTTCAGCAAGATGTTAGATGTTTTCAAATAGCCATTCTGTACTGTTTTATTGGTGTTAACAGAAGTATTATGGCTCTTACTGGCTACCTTTATTGCCCTTTGATGGTTCACACCCATAACATATATGTCTGACTACCAAAACTGCCATTGATCACAGTTTAAAGTATCATCTTTAGGTAATAAAATTGTTGTTATCATTGAATGACATACACGAAAATATCTATCTTCAAAAGTCTCTCAGACAGATGGCAAATATACCACTGTTTACATTCATTAAATGAATGCTACAGATGGTAAGAAATTATTCTACCGTGTTTAATAGGAAAATCCCGCAGAATTTCTACAAAGTCACTTCTATTTTCATTGCAAGAAAATATACTCTGTAATTTAGTTACCAAGAATTCTTTTGTCTTCCAAATTATATATTGGAGACATATGTGAAAGAGCAAGAATACATTTTCCCCTTTATGTGACCTTAAATTTATTGTGTAGTAAAAATAGATAGGAATGAGAAAAATGCTTGAATGTATTTTTTTTTCTTTTTTTATTAATTACACTTTATTCACTTTGTATCCCCCCTGTAGTTCCCTCCCTTTTCCCCTCCCAACCCCTCCCTTCCTCCCCCTTCTCCACCCATGCCCCTCCCTAAGTCCACTGCTACTAGAGGTCTTCTTTCCTTCCTTCTGATCCTAGTCTATTAGGTCTCATCAGGAATGTCTGCATTGTCTTCCTCTGTGGCCTGGTAAGGCTGCTCCCCCATCAGGAGGAGGTGATCAAAGAGCAGGCCAATCAGGTCATGTCAGAGACAGTCCCTGTTCCCATTACTATGGAACCCATATGGACACTGAACTGCCATGAGCTACATTTGTGCAGGGATTTTAGGTTATCTCCATGCATGGTACTTGGTTGGAGTATGAGTCTCAGGAAAGACCCCTGTGCTCAGATTTTTTGGTTTTGTTGCTCTCCTTGTAGAGTTCCTGTCCTCTCCAGGTCTTACTATTTCCCACTTCTTTCATAAGATTGCTTGCACTCTGCCCAAAGGTTGGCCATAAGTCTCAGTATCTGCTTTGATACTCTGCAGGGCAGAGATTTTCAGAGGCCCTCTGTGGCAGGCTCCTGACTTGTTCACTGTTTTCTCCCTCTTCTGATGTCCATCCTCCTTCCCTTTCTGGATGAGGATTGAGCATTTTAGCAAGAGTCCTCCTTGATTAGTTTCTTTAGGTGTACAGATTTTAGTAGGTTTATTCTATATTATATGGCTATATGATTGAGTATATACCGAGTGTGTCTTTCTGCTTCTGGGAGAATGTATTTGTTTTTATAGAGAAAATCATAATAATTCTCTAAGATATTTTAGATAATTTATTCATTTATTTAAAACATATAGTAAAATTTTGGTTTAAAGAAAACTTTTAAATGTCATATGTTAACTTTCTAAAAACTGTGACTTTAATGTATTACTACAGGCCTTGTAATATGTACTAATTTCATGAATATTGCAATGAAATGATGCTTTAAAGAGATTTTTCAAATAGCAGAAAATATATAAATTAAATAGGCATCCAAAATTAAATTTAAATCTTTTACTTGACTTTGCTTGTATATATGATTATAATATAGTTCCGTAGATGATTCCAAGACTATGAACCATTTAATTATGTTCTTATGACAGACAACAATTATTATATGGCTGGTGAGATGACTTTGTGGTTAAGGGTCTTTACTGTTCTTATATAAGACCCAGTTTTGTGGAGCGTCCTTTGGGTATATGCACAGGAGTGGTATAGCTGGATCTTGGGGTAGAGCTATTTCCAATTTTCTGAGAAACCAACAGATTGTTTTTCACCATGTTTGCACAAGTTTACACTCCCACCAGCCATGGAGGAATGTTCCTTTTGCTCCACATCCTCACTAGTATGTGCAGTCAATTGATCTTTAGCAGTTCTGATTGGTGAGATGGAAACTCAGAGTAATTTTGATTTGCATCTCCCTGATGACTAAGGATATTGAAAATTTCTTTAAGTACTTCTCCACCATTTGAGATTCCTCTATTGAGAATTCTCTGTTTAGCTCTATATTCCATTTTTATTGAGTTATTTGGTTTGTTAGTGTCTAATTTCTTGAGTTCTTTATATATTTTTCATAGTAGCATTCTGTCAGATGTACAATTAGTGAAGATCTTTTCCAATTCTGTGGCCTGCCATTTTGTCCTATTGACAGTTGACAGAAGCTTTTCAGTTTCAAGAGGTCCCATTTATTAATTGTTGATCTTAGTGTCTGAGCTATTGGTATTCTGTTCAGGAAGTTGTCTCCTGTGCCAATAAGTTCAAGGTTCTTCCCCACTTTTTCTTCTGTTAGATTTAGTGAATCTGAGTTTATGTTGAGGTCTTTGATCAGCCTGGACTTGAGGTTTGTGCAGGGTAATAAATATGGATTTATTTGCATTCTTCTACATGCTGCCATCCAAGGACTCTTGATGAACTATATTCATAGCAGCTTTATTTGAAATAGCCAGAAACTGAAAAAACTTAAAAACCCTATAACCAAATCATGGATAAAACAAATGTAGTACATATATATAATGGAATACTACTCAGCTATTAAAAACAAGGACATCTTAAAATTTGCAAGCAAATGGATGGAACTAGAAAATATCATCCTGAGCACGGTACCCCAGACCCAGAAATACATGCATGGTATGTATTCACTTATAAGTTAATATTAGCCATACAGTACAGGATAACCATGCTGTAATCCACAGATGTAAAGAAGTTAAGTTACAAGGGGGGTACGAGGGAAGATGCTCAAATCTCACCCAGAAGGGTAAATAAAATAGACATCTGAAATAGATGGAAGATGGGAACTTGGTAGGAGACAGGATAAGGGGTTAGGAGAAGGTAGGGGTTAGGAGTAGGGAGAGCAGGGAAGAGAGGGCTCAGTAAGAGAACTGGAATCAGAAGTGGGGCCATCTCTGGTATTTGCCAGAGACCTGGGATAGGGAAGGCCCTAGAAAGTCTATGGGAGTTGCTCTAGCTGAAACTTTTAGCAGTGGGAGATGTGAATCCTGAAGTGGCCATCTTCTGTAGCTAGGCAGGACTGCCAGGGGAGGGATACAAACAGCAACCCACCCACAGAACCTTCAACCCATAATTTGTTCTGCTTACAAGATGTACAGGGCAAAGATGGAGCAAATATTGAGGGAATGGCCAACTAAACACTTGCCCTACTTGAGACCCAATCTCTGACACTATTAATATTACTTTGCTAAGCTGTAGCCAGGAACCTAGCATAACTCTTTTAAGAGGCTTAACCCAGCAGCTAACGGAAACAGATGCAGAGACCCACAGCCAAACATTAGACAGAGCTTGGGGAGTCCTATGAAAAAGTTGGTGGAACAAATGAGGGAGCTGGGGAAGTCAATAAGAAGACCCACAGAGTCAACTAACCCGGGTCTATGAGACCTCACAGAGACTGAACCACCAACCAAAGACCATGCTTGGACTGGTCCTAGCCCCTCTGCACAGATGTAGCAGAAGTACAGCTTAGTCTTCATGTAGATTCACCAAGTACTGGAGAGTACTCTCACTCTGATGCCTCCATCTGGATCTCCTTCTTCTAACTGGGCTGCTTTGGCTGGCCTCAGTGGGAGAGAATGCACCTAGTTCTGCAGAGACTTAATGTGTCAGAGTGGGTTGGTAGCCATGGGGGACCTCCCCTTTCTCAGAGGAGGAGAGAGGAGAATGGGAAGGGGGTTATGTGAGCAGATGACTGCGAAGAGAAAAGAGGCCTGCAATCATGATGTAAAGTGAATAAATAAATAAATAAATAGATAGATAAATAAATAAATAAATAAATTAGAAGACCCAGTTTGGTTCTAAGCATACATTTATGGTGATTCACAACTGTGTTAATTCCAGCTCCACGGGACCTGACAGGCTCTTTTAGATTCCATGGGCACTGGAATTTTAAAATCTCAATTTTAAAGTTACAAATCAATGAAGAAATGGGTTTCTTCATGATCAGACCATTTTCTGTACTTTTTTCTTACAAATAAAAATTTAATTCTTCTAGAAAGATTTCTTGTGAAACTTCAAATTAAATTTCTATTTTTCTGATTAATAATAAATCTTGGGCTGGTAAGACAACTCAGTGGGTAAAAGCATCTGCAGTTGAGCTTTACCTGAGTTCAACCTCAAAGAAATTTTGGTAGGATAGGAAAATCCACTCAGGCATAAATTCCACTGGCCTTAACTTGTATTCCATGACAGGTCTAAACCCCTTCCCAAACTAAGAAAATTAAGTTATTGTAATTAAAATAAGAATAGCTGTTTTTAAATGTGCAATTTTTTAATAATGAGTTCAAGCTATTTGAACATATTCTTATTTTTTACATAGTCTTTTGAACTATTTATGGCTAACGTTTCAGGATTTTTCCTTTCGGAAGGGCTGGTGGCAAACATCATCCACTCGTAAAATGCATGGAGATAGCCTGATGCTTATGTTAGTTACTAAGGTGTGCTGCTTCCTTAATTTTTGGTTGTTTGTCTGTATGACTTTTAATTTGTATAACCTTCAGTACGTATACAAATCCTTCTTAAAACTCAAAGCCTAAGCATCTTCTTTAGGGATCTGCTTGTTGTTTAGCTTCTTTAGGTATGTATATTTTTTAGTATGTTTATCCTATATTGTATGTCAAATATTCACTTATAAGTGAGTACATATAATGTGTGCCTTTCTGCTTCTGGGATACCTTACTCAGGATGATCTTTTCTAGATCAGTCCACTTCCCTGCAAATTTCATGATTTCCTTGTTTTTAGTAGCTAAGTAGTATTCCATTGTGTAAATGTATCCACTTTTCAGTTGAGGAACATCTGATTTGTTTCCAGATTGTGGGTATTATGAATAAAGCTGCTATGAACATAGTTGAGCAAATGTCCTTGTTGAATAGTGGAATATCTTTTGAGTATATGCCCAGAAATGGTATAGCTGGATCTTGAGGTATTCCCAGTTTTCTGAGAAAGCACCAGATTATTTTCCAAAGTGGTTGTACAATTTGACATTCCCACGAGCAATGGAGGAGGGTTCCCCTTTCTCCACATACTCTCCACCATGTGCTGTCACTTGAGTTTTTTTTTTTTATCTCATACATAATGGCAAACAGGATAAATACCAGAAGTGGTGGAAGAGAGGGAACAGGATGGAAGCCTACCATAAAAGTCCTCTGAAAGGCTTCATCCAAAAGGGGCTGCTGAGACTCATAAACAAACTTTGGGCAGAGAGCAGGGAGTCATATAGAAGGGAAGGGTGGCAGAGGGATAGAATGACCCAGAGGGGACAAGAGCTCCAGAAGGAGACCAACAAAGCTGAAAAAATAAATCTGAGCCCAGAGGGTCTTGCAGAGACTGATGCACCAACCAGAAACCATGCATGGAGAAGACCTAGACTCCCTGCTCAGATATAGCCAATAGGCAGCTCAGTCTCCTTGTGGGGCCCCCAGTAAGTTGGACAGGGGCTGCCTCTCTCATGAACTTGGTTGCCTGCTCTTTAGTCATTTACCCCTGGCTATGTGGCCCTGCTAGGCCACGGAAAAAGGGGACCCAGGCAGTCCTGATGAGACTTGACAAGCTACGGTAAGATGGCAGGAGAGGAGAATGCCTTCTTTAAGTGGACTAAGGGAAAGGGATATGGGGAAAGAAGAAGGGAGGGTGGGACTGGGAATAGATGAAGTAGGGGGCTACAAATGAGATATAAAAAATAAAAATAAAAATGATAGAAAAATTCAAAACCCAATATTTTTATTGAAACAACGTAGAAATTGAAATGAATAATATGAAGACTTAGAAAGTTAAAATATGATATATTATATCTGTTATGAAATTTTTAAACTCAGGAATTTACTTTGTTACATAATGTTTCCTAGCAGCCTTCCAGGCGCAGAACCTTAGATCTACAGTGGTAACCTGCCTGCCAGACGTGCTAGTATAATAGTGTCACAAGCTTGTGAGAGTAACCAGCCAGTATCAGACTGGATTTAAGGCCAACCTGATAAAATGTGCCCATCCCTAACACTATTTGGGTGGCCTAGACAATGAGATTAGGTAGACCAGGGACCTAGGCAAAAATAAAATACTCCTCTACTAGAGTAACATAACCAGACAACCAAACAAATGAGCCTAAGGACATTCTTTCGTACTCATACATCACTGCCGTACTCAGGCATAATCAGAAAATCTTTCTGCTGTACATAAGAACAAATACAGAAACCCACAACCAGAATATATCTATAGAGTGAGAGATGTTGGAACACTCGGTCCTAAATGGGATATCAAATACTTGTCCTTGGGGTTCAGGAGACATTGTGGAAGAAAATGTATAAAAATTCTAAGAACCAGAAGGAATGGAGGATACCAAGTAGACAAAGACTTCTAAACACAGCATGACTGCTGCATATATGAATTCACAGACTGTGGCAATATCTGGAGGACCTTCACATATCTGTGTTCTGTGAAGTCCCAGTACTGAGAAAAGAAGCAGACACCTGCCCTGATTTCTAACCCAGAAGCTAACTTCAATAGCCAGTCATGAATGAAAAATTAATCTTCTCCAATGAGTTTCACTGGGGATTGAGACCACTTCTAAAAGTGGGCTCCATGGACAGTAGCAGATGGCCAGCACAAAGCAAACTCACTTATGTGCGTTAATGTGTGTATATGCATCTTTGTGTGTCCTATGCTTTTTATTTATCTTTTTTTCTTTTTTCTTTGAAGTGGAATTTTCTGGTTTCTTTGAAGACTCAGTTTTGTCATGTGATGTTTTGCTGCAAGCTGGGCACATGATGTTTTGCTGTGAGCTCTCATGTGAGGGGTGTGACTTTGGCTAGCTGAGAACATCTGTGGGTAGACTTTGAAGAGAGGAGATAGATAGAGGCCCAAGCACAGTGAGGCATTAGTTTTTGGATCAACATCACTGTTCTGA
Organism: Pachyuromys duprasi; assembly: GCA_028658305.1. NCBI lineage: Eukaryota > Metazoa > Chordata > Mammalia > Rodentia > Muridae > Pachyuromys > Pachyuromys duprasi. The sequence continues at coordinate 1,318,710 of CM053755.1, forward strand.
TCTTTGTGCTTTAACATTTGACTTCTCAGAAAAGTTCCATAGAACTTCTCTGGGCAATCCAACGATCTTGAGACTTTTATGTTGCTGCTTGGTGTTGGCCTTTGGACTGGAATGCTGGTATCCTGATGACTGAGGTTGGTAATCTTCTAAAGACCCATTGACCCTAATAAGCAGGAAGTAGATAAAAGAGGTCTACAGTCCTTCTCCCTACTAATCTTCTACCTAAGGTCAGGCGTGGGAAGGGAGGTAAAGGTGTTTAAGAACCCTAAATAACGTAGGTTTGGTGAAAATTCTAAGCCTACTTTTTTTCTATTCTGATATTTTTAAATCTTATTTTATTTTATTATTATTTCCTAGATGTCTGTTGATTTTCAAATGAGAGTCAGAAAGGGTGCAGATTTGTTTGGAAGGGTACACAGGGAGGATCTCAGAAGAGTGAGACAAAGAAAATGATATTTTTTTCTAACAAGCTGTTGATTTTGATGGTGCCTGTATGGCAGTAAGACAACAAGAAATGACTGAAGTTCTATAAGTACGTGAAGTTCTATACTCTCTCATCTATTAGATTCATATTGGAAGTTCTGTTTGATATTTTAGGGTCCCTGCCTGTTTTGTTTTCCAGTAGGAATACTGGCATAGCTGATGGATTGCTCATTCTCTTCTACTATACTCCAATAAACATTAAAGTTAAAAGACAAAGTCCTAAAAGTAGAACTACCACATTGCCTAACTATAGCATTGCTGGGCAAATAGCCATGGAAGGTAATCTGACCACCAGGCTTCTTACGTAGCCATGCTTATTATGGTTTTATTCACCATGGTAAGGGAAAGACCAACCTATATATATATATATATATATAAAATATGAATGGATAATGAAAAGCAGACACATACACAAGGTAGAATTTTAACCAACTCTAAAGAAAATAAAATTTTGAATTTTGGGGGGGAAATGAGTAAAACTAGAAATTATCATATTAAATGATACACCAACCAAACTCAGACAAATAGAGTGCATTTTATAGTGTATGTGAATATTAGTTTTAAATTTTTCTATGTGTTTACATATGTGCATGTGAGTGTGCTTATATACCATGAAACCAGAAGAGGACTGTGATGGGGAAAAGAGGCTGAAGGTGTACAGGGAAAATTAATAAAGCAGAGCATGAAAATGGAAACAACTGTGAGTGGGAGGATATTGGCAAGGATGATAAAGGGGTAAAGGAGAGGAATGAGAAAGCAGATTGAGCAAAATTAAGTATTCATAAACATGCCATAAGGAAGTATATTATTTTATATGCTAATTGAAACAAATAAAAAGCATGAAATGTCATAATAAAATGAAAAACAATGAATCATAAAAAGCACTTATGATATTCATATTACTTGTGAACTGGCCTATAATTAGATAACCATTATTGACTTCTATCTATTAATGAACGAACTGACTATTGTAGTAAAATGAACAAGCTGCTTCCTCAATTTCATTATAACATGAAAGATGCAACCAGGACAAAATTTGATTCTGTTATTCCAATACTCAATTTTTTACCAAAACTCCTCTTAAATATGAAAAATTGATTGAACATAGGCAATTTTTGTTTGCACATCATTACTGGTACAAATATTCTCAGAGAATACTAATTATTCTGTCTCCTAAAATATATCACCTCATTATTCTGTAACAATTACAACATAACAAAAGTGTTTCCTGCCTTCTACCCTAGTCCAGATGGAAATTATTATCCAGTTTTTACATTTAAGAGGAGTGTTTGGTAAAAGAGTGAGTATAGGAATCATAGGACCAAATTTTGTGAACTATTGTTTTTTGGAATTAGTTTAGGTCATTATACCAGCTTTATTTATAATATTATTAGTGGAGCACCAATAATGAACTTAACGTTCTAAAATCCAGCATAATTAATTACTACTTGTCACTGATAATATTCGATAGGAAATTATCTCTGAACTTATCATAGTGATTAACACGTATAATCACCTCTATTTCTTAAAGAAATACCCTAAATTAGTTTAGTCACAGCAAGTAATAAAAATGTTTCTATTTAACTAAAATTTTGCCATTGGTACCTGAACTGCCTAGAATATTTATTACATGTCCACATTTCTTAGCTTTAAACGGTGTCAAAATCAATCTTTATTTTAACAGCTAGGTATTCTCAGGGCTCAGATTTTCACAGGCATCTAAAAACCTTGTCAATCATTTTGATAGGAAAAGAAAATCTTGAGCATTGCTGGGGTCAAATATTACCTGATCTTTTGCCCTCAAATATCAGGAAGTGGTCAATCATTAATTCAGTCTTTGTTGCCAAAAGACAGGCTGCTTTCAGTGTGAATCTCAGAGTGAAAAAGTAATTTCACCTCACTTAAAAAATTCTCAAGAACAAAGAAAAACTATAAAGAAAAAAATTTATTCAATCTGTGTCTGGTTATTTCAAATATTTATGCACGTGACACTAAGATTCAGCTTTTTATAATAAAAGAGGTGTTTCAATCTGGTTCATTGCCTCCCACTTTTCCAGATATGCTTACTTAATACACAGTATGAATATTTGGTCAGAGGATATGAATCTGAAAATGTCATCCCTAGCTTTCTTCCAGACTAAGAATTTTACATATGAAACCTTTCAAAGATAGAGAACACTTTAATGTGAGACTTCTCCATCAGTTGTGCCAAATTATTATCATAGTTGGCTGTTGATAAAAATGTGTATTTTTTAAAAGATCTTTTTAAAAAAAATCTTTGTACCTCTCTAAAAATAGAGGACACTGCACTGATTGTAAAATTATTGGATAGAAAAGATGCTATACGTCTATTTTAAAGCCATCTACTGGTTATCCCAAAACACAAGTCTGTATAATGATAATGATCACAGATACAAGTTAAAATTCAACAGGTAAAGACTGCAAAAAGAATGGTTATTTGAAACTTTTAGAGTAAACCGGGTGGCAGAGTCCTGAGAAGATGAAAGGAGTGAAGGATTCTCCAATATAGGAAGAGAGGCTTTTCTCTAAGGATACTCATCCTGACATCTCTGAGCCTTGGTGTGGTGGTAACTCATGGTTTCTTCAGTCATAACTTCACAAATGCCAAAATTAAAGAAATATTGAAAGTTCATAATGGAGTAAAATTCACTTTCCAAACAAATATATATCTCCTTTCATTTGTATACCAATCTAATAAAACCCAATTCATCTGAATAATGCCATTTCTGTAACACGCTTCACCTGGCAAATGTGTTTATAAGAAGCTGATTTATATAATCTTTTGCGTAAAAATAGAATTCTTCTAGGGCTCATTGCATTGCCTGGAAAGTCCTTTTCTTTTCCTTTTGGCTACACGTTATTTGACGAGAGAATCTATTGTGGCAACGTTTAGTCTTTACAAGCAGGTTTTTGTTTTGTTTTGTTTTGTTTTGTTTTTAAACAATGCTTAGATTTAATTATTTGTTATTTTATAAAAGTACACAATGACAAGGCAAATGCTGAGGAGAGATAGCACAGTTAGGTTTTCTATTGTTGTCATAAAACATCATGACCAAAGACAACTTGAAGATTGACTTCCACTTCCACTTACTTTTTTTTTCATTTTTGTTTTCTTTTTATAGGAAGCATGGTAATATGTTTTTAAAGAGAAGCTATAAAATCATATTTGAGAGCCTCTGAAGATGAAGATTTATTGTATGCAGTATCACTGAGATTAGACCATGTAGGCTCATCATTATGTAGGCATGTGCTTCCATGGTCAAATACATTAGGCTAGAACTGACATGTAAAACTTCTCTTCAAATACCAGTTAGGGAGACTTGGAGCCCCTGAGTCTTAGTGAAGACTGTCAGCTTACTCTTACAACAATTTACTTAAATGTCAGGGATATTTTAAAATATAAATCTATATGTGTAAATAAAGCTCAAAATACATTTATTAACATATAAAGTTTTTCCATAAAAATACCCAGAAATAGAAAGTTCAAATATGGAAATTTATTATATTTATTTTAGTTCTCAAGCTTTTATTAAACCATCTAGCTTCCATGTGCAAATTATTTGCTTGAATAGTACTTGATAGTCACCTTAGAACTGATGTTATCTAAATTAAATCTAATCAGCTTATTGGAAAACTATGAGATTTCATACATGAATCACCTCTATTGTCTGAAATAATTTGGCCAAAAAGCAAAATATGCTATATGTCCTTATATAAACACTCTTTAGGGTAAGCATGCCTTTGAGAATCATGAAGAATAATTATAAATATTTTAATAAGCCATTCTCTTGCTTCAGTGCATAGTACAATGATAGTGATAATCTGGTGTTTTATAATATAGAAGATTGAGCAACTCTTATTGCCTCTGCTGGAGAAAATGAATATAATTGCATGTGATTTTAATAAAGATTCAGTTTAGAAGATAGGTATGTCATTTCTTTCCCACTTTATTAAAATCTCATATGACCGTGAGGATATTAAGCTTTGCGTTGGAGCATAACTGATATTATAAATTACTTGTCATACTAATGGTCCAATTAATCAAAGAAAATGTCAAAAAAGTATGGAAGATTACTCTACAAGTTTGTAATAAACAGATTTACTAGTCTATGGATCTATAAAAATATGAGTACATCTTCTGGAACATCTTCCATTTCTCTTTCTAACTGATGGATGATCCTTTTGTAGTTTGGATCCACAGTTAAGTTAATAAATACAGGTACCAACTAGCAAAGAGTTGCACAGGATTAAAGTAGAGCAGTTTAAGTCTCTGCTAGTCCTATGCTTTTTACATGATGTTTAGACATAGAAATTTCTAGCAATCAATCAAATTACATTGACCTAGGCAACACCTGCCAGCCAATCTCAGACAACAGTCTACCACAGAGCACAGAACATTTTTAAATTAATTTTATTTTATTATAATTTAATTTACATACCAAGGTTGTTTCTCCCTTCTCTTCTTCCAGTACTCCCTCCCCCTCTTTTCCCTCCTCCTTTTCCCCCAGAAAAGGGGAACCCTTCTCCCCATATCAACCCTTCCCAGCACATCAAGTCATATCAGAACTGGGCATATCCTCATCTCCCAAGGCAAGGCAATCCTGCCAGGGTGAAGTGATCCAAAAGTAAGCAATAGAGTCCATGTTAGAAACACCCTCTCCACTCACCAGGCAACCCACATAAAGACCAAGCCACCCATGGGCCACATATGTGCAGGTGGCCTAGGTTCGGACCATGCATGCTCCTTAAGCCCCTGTAAGTCTCCTAAAGTCTCTGTAAGCCCCCATGGGTCTGGGTTAGTTGTCTCTGTTAATCTTCTTGTGAGGTTCCTGTCCCCTCCATCTTCCATCTTTCCCCACACACTTCCACACTTCCAGGGGTGTCTGTGGAGTTCTGTCCCAACCCTCTCTGCAAGTTCCACTATCTGTCTCAATCAATTGCAGTGTGGAGCCTCCAAGAGGACAGTCAAGTTAGGCTCCTGTCTGCAAGCAGAGCAGAGCATCACTAATAGTGTCAGGTGCTTCCTCTCTTCCATGGTTGGGTCTCAGGTTAGCTCAATGCTTGGTTGGACATTCCCTCGGTCTCTGTTGCCTCTTCATCCCTGCATTACTGCTAAACAGGGTGATTTTTTGATGAAAGGTTTTGTGAGTGGGTTTTTGTTCCCTTCCCTCACTAGCCCTGCTTGGCTATAAGGTGGTCATTTCAGTCTCCATTCCCAAACCCCCCGCCCTCCCTGGTTAGGAGACTCAGCTAGAATCACACCCATTTCCTCCCAGGAGCCTCCAAGCTTGTCACAGAGATGGCCCTCCTTGAGCACTGAACCTTTGAAGTAACATATGATACATTTATTAACTGCTTAGTTACATGTTTTATGAGTTATTTTAATACAACTTTTATTAATTAACCTGTCATAGTAATTATTTAACTATAATTTAATTAACTTTAAATTTTGAACTACATTCACTAGCAAACTATGAAAGTTAGGTTATATGTTACACTTTAGTAATTCTAAGTATGTGACTGATTGCACTTTTAACACCCCAAATTTGACATTTTAACTGTTCTTTCACATTCTACTGATTATTGGTCTCCAGTTAAATCTTTCACAGATATAGACTATTGTAAGAGTGTAGTGGATATTAGACATATAATATAGGATAAACATATTACAGCCTGAACACCTAAAGAAGCTAAGCAAGAAGGACGATCCTGGGTAAGATGATCAATCCTCATTCAGAAAGGCAAACAGGACATACATTGGGAGAGGGAGAAAACAGAAAATAGGACAGAAGTCTACCACAGAGAACCTCTGAAAGACTCTACCCAGCAATATATCAAAACAGATGTTGAGGCTCATAACCAAACATTGGGCAGAGTGCAGGGAATTTTATGAAAGAAGAGGAATTAGAAAGGCCTGGAAAGGACAGGAGTTCCACAAGGAGAGCAATAGAACCAAAAAATCTGGACATAGGGGTCTTTTGTGAGACTGGTACTGCAACCAAGGACCATGCATGGAGATAATCTAGAACCCCTGCACAGATGTAGCCCATGGCAGCTCAGTCTCCACGTGGGTTCCCTAGTAAGGGAACTGTCTCTGACATGAACTCAGTGGCTGGCTCTTTGATTACTTCCCCCTGTGGGGGGGGAGGGGGGAGCAGCTTTACCAGGCCACAGAGGAAGACAACTCAGCCAGTCCTGATGAGACCTGATAGGCTAGGGTCAGCGGACTGGGGAAGGGGTATAAGAGGAGATGAGGGAGTTTGAGTGGAGTTGGGAGTGAATGCAGGAGGGGGCAACAGCTGGGATACAAAGTGAATAAACTGTAATTAACATTAAAAAATTTAAAAAGATTCAGAATCCCATTATGCCACATTTCTTTACTTTGAATGTTATCCCATAGAAAGGGCATGCCTGCCTCATAGTATATTACATATTACATGCATATAACTTGATTTAATAGATTTCACCACTTTATTACATCATATGCTGGGGGTCAATGAATATGCTGTGATGTGAGATTCTCAATCAGGGGTGAATAAAATCATGGTAAGAGAAAGAACATGGATAGAAATTTTGCCATAAGCATTATGTTCATTAAGAGAAAATCTTTATCCAGACTGTGTAGATAGCAAAAACTATAGCATTTTAAATCATTTAGTATTTGAGTCTAAGCATGGACTTGTGTGAGCAGATTTCTAAGTAGTTGTGAGACTACTCCAAGAAATCAAGGTATGAGTCTTGTGACCACAGTTTCATTAAAACATCAAATTGTTCTTGGAATGTGTTTTTTTTTCTCCTTTCAGATGTAGCGGATAAGAGTAAATGTATTTCAGGTTTCGTTATTCACATGTCTACTTGGAAAAACAAGTTTTTGTCATATGTGGCTTTTCCTTGTTATTTTATTCTTTTCTCGGGTGACTCTTCCTTAACCCTGTTTGTAAATTGTCTGATGCTGTGAATAAAGTTGGCCATTTAATGAGATTTTTGCCCACCATCTCTCCCAATTCCATGACACCAACTAAAGTGATAAACAATGACTTCATCCAGTTTCATCAAGCAACCTTTGGACAGCTGTTAAATCATCCCAGATACAGTGACCATGGAATTCTGCTGCTGACACAATGACCACTCAGAAGCGGCTGTGGTCAGATCAGCGCTGGAGGTGGAAATTTTTATTGCCACAGTTTCCCTCTCCCTCACTATAATCATTGTCTTCATCAACCAACTGAACAAAGACAAATGTGGTTAGAGAAAAAAGCTGACTGTAATCCTCAAAACAGGTAATCCCATTTATCTTATCTTAACCATACTCTTCTAGATCCCTCTTCTGTGAAATTGACACAGAACAAATTAGCCCTATGTGTCTTCTCTAGACCCTTACTTCGTGTTTCCAAATCATCTTCCTTCTACAGTCTACTTTGCCAAACAATCTGACTCAGATCATAAATTAATATAGACTCTTGATGAGGACCTTTTTCTTCTGGAAATAAAAACGAACAAGCAGGTACCCACCCGCATCCCCCAGAAGTCTCATTCTAGGAAGATTTGTCCCCACTCCTATATGTCAAGAATGCCCCAAAAGGGGTTGCGAAAGGTATAGCTGACTACTACCTGCACAGAATGTAGAACCAACTTATTCCCTGCTCCACAATCAACTGGCCATAAAGAATCCAACCTTAGGCACCTAGTGTGTGTTAGTTCAGAATACAAAGCAAATGTCACTGAGGTAAGAAATGAAGAGTATTTGCATTATTTCCTCATAAAATTCATTTGTTGTGGGCTAGGGATGTAGCTCATTTAATATTGTGTGCCTAGCATGCATGAAGCCATGGACTTAATGTCCAACATTTCACAAACCAATTATAGTGATGAACACCCATAATCCCACACTCAGTGGGAAGAAGATCACATGTTCAAAGGCCTTCGAATTTCTATAATATTCCCTAAAATGCCTGTTTGCTTAAGTAAGGCAAAACACATAAGGATCAACAACTGTAGTTTGAATAACAACTGCTTAAGATGATGTATGGTCACTCACTCTTCAAGATCCATCACTACACTGGCCAGCTAGAAGAGTTCAGTAGGGATCTGGTAGGAATCACGACTTCTACAAATTTCAGATCCTAGCATGTTTAGTGGCATTCACTCCTGACCTCTCTCTCTAGAAACAGTGTACTACTTTTGCTTACTATGTAACAGGGCCCATACCACAGCAGGCCCTCAGACCTTAGCAAACTGTTTCCATGACAGAAGTACCATTCAGGCCATAACTTAACATGTAGACATTAGCACCTGCCAAAATAAAACAAACTAGTCCATCAAAGTCCATGGTTATGGTAAAGTCTCTAAATGTACTAACCTAGCTTATGCCTTCTAAAGTTTTGTTTTTGGCTAACTGTTCTTGTTAACTGAAGTATGTCACTGCAGAATATGTTTTTTTTTTTTGAGTACTTAAACATCATCCTAAGAAAGGCTCAGTGTTACACTGGAACCCATTGTAGTCACTGGCCTGCTAACAAAGACTTTCTAACTCATATCTGAGTAGTCTTCTCTGGTGGATACAACTAATTTTGTAGGTAAAGCTATTTCTACTCTTCTCTATTTAACCTTTTCTAACTAAACAAGTCTTCCATCTACAGTCCATTATTCTAATGTATACTTCTGCCAACTTCTGTATTTATAATGGGACATAGACTTTCTGAAATTGGAAAATGAGTGATAAAATATACTTAGTGATTTGTTGGAACTAGAGTAGGACAAACTATGTTAAAACTCTCCTGGCCACTTGATTTCTTTAAGTCATTACTCAGATGTACTGATAACATTGTTATTCAGCACCCAGTGATTGGCATCAGTTCTTAATGTCCGGTTGCATCTAAAGTATCATCATTTCTTTTTTTTTTTCTATTATACAGTCATCCTGATTAATGAAGCCAATGCTAAGCACTTGGCTTCTGCCTTCCTAAAATACCACAATGTCTCTGAATTTAGCTTTTAGTAATAAGATCCTACTGTGATTTCTGACAAACAGTTAAAAGTAATCACATAGCACCTCAGAGATTCTGTACTGTCTTCTAAGGCATATTTATGACAGTTGTAGGAAGATGTCTGTGACCTTACAACACAGTGAGTAAACATTCATCACAAATTGACGTGAATATTTTACTACTTTCTTTTAAGATCTGAAACCCAGCCTTCATAACACTTTAGTCTAATCTAAACTTTCAACTATACATATTGAAGCCACATTTGAATTCTAGTTTTTACCCACAGACTAAATGGGTAGTTCTCCCTTTCACTCTTTGAACTAAAATACAAATGCAAATTTTTACGTAGTGGCTTTTTATCCAGAAATGCAACATGCTTTGTCTTTGTGATTATTTTGCCATGATCCTACAATGAAAAGGTCTATTCTCGCATAATCTGCCAATTTGTGTATGAACAAATTGTAAATATGATGTAGTTATTTTTGTAAGTAATGAATATTTTCATAGGTCACTGAGGCCTTATCTAATTGTAAGACCAGAAGTAAATATTAATAGGAAGAATAATTCTGAGGATATTCAAAACTTATTTGCAAGGTTTTTACTACAGGTGAGTCTAGGCCGGTGGAACAAACCTAGCTAGTGGAAAGTTGTTTACAGTTAATTAAATATAACAAATTTAATTTATGTATTTATTTATTACAATTCACTTTGTATCCCCACTGCAGCCCCTCCTTCATCTCCTTCCAATCCCACCCACTCTCCTTCTTCCCCTATGCCCTTTCCTTAGTGCCCTGATAGAGGAGGTCTTCCTCCCCTTCTATCTGACCCTAGCTTATTAGGTCTCATCAGGACTGGCTCCATCATCTTCCCCTGTGGCCTGGAAAGGCTGCAACCCCCAGGGGGAGGTGATCAGAGAGCTGACCACTGAGTTCATGTTAGAGACAGTCTTCGATTCAGTCTCTCTGAGGCACTATGGGGCCAGGTTAGGTTAGTTTACTCTGTAGGTATTTTTGTGGTGTCCTTGACCAATCTAGCTCACTCAATCCTTTCCCCAACTCTTCTGAGACTTTCTGAGCTCAGCCTATAGTTTGACTGTGAGTCTCTGCATCTCTTTCCATCAGTTGCCGGATGAAGACTCTCAGAAAACAGCTATGCTAGGCTTCTGTCTGCAAGCATAGTAGAGTATCATTAATAGTATCAGGGGTTAGCTTTCTCCCATGGAGCAGATCTTCACTAGGGCCAGTCCTTGATTGGCCATTTCCTCAATCTCTGATCCATCTTTATTCTTACACTTCTTGTAGATATGACAAACTTTGGATCCAAGATTATATTGGTGTGTTTGTGTCTCACCTGGGTAGAGGAGGTGGCAAATTTGGGGTCTATGTCCCCCATTTCTAGGAGTCTCAGTTAGGGTCACTGCTCTAGGCCCCCAAAAGCCTCCCTTGTCACTGTGTTTCTTATTTTTCCATAAGAAGTTGAGAATTGCTTTTCAAGGTCTATAAAAAGTATATTAGCATTTTGATGGGACTTGAGTTGACTCTGTAGATTGCTTGTAAGATGGCCATTTGTACTGTTAACCCTACTAATCTGTGAACATGGCAGAGCGTTCCATCTTTTTATATCTTCTTCAAAGACTTGAAGTCTTTGTCATACAGGTCTTTCATCTGCTTGTTTAGAGTTACACCAAGATACTTTATATTATTTGTATCTATTGTAAAGTGTGTTGTTACCTTGATTTCTTCCTCAGCCCATTTCTCACTTGCATAAAGGAGGGCTACTGATTTTTTTTTTTAGTTAATTTTTGTTTCCAGACACTTTGCTGAAGTTGTCTATCTGCTATAAGAATACTTTAGCAGAATTTTGGGGGTCACTTATGTATACTATTGTATTATGTCTGAATAGCAATACTTTGAGTTCTTTCTTTCCAATTTGTAACCCCTGGATCTTTTGTTGGTTTACTGCTCTAACTAGAACTTCAATTACTATGTTGGAATAGACAAGGAGAGAATGGGAAGCCTTGTCTTGTCCCTGATTTTCATGGAATTGCTTTATGTTTCTTTATGCTGGCTATTGGCTTGCTGTGTATTTTCTTTAATGTGTTCAGGTATGCACCTTGTATCCCTGATCGCTCTAAGGCTTTCAACATAAAGGGGTGTTGAAATTTATCAAAGGTGTTTTCAGCATCTGAGAGGACTCTTTTTTTTTTTCTATCAGCTTGTTTATATGGTGGATACTGAACCATCCCTGGGCTGAAGCCTATTTTATCATGATGGGTGATGTTTTTATATGTTCTTGGATTTAGTTTGTGAGTATTTTTGCATTAATGTTCATGAGGGAGATTGGTCAGACATTCCCTTTCTTGGTTGAGTCTTTGTGTAGTTTAGGTGTCAGAGTGACTGGTTTTACAGAATGAATTTGGCAATGTTCTTTCTATTGCTATTTTGTGGAATAGTTTGAGGAGTATTAGTATTAGCTCTTTGAAAGTTTGTTAGAATTCTGAGCTAAAACTATCTGGCCCTGGGCTCTTTATTTTTGCTTTTTATTTTTGGTTGGGAGACATTTGATGACTGCTTCTATTTACTTAGGGATTGCATATAGGACCACTTAAACTGTTTACCTGATCTTGATTAAACTTTCATAAGTGAAATCTTTCAAGGTAATCATATATTTCCTTTAGAATTTCCAATTTGTGCCATACAGGCTTTTGAAGCAAGACCTAATGATTGTTTGGATTTCCTCAGTGTTTATTGTTGTCACCCTTTTAATTTCTGATTTTGTTAATTTAGATACTATCTTTCTGCCTTTTAGTTAGTTTTGCTAGGTGTTTATTTATCTTGTTTATTTTCTCAAAACACCAGTTTTGGTTTCATTGATTCTTTGTAGTGTTCTCTTTGTTTCTAAGTTATTGATTTCAACTGAGTTTGATTATATTCTGCCATCTATTCCTCTTGGGTGTGTTTGCTTCTTTTTTTTCTAGAGCTTTTAGGTGTGGTTTAAATTGCTAGTGTGAAAACTGTCTAATTTCTTTATGAAGGCACTTGGTATTATAAACTTTCCCCTTCACACTGCTTTCATTGTGTCCAAAAACTTTGGGTATGTTTTGCCTTCATTTTCACTGAATTATAGAAAGTCTTTAATTTCTTTATATCTTTCCTGGCCCAGTGGTCATTGAATGCAGTTTTTCAGTTTCCATGAGTTTGTATGTTTTGTTTTGTTTTGTTGTTGAAATCTAAGTTTAATCCATGGTGGTCTGATAAGATATAAGGAGTTATTTAAATTTTCTTGTATATGTTAAGGATATTTTGTGATGGACTATATAGTCAGTTTTGAAAAAGGTCCATGAGTAACTGAGAAGGTGTATTCCTTCCTGTGTGTGTGATGGTTTGTAGATATCTGTTAGGTCCTCATGATCTATAGCATCAGTGAGCTTCTGTCTCAGTGACTTGTTCATTGATGAGAGAGAGTTGAAGTCTCTCAGAACTAATGTGAGGGGTTCCTTTTATGATTTTTTTT
>CM053755.1:1332213-1347635 GCA_028658305.1 Pachyuromys duprasi
AGTCATTGTGGAGCTCTTGTTCTCTCCAAGTTTCACCAACCTCCTCCATTTCTATCATCACTTCTTGCCCTCTACCAAAGGCTTGATCGTGAGTCTTAATATCTGCTCTGGTACATCTTTACGTTGACCCCCCCCCCCAGAGGTCCTCCTTGGCATACTCCTGTCCTTTTGCTTGTTTTCTCCTCCACTCAATGTCCATTTATGATTTAAGCTTAATAATGTTTCTTTTACAAATGTGGATGCCCTTGCATTTGGAACATAGATGTTCAAAATCGAGAAGTCATCTTTTGGATTTTTCCATTGATGAATATAAAGTGTCCTTCCCCATCTCTTCTGATTAATTTTGGTAGAGAGTTTATTAGATATTAGAAATGCTATTCCAGCTTCCTTCATGGGTCTCTTTGCTTGGAAAACCTTTTTCCAGCTCTTTACTATGAAATTGTGTCTATTTTGTTGCCGAGATGTGTTTCTTTTATGCAGCAAAATCATGGATCCTGTTTTCTAATCCATTCTGTTATCCTGTGTTTTTTTTTATTGAAAAATTGAGTCCATTGATATTGAGAGGTATTAATGACCAATGATTGTTCATTCCTGTTAGTTTGATGGTGGTGGTGGTTGTATGTGTGTGTGTGTGTGTTTCCTTTCTTTTGATTTTGTTGATATGGGTTTTTTTTTCCTGTGTTTTCTTGAGTGTAGTTAACAACCTTGGGTTGGAGTTTTTTCCTAGTATATTCTATAGGGCTGATTTGTGGATAGATAGTGTTTAAATTTGGTTTTGTCATGGAATATCTCGTTTTTCTCCATTAACATTGATTGTGAGTTTTGCTGAGTATAGAATGCTGGATGGGCATGTGAGGTCTATTAGAGCCTCAAGACATCTGTCTTCAGGCTTTTAGAGTTTCTGTTGAGAAGTCAGGTGTAATTCTGATATGTCTCCCTTTATATGTTACTTGGCTTTTTTTCATTGCAACTTTTAATGTTCTTTCTTCATTCTGTTTACATTTTTTTGTTTATGTGGTGGGAAGATTTTATTTTCTTTTCTAATCTACTTAGTGTTCTGTAATCTCCTTGTATGTTTATAGGCATTTCTTTCTTTAGGTTGAGGAAAGTTTTCTTCTATGATTTTGTTGAAACTGTGTTCTGGGCCTTAGAGTTAAGAGCTTCTCCACCTCCTTCATCTTGTTGCTCTTCTTCTACTTTGTCTTCGTCTTCGTCTTCTTCTCTATCATCTTTTTCTTTTTCTTTTTCTATTCCTATTTTTCTTAGGTTTGGTCTTTTCATAGTTTATGAGATTTTGTACGTGTTTTTTCTTTCAGAAACATTTTAGATTTAAATTTAACATTTTGTTTGACCAATGTATAGATTTCTTTAATCGTATCTTCTACACCTGAGACTCTGTCTTCTATCTCTTATATTCTGTTGGTGATGATTGTGACTGCAATTCATGTTCTCTTCCCTAGGTGTTCCATATCCAGGGTTCCCTCAGTTTATGCTTTTTTTTGCTTCTATTTCCATTTTCAAGTCTTGAACAGTTTTATTCATTTCCTTTACTTGTTGGAATGTATTTTCCTATATTTCTTTAAAGGACTTACTCATTTCCTCTTTAAAGGCCTCTGTCGTTATATGGTTGGATTTAAGGTAATTTTCTAGTGCTTTGTGTGTGTTAGGATATTCAATGCCTGGCTGGGCTCTGGTGATTCCATATTGTGTTCTTATGTATCCTTTAGCCATATGTTTGTCCTTGGTGTTGGCTGGTTGTTTCTCTTGCATTCACAGCTCCACTGGGAGGCAGGCATGGCATTGGGCCTGGTGCTTACCTCTAATGGGTGTGACTCAGGTTGATGTGACTGTTCCTGGGGTCCTAAGGCCTGTACAGGAAGAGAGGCAGAGCCATGAGCCTAACAATGGAGCTCAGGGGAGAGCTCAGCTCATTTCTTCTGGCTCTACTCCAGGAGGACTGGACAGGCAGGCAATTGGTGGGGAATGGTCTAAGCTAGATGTTTCTGGGGCACTTCAGGGCTCCTCGGGAAGGTGAATGATGGGCTTTGGGTACAGAGTGCAGCTTACCTCTGCTGCCTATGCCCCAAAAGGACCCAGGAAACAGCCCACTGCTCACCTCTCAATTCTGTAAGAGTTTTCATAAGATTCCTTTTTAAGATAACGAATGACATGATTGATCCTTTCCTACTCACCAGAAATTGCAGCATGCCAGTATGAGAAACTGGCTGAGAAAAATATCTTGCTTGCTTATACTTTATGAATATATAACAAATTACTTAGACATGAATATTTGTGGGTTCTTGGAAATAATTTGTTTTTCACCTCTAATATGTAAAATGTTTGATCATGTTTCATTGTAATCATTCATTTGTAGAAAGTGGAGTGTAATCACATTGTAATTTTTATATTGTATGAAAGATTTTGCTGGAATAGAAAATTTGTAGGAAAAATACACAGTTCTTGGAGCTCCACCTCTTCTGCTAAATGTCTGTGTGTGTATGCATATATGTAAATTTTTGGAGCGTGTGTGTCTGTGTCTGTGTCTGTGTGTCTGTGTGTGTGATTTCTCCCCCTTTCAGCCTAACCCCGAGGGTTTTTCCACAGGCCTAGGGAATTTTTTACAACCACAGAGAATCAAGTTTTGTTCCTTCAGAGAAGTTTGCTGAATGATCAATCACTGACTCCAGGCCCCACCTCAGTTTACCTGTCATGTTGGAGATGACTTTCAACAATTTATTATCAGAAGTAACAATAAATTCAAAGACTGTTTACAAGCATTTACTTGTAGGTGCTTTCAAAGAAATTATCAAATCTATAAGAGATCAAGAATTGGAGGTTTGAAGGCTGAAACACAAGGCAAAGCTTGTATTCATAGCTGGAATTTCTTCTTCCTCTGGGAAGACTTTTTTCTGTTTTAAAGGTCATATGAGATGCAAAGAGCTCACACATATTTCTTAAAATCATCTTCTTTAATAAAATACAACATGTCCGTCCCTTTAATTTTTACTCAGAGAAGCCAAGTATCAGAACCTGGCTCAGAGTTGTACCATAAAAGACAGGGGCATGATACTTTTGAGCTGTCACATAAAGGTATCCATCTCTTTTGGGCCTAAGCATATAGTCTTCCTATTTAGGATGCAAGGAATGGTAATGCCTTTCTATTAATGCAATAAAGTAAGAAACTCAGTTCCTCTGAACATAGAAATCAGAGACGGGGAGGGGGCGTTGCCAATTAAATAAGCTCTATCTTATACCAGAGAACAATTATGCTATGTAATCCTCAGCAGAGGCATTTCTGAGGAAGCCAAAATTCACCTCACAGAAACTTGTCACCTGCAGAGGTGTGAGTTCCAGTGATGAAGGTAACTGTCCTTTCCAAACCCTCAATGGTATTTCCAAATAATAAAATGAAGGTGGAGAATGTGCCACGATAGGGTGTTGTTCCAAACTCTAACATACCTTATATTAAGGTGAATTTGACTTTAAGTGTTTAAAAACAGCTATGAAACATCTATAAAATTGTTGTAATTTATCTAGGGCCTTGAATCACAAGAATAAGGAATTTGATAAAAAGTTAAATTCTTCCATTTGTATTCTACCAACTGTAACACAGCCAGTTTCTATAGTCTGGCAGAATTTCAGGTAGAGATTTATTTCCCTAAACAAATGAGTCTTTAAAGTGATTAGGGTACAAATATGAAATTTTATGTAAAAATGGGACAGTAAAAATGTAGAAAGAAATAAGGTATGCAGTCATACAGCAAAATTGGTTGCACATAGTAAAACAAGAATTTTCTTACATAACAAATATGAAAATGAAATTTCAGTGATCGAATTTTGAACACTAAGTATTTAGAATGATACTTAATGGGTTCATGTCAAAAGGAAACAAAACAAAACTCATTAAGTTATCAAGATGCAATGTCATGTGTTTGAAGATATTAAAAATCCCAACAGACTCAGGAGGCCTTTTGACACACTTCTACCCTATAAGGATATGAAAGTATGCATATCATATGATTTAGGGAACCTACAGGTTGTTGAGCTCTTTAAGCCTCCCACACATTCATCAAGCACACTTCATTTTCCTGTAGAAACATTTCATTTCTAGATTTATGCAATTAAGTAGAAGATTTCCTCCATTGCGTTTCTGGTCCACGTACCAATGTTATTTATAAAGCAATAAAAGGTTTAGGTACCAGAAACACATTTTTTAAAATCCCTATTTCTAACCATGTAGCTGAATGCCAAAGGTAGAATACTAATTATTTCCCAGATGAAACTTCTCTGGCTAGAGAGTTGTTTCTGTCCACAAAATTGACTCAAACATTGACTTCTGAGGAAGGTTTACTTGCTCTGGCAAATAAAGCCCAGCTAACAAGGTTAGAATTCCCAACCAAACTGAGGAGTAGTTCTTGTGCACTAAATTAATGGTAAAAAATAGACTTTTCTTTTATACAAGTGTGCTGTTTAGATGAATTATATATGATATCTAAATATGATCAAAACATTCCTACAGACCCACAGTTCAAAGAAAGATCAGAATAATTAAAGAAAACAGTACAAATTTTACACAAATTTGGTGTAAGTTCCTACATGGAAAAAATCTAGGAAAATAATGATTTGTTTGTACCTCTAGTCATGAAAAGAACAGCATGTCTAACATAAGTGTTACTTACAAGATCTTTTAAGATAACCTTAAAACTATGAAGATGAGTTGTTTACTGATGGAATTTGCAAACTTATGCAGTGTGAGTGGACCTTCCTTATTCTATTCCTCTTGCCATCTTCCCCTCCTCTCTTCTACGTTTGACATTTTCCACCTCAGTGCTATACACTACACATTCGTATCACGTGTGTTCTTTTGCCCTCCTCACCCTTTGCCCTTAAAGTAGTTTTTTTTTTAATCTCCCTTCATTCTAGTTAATTGGCCTCAGTAGTCACAGAGATCAGATATTCATGTAGTTTAATTCAATATTGCATATTTTGAGCTTTTATTATTATGTAGTTATTTACACCACTTTACAGTACTTTGATTCAACTTTTTGGTCATTTTGCTGTAGAAATTTTTGTTATGCTAAAATGACTGTATTTGTTTTGGGAAAGGATGTTTTTTGAAAAAATATTTTGTTTTTATTATATGTATTTTAGTTTTTTGTCTTGTTTTGAGATGGGCATTATTTTATATGTATCCAATGTTGAAACAGAATTGTCTGTATAGTCTCAACTCACATGAAACACATGACCATCTACCAGTTTGCCTGAAACTTAAGCCTTTTAATGCATACCCTTTCCTCCCTCCAGCTCCTTCCATGTTCTGCCTTCCATTTTCAAGTATATTGTCTCATTTTTTTTTGATTGGTATTGTTTCACTAAAATGCACACATGGATAAATATGCTCAAATATTTAACTACAACCTGCTCAATCTATTTTTGTTGTTTGTACAGTCTCAGGACAAGCAATTAAGTAACTCATTTATGGGAGAGATTAATTTTCATTTTTCACTAACAATTAGTTGTCTGTAATTGTCTAAAGGTGAGAATCTGTGTATTTTTTCTCCCTTTTATGTTAGTATGCCTTTTAACAATGCCATTGTGTCAGTTTTTTCTATCCATCCATTTCTAGGGAATACTATTTCATAGAAGACTTCCTAGTATGCTGGCTTTTCCAATCTTTCTACCACCTCCCCTTCCAAGATGTTCCCTGAACATTAGATGCAGAATCTGTGATCTAGATATATGCTTTGGGTATGAGTGTGTGTGCAGTTATAGTTTTATATACTTGTCTCTACTTGTTGTAAAGAAAATTTCCTTTTATGAGGGGTGGTAGCTATATCTGTGGGTATAGAATACAATTCTGAATGATGTTCAACTATCAAAGTGGCAGTACTAGATTCTCTAATAAGAGCTCAACCTCACTAGAAACCTAGTTGGCTAGCATGGGCATAATATCCCTTACGTCTTATTAGAGCCTAAGTGAGCCTCAAGTCTAATTAGACAGCAGTTGGTTACCACCACCATGTAGTGGCACTTACTACACATTTACAGATATCTTGCCATAGTGGCTATTGTTGTAGCTCATATTTGTTGCACATAGGTCAGACTATGAGTTCCTTCCCTCTCTTTGTAATATATAAATTATTGTCTGGTAATATGGAAGCTAGACTGCAGAAATGAGGCTTTCAGGATAAATCTAATTGAATATCTGCTCTTAAATCTGTGGTGCTTTCAGCAGTAAGTGCTTAACTTCAGCCCCTGAGAAGCAACTAAGTGTTAATATCAGCATTATATGTGGTTTGGCGAGTCATCTGGACTACCATGACAAACCATACAAAAGGAATTTCTCATGCAGTGGCACTGAGATTTCTCTTAGCCTATAGATCTTGTGAGCAGTGCCAGTCCAAGTTGCATAACTTCATTTAACTTACACACACGCATACACTTATTCACATTTATATGTATTTCGTAGTGTATTAATTGGGGAAAATATAAAATAATATAATTTCTTGAATTGTTAATCAAATACCTATTTCTTAAGTGATTGTTTTCTTATTTTTAACCCACAAACCTCGGTTTTGCTGTTCTTACATACAATAAAGCACTTGAGGAATGTTGCAGAAATTTCTGGCTGACTAGCCTTTCTGTAGCTATAAACGGTAGCCTCGGTGAAATGGTTGTGAGACAAATGGGCAAGTGTTTTGTGCATCTATTCACTATTCACAGATTTTAAAGAGAACTTCATAAGACGACCAGTAATACACCAGAGTGGAGGAGTGAAGGCAGCACAGAAGGACCAGCTTGGCCTCTCCATGTTCACTAAGCTGTGTGGGGGTGGTCATTTGCAAAGGGATCTTGCTAAAGTTTTGTGGAGAGCAATCTATTCTCTTGCCAACAGCCTAGAATGTTTGAGGAGTTCTGGGGAAGACCTTTGGCTGGGAACTGAATAGGATGTTTGGGTACTGGAAAATTCCAGGTTGGGTACTGGAAGCTCCATTTAGAGAGAAGATGTGAATGGGGCTCTGTCCCCCGGTTATTTGGAAACTTCATTAAAATCACCTTCATAAGTTTTAGGAAGGTTCCACTGTACTAGGTGCCCTCAAGTGTCCTCAATACTAGCTGTCTCCCCCACATTCTATCACTTAACTCCAGCTTCCATCCCATACCCACCTGATCCTGCTTTCTATCCCTCCTGCCCCAGTACACCCACAAAATTTATTTTATTTTCCACTTCCTTGGAAATTCCTGTGCCCTGCCCTTATGTCTGATCCCTTTCTCTATACCTAGCCTCTCTGCATTTATGGATTGTAACTTATTTTTATTTGCTTAGTAAATATTGACATATTGTAGTGTCTTTGGTATGGGAAAGTACTTCGCTACAAAAAAAGGAAAGAAACATAAACACCAACACAGCCACAAACCTTTTGAGCTATAATGCTGGCCTGAATGCAAAATATGCTAGGGCAAAGATGGCACAAATCTTATTAGTAACCAACCAATGTCCACTTAGACTTCAGACCCACAGCATGAGAGGAAACCCATACCAAAACTTTTTGAGTGACTGGATATCCCAGACACCTGGGGTAAAACCAAATACTACTGGTTTATAGAAACTTCCCCCTGCATCAGATGAGAATGAAAACAGAAGCCCATTTATTTATTGTTGATCTTAGAACCTGCACTGTTGGTGTTCTGTTCAGGAAGTTGTCTCCTGTGCCAATGAGTTCTAGGGTCTTCCCCACTATTTTCTAACCGGTTTAGTATGTCTGCTTTTATGTTGAGGTCTTTGATCCACTTGAACTTTAGTTTTGTACAGGGTGATAAATATGGATCTATTTTCATTTTTCTGCATATAGATATCCAGTTGGACCAGCACCATTTTTTGAAGATGCTGTCTTTTTTTCCATTGAATGGTTTTGGCTTCTTTGTCAAAAATCAAGTTTCCATAGGTGTGTGGGTTTATTTCTGAGTCTTCTATTAGGTTCCATTGATCCACTATTCTGTTTCTATGCCAATAGCATGCAGTTTTTATTACTATTGCTCTGTGGTACAGGTTGAGGTCGGGAATGGAGATACCTCCAGATGATCTGTTGTTGTAGAGGATCGTTTTGGAAATTATGAGTTTTTTGTTTCTCCATATGAAGTTGAGAATTTTTCTTTCAAGGTCTGTGAAGAATTGTGTTGGTATTTTGATGGAAATTTCGTTGAATCTGTAGATTGCTTTTGGCAGGATGGCCATTTTCGCCATGTTAATCCTACCAACTCATGAGCATGGGAGGTCTTTCCATCTTTTGATATCTTCTTCAATTTCTTTCTTCAGGGATTTGAAGTTTTTTTTTTTCAAACAGGTCTTTCACTTGCTTGGTTAGAGTCACCCCAAGGTACTTTATGTTATTAGTGGCTCTTGTGAAGGGTGTTGCTTCCTTAATTTCTTTCTTGGCAGGTAAAGCAAAAGACACTGTCATAAAAACATAACAACAGCCTACAGACTGGGAAAGGTTCTTTACCAATCCTACATTTGACAGAGGGCTAACATCCAGTATATACCAAGAACTCAATAAGTTAAACAGCAACAAATCAAGTAATCCAAAGAAAAAGTGGGATATGGAGCTAAAAAGAGAACTCTCTGTAGAGGATTGTAAAATGGCAGAAAAACACTTAAGGAAATGCTCAACATCCTTAGCCAGCAAGAAGATGCAAATCAAAATGACTTTGGCTAAGATCAAAAACTCAAGTGACAACACATGTTGGAGAGGATGTGGAGAAAGGGGTACCCTACTCCATTGCTGGTGGGAATGCAAACTTGTGCAACCACTCTGGAAATAAATTTAGCATTTTCTTAGACAATTAGGAATAGCGATACCTTTAGACCCAGCTATGCCACTCTTAGGTATATATCCAAAAGATGCTCAAGTACACAAAAGGACATTTGCTCGACCATGTTCATAGCAGATTTATTCATAATAGCCAATACCTGGAAACAACCCAGATGTCCCTCAGTTGAGGAAGGGATACAGAAATTATGATACTTTTACACAATGGAATACTATTCCACAATTAAAAATGAGGAAATCATGAAATTCACAGGCAAATGGTGGGACCTGGAAACAATCATCCTGAGTGAGGTATCCCAAAAGCAGAAAGAAACACTTGGTATATACTCACTTATATAGACCTATAGAATAAGATGGACATGCTGAAATCTATACAGCTAGGGAAGATAAGCAAGAAGGAGGACCCAGGGCAGGTTGATCAATCCTCACTTAGAAAATCAAACGGGTTGGACATTGAGTGTAGGAGAAAACAAGCAACAGGACAGGAGCCTACCACAGAGGGCCTCTGAAAGATTCCAACTAGGAATGTATCAAAGCAGATGTTAAGGGTCACAACCAAGCCTTCAGCAGAGTGCAGGGAATTATATGAAAAAGGGGGAGTTAGTAAGATTTGGTGAGGATAAGAGCTCCACGAAGACCAAATAGATCAGTACACAGGGGTCTTTTATGACACTGTTTCTCCAACCAAAGACCATGTATGGATATAACCTAGAACCCCTGCTTGAATGTGGCCCATGGTAAGTCAGTATCCAACTGGGTACCCTACTAAGGGGAACAGGGACTATTTCTGTCATGAACTCAATGGCTGGCTCTTCGACCCCGCTCCCCGAGGGAGGAGCAGCCTAGCTAGATCCCAGAAGAGGACATTGCAGCCAGCCCTGAAGAGACATGATAAGCTAGGGTAATATGGAAGGGGGGGGGGGTCCTCCCCTATCAGTGGACTTGGAGAGGGACAGGGAGAAGATGAGGGAGGGATGGGGAGAGTGGTAGGGAATGAGAGAGGGGGCTTGTATGAATTCACAGAGATTGAAGCAGCAAGCATGGGGCCTACATAGATCTGCTCCTGGTCCTCTGCGTGCACATTGCTAACAGTGTTATTATAAAACTCCTGAGTGTGTGATTGTGTGACTCTCTGATTTTTGTGCTTTTCTTGGGCTCTTTTCCTTCTAATGGTTTGCCTTCCCCAAATTTGATATGTTGGCTTTTGCTCTATCTTATATGTTATTTTGTTATATTATGTTCTCTTGTTATCTCTTCAAAAGCAGCTATTTTCTAATGAAAGACAGAAAGGAAGTCTGGAAGAGAGAGGAGGTTCTTGGAGGAGTAGAGTAAGGACAAAATCTTCTTTCGTATCTTTTTTATTTTATTTTATTTTTATATTAATCACAGGTTATGTACTTTTTATCCCAGGCATAGGCCCCTCCCTCATTCCCTCCCAATCCTCCCATCCCTCCCTCATCTCCTCCCTCCTCCTTGCCCCTTTTCAAGTCCACTGATAGGGGAGGACCTCCTCCCCTTTCATCTGACCCTGGCTTATCAGGTCTCTTCAGGACTGGCTGCAATATCCTCTTCTAGATATCGTCTTGGTCTACCAAGGCTGCTCTTCCCTCGTGCGGGGAGAGGGTCGAAGAGCCAGCCATTTAGTTCATGACAGAAATAGTCTCTGTTCCCCTTACTAGGGTACCCAGTTGCATACTGAACTACCTTAGGCTATATCTGAGCAGGGGTTCTAGGTTATATCCATACATGGTCCTTGGTTGGAAAAACAGTCTCATACAAGACCCCTGTGCCTTGATATATTTGGTCCTTGTGGAGCTCCTGTCCTCTCCAGGTCTTACTAACTCTCCTTTCTTTCATGTGATTCCCTGCACTCTGCCAAAGGTTTGGTTATGAGTCTTAAAATTCTTTTGATACAGTGCTAGGTAGAGTCTTTCAGAGGCACTCTGTGATGTTAAAGAAGGGTTGGAGTCCAATGTTCAATATTGTTTTCATGATTCTTTTACATTCACTGCTATTCAGAAGAAAAGGAGAAAGGAAACAAAACAACACACTACTAGTAGATTATTCACAAAATAAAAAGATGAACTATCCAGTGTTCCTTCCATTCTGGGAAGGACCTGCCATCACTGTAAGTCCACAAGTGTTTCATCTGTTTTAGCATGAGCGTTTTCAAGGGAACTAGTGAGAAAGAAAACATTATTTTAGTAAATAGTTTTTAAGAAAGTATGTTTTGTTTTCAAGTCAAATCATTCCCCCTTTATCAATTTAAATGAAATGCCTTGGCTTGTTCTTGGCATTCTCCTGTGAATATATGTGGTGAATAACCTTTCAAAATACTTTATTGAAATGTCTATTAATGTCAGTCTTACTCCTGTCTGACAATCCCTGTCAAAATGACATGTGGTGGATATAAGAAGTGCCTGTGCTATAGCAACTCTTGACTAGAGGTATAGTTTATCCTTTGATATTTCTATTTGATTAGTTCTGTTGAACTTAAGTGCCTGCAAGTGACAGGAAGCACAGACCAAAGGCTGCATCTCAACAGCTCAGCCAAGGTGTCATGATGCTGATATGAATCCTGATGAGATGTTGGTGTAGGCCTGCACAACATGTGTTTGTCTTTTCCTGATAAGATTTTTAAATTCCCGATGTATCATTTTGATATTTGACAGAGCAAAGGGAACAGATAAAAGCAAAATTCAGTATCAGCTAAAACATTTTTCTTCCCTTAAAGACTTTTAAAGTTTCCTGAAGAGAGTCCAACAGAAGTTATTTGACTGCTAATTATATGTTATTTGAGCATCATAGAATAAAATCATAATTATAATAAATTATAAAAAAATCATAGTCTGTTTTATCTCACTCTATAGTTGTAGAAGTAGGGAAGAGGCACAAATTCATTTCAATTAACAGATAACTGCTTGGAAGACTATAGAAGTAACTCAGCTCACAAAGACTGCACATAGCCTCTAGTTCTGGGTGTTTTACTCAATGGAGTAGTTAAAGGTTAAACTTACATGTATACATACAAATACATGATATTTAAGTTATAATACACTAGTTTGTATCTTCTTCCATAGTATGAGAACTTTTATAAGATTAGTATTGGACTAGCTACTTTTATATTGCTGGGACAAAATACTATGACCAGAAGCAACTTAATTTAATTAAGAAATTTAATTTAGGCTTACAGTTTCAGAGGGAGAGTCTGTAACATCAGGAGAGTCATGCCATGACACAAGAACAGGAAGCTTTGAGGTCACCTCACGGATAAAAACCAGAGACAACAAACTGGAGTATATCAAGACGGTAAGCTCTCAAAGCCCACCAGTGATGTTCTGTTTGTTCCTGCAGAGGTCCTAGTCTAAATGCTCCATAACCTCTCAAGCTGAAGCACAAACTGGAGACCAAATACTCACATACATGAACCATTGAGCGACATTTTTATTTAAACCACCACAAGCATCATTCCAAAAGAGACACCCAGGAAGTACCTCTCTATTCTCTACCATACCATGTGTAAATACAGTCAGATGTGCTCTCCTTAGACAATGAGAATTTTGTGCATTGAGGCCACACTTGGCTGGACTCTCATGGACACATTTCACTTGCTTATAAACCACTCAATGGATGGCATTTTGCTTTAGCCTAAATTTTAGGCTTTCCTAGATAGTTATGCTTAACTAAAATTGATTTATCTTGAAAACTAAAATTAGGCTCTAACTCTGGGAACCTGCCAGCCACTCTGTCCAGGGAAGCAGACAGGAGATCTTTAAACCAACCTTTCTTTCTTTCAAATCCTCCCGCTGAAGCCTTCACTTCCCTTCTGCACACATCTTTAACAGTCATGCAGATCTTTACCTACAACATCCCTTTCTACCCTATCCTATCCAACTCCCACAGAAAGGACCAGGGATCCCATCAGCCAAGGTAGCCAGAAAAGTGTATAGGCAGGAGAAGCTGGTAGGTGATCTTCAGATTATAAACTCTAACACTCTTTCTATTAATTAATTTCTAATTACTTAATTTGTTTATTTACTGTGCATTCCAATCATAGGCCTATCCCCCTCTCCTCCTGGTCCCACCATCCCTTCCTTTTCCTCCTATGCCCTCTTCCCTATCCTTCAGAAAAATGAAGTTCCCTACCACCAACCCATGAAGTATGATCAGGACTGAGAATATACTTTTCCTTTGCTGGCCTGGTAGGACAGCCCTGTCAAAGAGAAGTGATCTGGATCTTGATCCTTACTACAACTGTACTAACAAATCTATTTTTAGGCATTAAATATAATGTTTTAGCAACTAATTTGTCAGTATTGATCGCTTATTATACATAAAAAGGTCTTGAGAATTTATTTGCTATAACATTTCTATTCTCTAAATATTTAAATTCACAAATAATATAAAAATCATTCAGTAATTTTCTATTTTGATTTTGCTTCTCTCTCTCCCTTTTATCAGCTGATATAACATCTAATATTAAACAGAGTATTAGAGACAGACATTTTAAACTTTTTATAGGCAAAAGTCCATTTAATTTTTCTAATAATCGAGGGAAGTCTGTTTCATAAATTGTAGGCACCAAGACTATAATTACTTTTTTCTAGACCACAGCTTTGAACCCAGACTGCTGTCTCTTCATCATCATGATTTTTACCCTTCCAAAATATCTAGCACTGCAATTATGTAGGTTCTCAGAAAAAAATGGTATGGCTCTTGAGGACACTAGCCATGATGATAACAGAACAAGACATATTTTTCGCATTCATTTCAAAATATTTGTTATATATTATAGTTCCTTGGGATTATTGTTTTTAATATTCTCTTAACTAACAAAATCATTTGTCACAAATAACAGGCTAAAGGAGTAAGACATTTCATTTACACAGGAGCCTCTTGAAAATAATTACTTAGCTGAAATGAATGTCTTTAATGGAATAATTCACGTGTGTCCTTTGAAAAGAATATTCTATACATGAAATCATTTCAATAAATATGATAACAAGTACTTACTTCAAATTTATATTAGAAACTCACAAAATCCACCTCTCTAATTTTATCAAAAATGAATAGAAAATATTTACTTGTTATATTCATTGACAAACATAACAAAATTCAAAGATCAGTGTGTGTTAATCATCAGCCATTTGTAAAAGTTAAATAAATATGCATCTGCAAGAAATTGGTAGCTATATTAAGTATAGATTCTGTTTGTGTCTTTTCTCCCATTCAATCTACTGTTAAACACCATCATTCTTTTTATCACTTTGTGTCCTTCACTGTAATATCTGTCTGATATAATAACCTTTAAATTTGTAGTAGTTTAAATAAGATGTCTCCATAATTCAGACATTTGACTACTTGTTTCTTAATTGACATTTGTTTGGGGAAGCTGAAGAAATGTGGCTTTTACTACATATAAGCAGGGGTTCTAGGTTATATCCATACATGGTCCTTTGTTGGAGAAACAGTCTCATAAAAGAACCTTGTGCCCTGATATATTTGGTCCTTGTGGAGCTCCTGTCCTCTCCAGGTCGTACTAACTACCCCTTCTTTCATATTATTCCCTGCACTCTGCCAAAGTGTTGGTTATGTTTCTTAGTATTTGCTTTGATACCCTGCTTGGTAGAGTCTTTCCAAGGCCCTCTGTGGTAGGCTCTTGTCCTTCTAATTGTTTTCTCCTACATCCAATGTCCATCCCATTTGATTTTCTAAGTGAGAATTCATCCTCTTACCCCAGGTCCTCTTTCTTGTTTATCTTCTTTAGGTGTATAGATTTCAGTATGTTTATCTTATCTTATAGGTCTATATAAGTGAGTATATACCATGTGTGTCTTTCTGCTTTTGGGATACCTCACTCAGGATGATTGTTTCCAGGTCCCACCATTTGCCTGCAAATGTCATGATATCCTCATTTTTAATTGCTGAGTAGTATTCCATTGTGTAAAAGTACCACAATCTCTGTATCCTCAACTAAGGGATATCTGGGTTTTTTCCAGGTTCTGGCTACTATGAATAAAGCAGCTATGAACATAGTTGAGCAAAGGTTCTTGTTGTGTACTTGAACATCTTTTGGATGTATGCCCAGGAGTGGTATAGCTGGATCTTGAGGAATCACTATTCTTAATTGTCTAAGAAAGCGCCAAATTGATTTCCAGAGTGGTTGTACAAGTTTGCATTCCCACCAGCAATGTAGGAGGGTTCCTCTTTCTCCACATCCTCTCCAGCATGCGTTGTCACTTGAGTTTTTGATCTTAGCCATTCTGACAGGTGTAAGGTGAAATCTCAGGGTCATTTTGATTTGCATCTCCTGATGGCTAAGGACGTTGAGCATTTCTTTAAGTGTTTTTCTGCCATTCTACAGTCCTCTACAGAGAGTTCCCTGTTTAGCTCCAATGTCCAAGTGGGTACACTAGTATGGGGAACAGGGACTTTTTTGAACATGAAGTCAATGGCTGGCTCTTCGACCCCACTGCCCCCCAACGGAGCAGCAGCCTTGCTAGGCCACAGAAAACAACATTGCGGCCAGCCTTGAAGAGACCTGATAAGCTAGAGTTAGATGGAAGGGGAGGAGGTCCTCCTCTATCAGTG
>CM053755.1:1347735-1364572 GCA_028658305.1 Pachyuromys duprasi
GGAACAGGGACTATTTTGAACATGAAGTCAATGGCTGGCTCTTCGACCCCACTGCCCCCCAACGGAGCAGCAGCCTTGCTAGGCCACAGAAAACAACATTGCGGCCAGCCTTGAAGAGACCTGATAAGCTAGAGTTAGATGGAAGGGGAGGAGGTCCTCCTCTATCAGTGGACTTGGAAAGGGGCAGGGAAGAGATGAGGGAGGGAAGGGGGAGATATGGAGGGAATGCGGGAGGAGGCTATGGCTGTGGTACGACTGTGATTAATATAAAATAAAAATGTTAAAATTAAAAAAATGAAATGTGGCTTTTTGGAGAAAGTATTTTAATTTAGGTGTGTA
Organism: Pachyuromys duprasi; assembly: GCA_028658305.1. NCBI lineage: Eukaryota > Metazoa > Chordata > Mammalia > Rodentia > Muridae > Pachyuromys > Pachyuromys duprasi. Next base: position 1,348,075 of record CM053755.1, read on the forward strand.
TTGGGGTTTCAAAAGACTCATGAGGTTTCAAGTTTAGAGTTCCCTCTCTCTGCTTCCTGTTGTGTTTTGAGATGTGATTTCTTGGCTCTCAGTTTCCAGCTCCAGCTGCCATGTCTATTACTTGCTGTTTCCACAATGTGGACCTTACTCAGCTCACTGAAACTGTAAGCTGCAAATAACCCCTTTGGTCTGTAAACTGCCCTGATCGCGATGATTTGTCACAGAGATAGAAAACACAGAAGCTGGTACCAGGGAGTGAACTATCACTGTAAAAAGACCTGACTGTTTGTATTCGTGAAAGAATAAAGAACTTTAGAATAGTAAAGTTGTTTTAACTGTAGGGAATTCTCCATCCTAGTAGTAGCATGAAATACAACAGCATTGAGTATTATGGACTGTGATGGCCCTACTCAAGGGATTTGGTTGGGGAACAATATTAGCAACTGAACAAGAAATTACTTATGTGATATTTTGACATAGAAGGTGGTTATATTCTGCCTTTTTTAATAAGAATTTGCCTGAAGCTAAATTTTAAAATAATAAGTTAACATCTTCGTGAGAGGAGACCTCAAGACTGTTTAATATTGACTCTGTTGTATGGTTATTAGTAATCACTTTTATGCAGGTCTAAGATGAAAAGGAGGAATTGGGGCAGAAAGAAATGCAAAACGGACAATTTGAGGAGAAGCAGAAGATATTAGTGCTGCAGCCAAGGCCTGAGCTGCAAGAGAGAAGGAGATTCAGGTAAAAACTGAATTGTAAAGGGAAGCAAACCCCCCAGCCCAACCCCACCCAGCTGGAAAGGAACAACAACCAGCTTCTGCAGATGTGGTACTAGAACCACGAACACCCAAAGTTGACAGCCACACTTGCACTGTCATCCTGGGGGCTAGTTTTAGAGGCACAAAGGATACAGTAATAAATAGGTCCCAGAATGTTCTTTTCTGCTTTCAATGAGCCCCTGAAGCTAGATGTGTGGCAAAGGAACCCCTTCAAGAAAGCCCTTAGAAGCCATTGCATTAAGCCATGGAAAGGAAGCCTGAATTGAGTTGGTGACCTCAAGATGTTGGAGATGTCAGACCCATGGTGCCTTTGTCAAAGGAGAGCAACACACATTTAGTGGTATCAATCTGGTAGACAGAGGTATAACTTACAAACAGCGAAACTGGTGTGCAGAATCAACTAAGGCCTTTGGCTTGGGGCATGCAGGCACAAGATTTGGCATTTACCCTGCTGGGTTTCAGACTTGCTTTGGTCCAGTGTTTCCTCCCTGTGCCCACATTCTTCCCTTTTGTAATAGTTGTACATATTCTATGGCATTGTATATGGGTAGCACTTAATTTGTTTTGTATCTTTTTATCGGGGCTTACTAAAAAGAGATTGACTTTAGTCAGTGTTGTGAAAGGCTTGTAGTATGGTACGATTGTGAGACTATGAGGGAGCAGGAAGTGCAATGTGATGGTTTGAATAAACTCTCACCCGTCATCAGGGCGTGTGCATACTTGGACTCTAATTGGTGGTTGTTTGAGGAGGCTTAGCAGCGTGACTCTTCTGGAGAAACTCGGTCACTGAATGCAGACTTTGTGGTAACAGGGGCTCATGCCACATTGAGTTCACTGTATCTGTTTTCTGTTTATGGTTATTCTATGTTCTATGGGTTCTCAGATTCCACCTCAACCACCATGTGGGCCACCTGTTGTGCCTACCATTATTGACCTCAGCCCTCTGGAACCATAAGCTTAAAATAAAACTTTCAGCTTTGTAAGTTGCCTTGTCATATCGTTTTATCACAGTAATAGAAAAGTAGTCAATACAACATTTAATTTAATCTAAATTGGCCTATGTAGTACTAGCATTGTAGAATCTCCAGAAAGCTAATATGTTTCGCACTCCACCTACGTACTTCTTATATTTCATGATTACATATTTCTGCCAGTCCTTGTCTATCATCTTTTTAAAACCTTAATTCTAGTAATATATTTTTTGTTTAATTCCTGAATGCAATCACACAAGTCATCAATTAATCATTAATTAGACCAGTTATAAATCAGCTTCCCCAACACAAAGATGATATGCTATCATGTATTTCACAATGAAGGCCAAACTCCTCAGCAATGAATAGGGCTTTATTCTATAGAGTCTCTTATTAAACTGTGGCAATACAGTAGAAGAAACAGGGGAAACCTGCCATCACCTTGTTACGGACAGCCATTTTCTGGTTCGGACCACTGTAACATGAAACACAAATGCAAAACTAATAAATGGAAATGCCTAAAATTAAAAAAAAAAGTCCTTCATTGCAAAGGAAACCATCAACAAAGTGATGAAAAATTCTAAAGAATGGAGAAAACTTGCTAGGTATTAAAATGACAAATTATTACTATACAGAATATACAAATAACTAAAAGTACTTACAGCAAAAGAACAAGTTATATAATTTAAAAAGGTCAGTGATCTGAATAGTCACTCATCAAAAGAAAAGATAAAAGCTGCACACACATATTTCAATATTATTATCAGATGAATTGCAACAAAACTACAATAACATATTAAAACATAACCAGCAAGAATACAGAGAAACATAGGCATACAAACTGCTGATGGGAATAACTGAATCAATCCCTTTGGAGAAAAATATTCCAGTTTTTCACAACAAAACAAATATGACCTTGATATGATACAGGTACTCTACTCTTGGTTGTTTATATTTAAAGGAAGTAAAATCATAAATGCCAAAAAATATTTTAAATCTGTTTATCATGGTACTATTCAAAATATCTAAGATAGGGAATCAGTCTAGATTCCCACCAAAAAAGGTGAATAAATGGAAGACTAATGAGCAGAAGCTTAGATTGTACACAGATTAGAAGCTTCCAGGCCTAGGCCCAGGGATAGTTAGAAATTCTCTGGTCCCAGCCCAAGCCATCTTTTCTTAAAGGTTGGGTACAGTTCTCATCTTACTCCCTCATCGGAGGAAATAAGAACATTTATGAACATGGCCTCAAGAGCTTTTATGACATGTGAATGAATGTTACATGTGGGCATGATAACAAACTCAAAAGTTCTGGATTGGTCTATAAGGTTGTCACGTGGGGTGAATCTCATAAATTCACCAAAATTTTATCACATTTGAAACTATTCAACTAAATCTAATAATCGGTAGGCAAGCAGTTCCACCCAAGTGTGTGCTCTGTTTGCAGCTTTTAAAGTTATCTTCTGTAGAGAGATTTTAATTCAGCAATATGGTTATTCTGGCTGGAATACAGAAATGCCCTCAGCATACTTTAATTCCAAACAATGAAGGTAAAGTTAGTCTGTAGAAGAAAGCACAAATGTTTGAAAGTGATATCTAATTTAGAGTCAGACAAAGTGAAGAATGAGAGAAACATTTGACAGAAAAAGATATACCCAACTCTTACAAGAACAGCAAGAGAAAGAGAAGTGGGGGCAGTTTTACTAGGTGAGTTTCAGATACAGGTTGAGGAGAGAAAAAAACTAGGCAGGGGTAAAGACAGAATGAGCCAGAAAATGAGAAGCAGCAAAAAGATCATAAAGAGCTAGAAAGAACGAGTTTATTCAGCAATAAGTCTCAGAGGCTGAAAACATTTAAGGCCTAGATTAGATTGTACAGAGGCTAGAAGCTTTCAGAACAAAGCTTAGTTTAGCAAATCAAGGCAGTGAGCCTTTGAGACAATTACATCAGGACAATAAAGTTACTTTAACAATCTTCAATATAAAATGTCTTATTTCCAACAAGCATCTAAATGATGTACAATTGTTGCATTAACACTTTATAGAACCACGAGCATCAATATTTCCAGCATTGTTTTACTATATACTTTCAGCAGATTATTAATGTGACATTGCAGAAAATAAAAGAACAAAGAACTTAAAAAATAGATACTAATAGATACTAAAAAAAAACCTAATAGATAAAAAATTGCTTTCTTTGGGAGTGCAAACTTGTACAACCACTTTGGAAATCAATCTGGCGCTTTCTCAGACAATTAGGAATAGCCCTTCCACAAGATCCAGCTATATCACTCCTAGGCATATATCCAAAATACGTTCAAGTACACAACAAGGACATTTGTTCAACAGTGTTCATAGCAGCTTCATTCATAATAGCCAGAACCTGGAGACAACACAGATGTTCCTCAGTTGAGGAATGGATATAGCAATTGTGGTACATTTACACAATGGAATACTACTCAGCAATTAAAAAAGAGGAAATCATGAAATTTGCAGGCAAATGGTGGGACCTAGAAACGATCATCCTGAGTGAGGTATCCCAAAAGCAGAAAGACACACATGGTATATACTCACTTGTATAGACATATAAGATAGGATAAACATACTGAAATTTAAACACCTCAAGAAGATAAACAAAAAAGAGGACCCAGGGTAAGATGATCAATCCTCACTTAGAAAGACAAATGGGATGGACATTGGATGTAAGAGTAAACAAGTAACAGGACAGGAGCCTACCACAGATGGCCTCTGAAAGGCTACCTAGCAGTGTATCAAAGCAGATACTAAGACTCATAATCAAACCTTGGGCAGAGGCAGGGAATCATAAGAAAGAAGGGGGAGTTAATATGATCTGGAGAGGACAGGAGATCACAAGGACCAAATATATCTGGGCACAGGGGTCTTTTAGTTTCTCCAACTAAGGACCATGTATGGATATACCCTAGAACCTCTGCTCGGATGTAGCCCATGATAGTTCAGCATATAAGTGAGTACCCTAGTAAGGGGAACAGGGACTATTTCTGACATGAACTCAATGGCAGGCTCTTTGATCTCCCCCCCCCAGGGGAGGAGCCCTGCCCCTCCCCTGTGGCCAGGCCACAGAGGACGACTTTGTACCCAGTCCTGAAGATACCTGATAAACCAGGGTCAGATGAAAGGGGAGGAGGTCCTCCCCTATCAGTGGACTTGGAAAGGGTCAGGGAGTAGACCAGGGAGGGAGGGTGGGATTGGGAGGGAATGAGGCAGGGAGATACAGCAGGATACAAAGTTAATAAACTGTAGCTAATATTTAAAAATATAAAATAAAACAAAGAATCAAAAAGAAAGAAATATGTTAGAGCATGTGGTCAAGTCAATGAAAATGAAGTTTATGAATAATATTCGTTTCCATCTCTAACAATGAATCAAAACCAACTTGAAAGATCCTCCAAGCTCCAAGCAAGTGATAAAGATATTGAGAGACTTGCTTTATAACGCAGGCATCAATTTATCATCCATGAGAATAGGCCTTCATCGAAATGCTTTTTTATATATAAAATGGCTCAACCACAATAAGGTATTAATAATTGGCTATAAATTTGGCAACTATAGATGTGAATTGTAACATCAAAGTCAGAACAGTGGAGTACTGGATTAGGAAATGTCTAGAATACATGAAGTACAGTGGCATGGAGGAAAGCAGGAAATTACCAAGTGATCTGCAGAAGTTACTCAGCTAGGTCTACACTTCTTAATGATGAGTATGGTGCTTGAGAGAGAATAACCTGAGGCAAGTCTTAATTATAAATGTAGTGTAAGCAAAATTAGATATATGTTTAAGGAGCAAAAGAGAACTGTGGTTTATTAATCCTGGTGGATGTTATGTTAAAGCTGACACAAAAAATAGATGATATTCCAAAGTAATGGAAAGGGTTTCTAGAATAATGTAGTAGTTTCACTAAGCCAGTTCTCAGGCAATTAACACTAAATTTCTGAAAATATCTCAACAACCGGTAATTAAAGCAATCTCTCACAGGAATGAAATATAGAAAGTCAATACATTGAAGAGTAAGACAATTTGAACCCTCCCAAAGGGAATTATTACCATGTTATCACAAGAGTATGTCCAGTTTAACCATTGGACCAGAAAGATCCCTGAAAGGTAGCTGTAGAAGAATCTATGAGAGAGAATGGTTATCAGAAAAAAAAACTATAGATGATATAGGAAATGAGGGAATGGACAGATTTATGTCAGATTGACCTGAACTGTCCAATCTAATCTAATAAATGGACCATCATCCCAGTATATATTGAATTTATTATGTAGCATATTGTAGAGTACATTTAGATATGTTATTTCTTAACAGTTCCTGATACAGACGTTGCTATTTTCATTTTATAACCTAGAATATATTCTGTAAGGATCAGCCTCCTTAGAGTCATATCTTAGATAAGTGGTTAGACTAGTAGTTAAATTCAGGCCTTCAAATTCCAAATTGCAGCATAATTTTTATGATAGCACAGAAAATTTGTAGTGTAGTTAGATGTAGTAAAATTAAGCTGCTTGAAGCCAAAGATAAGAAACAATCTTGAAATCTCTGAAGAGGAAAAATGACACATTATTACCTAGAGAAAAACAACACAAATTATGATTGTCTCGTCAGAAAATACATAGGTCAGAATCAGTAGAATAGAATAAAAATATTATTTTTAAAGAAATATCACTCCAAAATCCTAAATCTATTGGAAATATTCTTTATTTTTTTATTTTATGTCATTTGATGGGAAATAAAAGGAATTTTCTTACAACATGCCTGCTGTGTGTAAAATGTTACGCAAAGGCTTCAGTTAAGAGGAAATGATGCCACATTATAACTTGTACATTTAATTAATGAGTAAATTTACTCTAGTAAAACCACATAAAACCTTTTGGTTAGTTTCAAGGTCAGCTGACCCTGTTCTGTAGGCTTGTACTATCATTAAGCAAAGTGATATGTGAACTATTCATGGAAGATTTTATTTAGCAGGTAATTATCATCTTTAGGAAATCGTCTTACACTTTAGACTTACACTGCTTCTTTGTGTGGCTTGCCATCCTATTGAACTTAAGAAATTGTTCTATGACAATGAACCTTCCTCCACATATTTTGAGGAAATTATCTGCTTGGTAAATCCAATGAGTACTTTACCTAACAGTGGATACTTATTCATTACGCACATAATTGTAGTTATGGGAAGCCAAGGAGGGCCTTCTGTAAAGTTGGTGGGTGTCCTGGTATTTGCATTTATTTTGCTAATGACATCTAAAATTTAAATCAGAACTCTTTCTGACTGTGCTAAATTGATAACATTATTACAAATAAAGGAACATGGCAAAGATATTCTAAGTTTTTAGCATTTTTTCCTTCAGCAAAATGAATAGAAAGCTCTTTCATCTCTGGATTTTTTAAAATCTAAAAAGATATAAATCGATGGATTTAGGCTATAATTTTATCGATATAAATGATAAAGATTGAAAAAATATAACTTCTCAGATTAGGAAAGGACAAAACTTGAATTATATGAATAAAAAGAACCAGATTACTGTAGAAAAGATAAATTTAAAGAGTGTATATAAAAGAAACATGGACATTTTATCAATATTCTTCATAAAAACAATTGGCTTATGGAAATAGTGTTTTGTGGGGTTCAGACTGATTACGAGAAAGTACTAACATGTCACTTTTGAATGGAACCCAGTGCCTCCTACATGCTAGACAAGCCCTGAACTGAGTGCCATGTTCTCAATCTGGCAACATCTTTCATTGAGTGAGAAGAAAAAGACAAGAGTCAAGATGACCACGAATGCTTGGTTTTCCCTTTGAAACTGGACTGAAGAATTTAAGATTACACATATGAAAAGATAAATAATAAGTAGAGTATCTCAAATGATAACCACTTACAGATCAGGATATATTCTGTGCAGGAGGGAATGTAAATTCAGCTATCTTTTTCTATAAAGCACAATTTAAATATATAGTTTATGTAACTTAATTTGGAAGACTTCATTCTGAAACTATTTTCTAAGAAGAAAATTATGAAAGCATCTCTAGTAAAGCTTTCCTAATTTATGCTGTTTTTCTGTGTGAACTCTAATCCCTGAGCCATCATGTCTGTCAGAAGTACACAGAGGCTTCTTATTTATTTATTTATGTATTTATTTATATATTTATTTATTTATTTTTAGTTGCAGTTTATTAATTCTGTATCCCAGCTGTATCCTACTCCTTCATTCCCTCCAATCCTATCCTCCCTCCCTCACCTCCTCCCTGCCCCTTTCCAAGTCCATTGATAGGGGAGAACCTCCTCTCCCTTCATCTGACCTTGGTTTATCAGGTATCTTCAGAACTGGCTGCAAAGTTCTCCTCTGTGGCGTAGCAGGGCTGCTCCTCCCTTGGGTGGTGGGGAGATCAAAGAGCCAGCCATGAGTTCATGTCAGAAATAGTCCCTGTTCCCCTTGCTAGGGTAACACACTTGGTTACTGAGCTACCACGGGCTATATCTGAGCAGAGGTTCTAGGTTATATCCATGCATGGTCCTTGGTTGGAGAAACAGTCTCATATAGGAGCCCTGTGCCCAGATATGTTTCATCCTTGTGGAGCTCCTGTCCTCTCCATGTCCTATTAACTCCCCCTTCTTTCATATGATTCCCTGCACTATGCCAAAGGTTTGGTTATGAGCCTTAGTATCTGCTTTGATACACTGCTAGATAGAGTCTTTCAGAGGTCCTCCGTGGTAGGCTCCTGTCCTGTTACTTGTTTTCTCCTACATCCAATGTCCATCCCATTTGATTTTCTAAGTGAGGATTCATCCTCTTACCCCAGGTCCTCTTTCTTGTTTATCTTCTTTAGGTGTATAGATTTCATTATGTTTAACCTATCTTATATGTCTATATAAGTGAGTATATACAATGTGTGTCTTTCTGCTTTTGGGATACCTCACTCAGGTTGATCATTTCCAGATCCCACCATTTGCCTGCAAATTTCATAATTTCCTCTTTTTTAATTGCTAAATAGTATTCCATTGTGTAAAAATACCACAATTTCTGTATCCATTCCTCTGTTGATGGACATCTGGGTTGTTTCCAGGTTCTGACTATTAGAAATAAAGCTGCTACAAACATGGTTGAGCAAATGTCCTTGTTGTGTGCTTGAGCAACTTTTGGATATAAGCCTAGGAGTGGTATAGCTGGGACTTGAGGAAGCGCTATTCCTAATTGTCTGAGAAAGCAGCAGATTGATTTCCAAAGTGGTTGAAAAAGTTTATATTCCCACCAGCAATAGAGGAGGGTTCCTTTTTCTCCACAATCTCTCCAGCAACACAGAGGCTTCTTGCTGGACAAAAATACTCCAACATTTATTCCCTCTGGCCCTCTTTAAATAAGTATTCATCTCCCCAATGTCAATGAGATAAACATTTTCACTATATTTATGAAGGTGCTCTTTCAATTTGGTATATGATCATAGACTATCTGTAGAGCATAGTTATAAAAATGTTACAACCAAAATGCATGCTATCTTCAGTTCCTAGTAAATGGTCAAAGTTTTATACTTGGCTGTAGATGAGTGAGACATTGCTAACATTCAAAATACCAGTTGCATATTTTAAACATTTGTAACAATCTGATGGCAGAAAAATGATTGCAATATGATAACAATTGATTGGGTGCTTCTGAATAATGAGTCAAGCATTTTCCAGAAAGCCTGAGGAAAACAGAGATCAGATAAGCTGATAATGAGAAAGTGAAAAAGTCAGTCCTTATCAGATTCATTATCTAGGCACAAAAACTCCTGTGAAAAGTCCTGTTAGCAATCAATGAATATTGGCCTTTTCCTTACAAATCTTCTCTTCTGAGAACAATTGTGGGTGTTTCAATGTGAGATTATGAGAAGGGCAAATGTAAAGATAAAGAATTATTTTAAAAGAACAAGTTCTCATATATATATATATATATATATGTGTGTGTGTGTGTGTGTGTGTGTGTATAGAAGATTTACACCTACCTTAGTTACTCATCTTAGAAATCTGGCTACTATTCTTGTAGAGCTACATTTCCATGGTTCCCATTGTACTACACACACACACACAAACACACACTTTGCTTTTATTGAAAATGTGCTTTTCTCCCCTCACAGAATATATTCTGATTACAGTTTTTCCTTCCGCTACTGTTTCCTCAGAGGGACTTCTTTGAAAGAAACTAAATATTCATTTCTAAGTGGTTATCATTCGAGAATGATTCTAGGTTAGGCATGATGAGGACATATGTTCACCTCTCCTTTCAGCTCTAGGAGGTCATCTGGTGCAGATCCATTCAGACCCTGTGCAAAGTGCCTCAGTCGCTGTGAGTTCAAATATGCTTGATTATATTGATTTAGGTTTTACTCTGAACAGTCGAGGGTGTTGTTAGGTTGTACTACATCCTCTTACACTCTCTCTGCCTCCTCTTATGTGGACTTGAGTCGCAGGGAAGGGTCTTGTTATAGTCTTTCTAGTTAGGGCTGAGTGTTGCATGCCCTCTCATTCTCTGCATCGTGTCTGGCTGTGGGCCTCCGTGCTTGTTTCAATCTGCTGCAGGAGGAATCTTCTCTGACGATGTCTGAGCAATGCAAAATGTATAATACAATTTCCTTAGGAGTAATTTTATTGCTATGTTTGTTTCTTTGTTTTAGAACAGTAGGTTTTGGTTTTATCGTAGGTCTCTAGGCTACCTAGTCTCAGGTTCTTGGTCATACAAGCAGTGTTGGGTATGGGTTCCATTTCAGGGACTAGGCCTTCAGTTAAATTGGATGATGACTGTTATTCCCACAAATTTTGTGCCATTAGTGTATCTTTGAGGCAATACACCATTAAAGATAAAAGGTTATGTGGCTGGATTCTTTATGTCTCTCTTTTGGTAACATGCAGAGGACCTTCCTATGGGGGGGGGGGAACTAACATGTGGTAAGCCCAGGTTCAATGTAGGCACCACCAGCTTGACTTCATGTTCAGTAAAGTGCGTAAGTGTTGTTTTCAGCAATAGGACCTTGTCACAAGTTTATGGAAATCCACCAATAGCCTTGGCAATGGACTGGAGTTTTTGTTTGTTTGTTTGTTTTAGGTTTCTAGTGAGACCACTTCAGACAAAAATACAATTTGATGTAACCCAATATGAGTATCAGAGGCTTTATTTGGTGACCAAGAGAAGGCAAGTTGGAATACTGTGCCCCCATTATTGGGCAATATCACTTAGATGGCCTTCAAATATATATTTTGAAAGCTTCTACTGTATTGTGCTTTTCAAATGGCCCTTAATTTTATCTCTTTCCCCATATTCCATTTCTCTTCCCCTTTTACTACCCCTTTCCACTTGATAGCCCCTTCACAGTCTCTCCTAATCCATGTAAAATTATCTATTTTCCCTTTCCTAGGGAGTTTCTCTATACCACCCTCCAAGTCTTCTACTTTCTACATAACTGTTGTGGTAGAGTGTAGATTAGTTACAATTGACTTAACAGCTAATATCCACATATAAGCAAATACATACAGTATTTGTCTTTCCGGGTCTGGGATAAGTCACTCATGTTTTTTATTCCACCCATTTACCTGCAAATTTTATGATTTCATTATTTGTAATGACCGAGTAATACTGCATTGTGTAAACATATCACATTTTATTCATCTGTTAATGGATATTCAGGTTGCTTCCCATTTCTGGCTGTCCTGAATAGAGCAGCAGTGAACCTCAGTGTCTCTGTGATTGGATGGAGATCCTGTGAATAGATGGCCAGAAGTCAGATAGCTGGATCTTGAGGTAAATCAATACCCGTGTCTCTAAGGAACCACCACACTGATTTCCACAGTGCTGTGGCAGTTTTCACATCTGCCAGTAATGGATGGGTGTTCCGTTACTCTGTATCCTTGTCAAAAAGATCAGTCCCTTGTTTTATTTATCTTAGATATTTTGACATCTTACATCTGGAAGATGAAATATCAAAGTAGTTTTGATTTGCATTTCTCTGATGAACACTTCTTTAAGTGTTTCTCAGCTATTTGACTTTTCATTTTGAGAATTCTCTGATTAGGTATGTACCACATTTTTTAATTGGGTTAATTGTTTTCTTAATATCTAGTTTTAAATTAATGATGTAGAGTTCAAAAAAAAAACTTTTTTGCTTTGTTCCAATGAGGGTGCCCTTTGCCACACAGAAGCTTCTCAATTTCATGAGCTCCTAATTATTAATTATTGATTTTTGTGCCAGTGCTAACGGTGTTCTGTTCAGAGAGTCTTCTTGTGCCGTTAAGTCGTAGCCTATTCCCCCATTTTCTCTTCTATTAGATTTAATGTACCCAGTTTTATGTTGAGGTCTTTGGTCGATTCGGACTTGAATTTTGTGCAGGGTAATAAGTTTAGATCTATCTCTATTTTCCTATACACAAATATACAGTTTGACTTTCACCATTTGTTAAAGATACTGTATCTTCTCCAGTGTATATTTCTTGCCTAACTAACATAATGAGATGTCCATAGGTGTGTAGATATATGTCTTAAATTTGGATCCATTGATTATTCTGTATGTTTTTGTGCTAATACCATGCTCTACTTATTACTATAAGTCTGTAGCACAACTTGAAATTGGGAATGGTGAGACCTCTAGCAGTTCTTTTACTGGTCAGGATTGTTTTGGTTACCCTGGGTTTTATGCATTTCCATATGAAGCTGAAAATTGTCCTTTCAAGATCTGTGAAGAATAGTGTTGGAATTTTAATGAGGATTGTATTGAACCTGTAGATTGCATTTGATAGGGTGGCCCTTTTTGCTATGTTAAACCAACCAATGTATGAGTATGAGAGATCTTTCCATCTTCTGATATCTTCTTCAATCTCTTAAATACTTTATCATACAAGTCTTCACCCGCTTAACTGGAGTTACCACAAGTTATTTCATGTTATTTTGGGGCTATTGTGAAATGGACGGGTTGCCTGATTTCTTTCTCAGTATGTTTGTGAGGAGTCCTATAAAAATACTAAGCTGAAAGCTATAATGTATACACAGAAGAGCTGCTGCAAATCTGTGTAAACCTGCTTGCTGCTGCCTTCTCTGTGGGTTCATTTGAGTTTGTTTAGCTGATTCAGAGGGCCTTGTTATCCTGGTGACCTACAATGCCTCTGGCTCTTACAGTCTTTCTGACTCTATGTCTTCATGGTTCCCTGAGCTCTAAGGGAAAGGATTTGATGCAGGCATCCCTTTTAGTGCTATGAATTCTATAGAACCTCTTTCAGTATAATGTCTGGGTTTAGATCTCGCCCTCTGTTCCCACATGCTGCAGAAGGAAGCTTTTCTGGTGATGATCGAATAACGTACTAATATATGAATATAGCAGAATATGATTAGCAGTAATTTTATTAATACTTCTTTAGACAAGTAGTGTTTGGTTTACCTTAAGTCTCTGTATTATCTAGCCCCTGGTTCTTGGTCAATCAAGTAGTGTCAGGTACCGGTTCTGTCTTGTGTTAGAAAGGAAAATATGCCTTTGTCTCAACAGAAAACACAAAATCTGTGTATTTCATCTAAACTCATAAAAATCCAATTTAACAGAGAAAGACCTACTGAAGATCTTTGCTACAGACATGGAAAGAAATCAAGACCAAACAGGACAGGTAACATACTTTGCTGATCTCTTCACATAGAAATAGCTCTGAAACTGACTGAGACATGAAAATGGCTCCAACCAGGACTTCCACTATGCATAAGGCAATAAATTTTTTGGCTACAAAATCCTCAAGACTACTTTATTTTGTTCTAGAGTTTTCGGGTGTGGTGTTGTTGCTAGTTTTTGTTTCGTTTTACTTATTAATGTAGGCACTTAGTGCAATGACCTTGCCTCCTACAACCTTTTTCATTGTGCCCCATAAGTTTGGATGTGCTGTGTATTCATTTTCCTTGAATCCTAGAAAGTATTTAATTTCTTTTTTTATACAATTTTTATTTTTTAAATTAATCACAGGTTATTTACTTAGTATCCCAGCCGTAGCCGCCTCCCTCATTCCCTCCCAATCCCCCACCTCATCTCCTCCCTGCTCCTTTCCAAGTCCACTGATAGGAGAGGTCCTCCTCCGGTTCCATCTGACCCTAGCTTATCAGGTATCTTCAGGACTAGCTACAATGTCTTCCTCTGTGGCCTAGCGAAGCTGCTCCTCCCTTGGGGTGCGGGGAGTCAAAGAACCAGCCATTGATTTCATTTCAGAAATAGTCCCTGTTCCCCTTACTAGGAAAACTCACTTGGATACTGAGCTACCATGGGCTACATCTGAGCAGGGGTTCTAGTTTATATCCTTACATGATCTTTGTTGGAGAAACAGTCTCATAAAAGACCCCTGTGCCCTGATATACTTGGTCCTTGTGGAGCTCCTGTCCTCTCCAGGTCATACTAGCTCTATTTCTTTCATATGATTCCCTGCACTCTGCCAAAGGTTTGGTTATGAGTCTCAACATCTGTTTTGATACACTGCTAGGTAGAGTCTTTCTGAGGCCCTCTGAGGTAGGCTCCTGTCCTGTTACTTGTTTTCTCCTACTTCCAATGTCCATCCCATTTGTCTTTCTAAGTGAGGACTGGTCCTCTTACCCCGGGTCCTCTTTCTTGTTATCTTCTTTAGGTGTATTGATTTTAGCATGTTTATCCTATCTTATAGGTCTAGTACCTACTTATAAGTGAGTATATACCGTGTGTCTTTCTGCTCCTGGGATAGGATGATCTTTTCTAGATCACATCATTTGCCTGCAAATTTCATTATTTCCTCCTTTTCAATTGCTGAGTAGTATTCCATTGTGTAAAAGTACCACAATTTCTGTATCCATTCCTCCATTGAGGGGCAGCTGGATTGTTTCCAGGTTCTGGCTATTACAAATAAAGCTGCTATAAACATGGTTGAGCAAATGTCCTTGTTGTGTACTTGAGCATCCTTTGGATATATGCCTAAGAGTGGTATCGCTGGATCTTTAGGAAGCAGTATTCCTAATTGTCTGAGAAAGCACCAGATTGATTTCCAAAGTGGTTGTACAAGTTTATATTCCCACCAGCAATAGAGGAGGGTTCCCCTTTCTCCACAACCTTTCTAACATGTGTTGTCACTCGTGTTTTTTATCTTAGGCATTCTGATTGGTATAAGGTGAAATCTCAGGGTCATTTTGATTTGCATCTCCCTGATGGCTAAGGACGTTGAATATCTCTGTGTTTCTCTGTCATTCTATATTCCTCTTCATATTATTCTTTGTTTACTTCTGCACCCCATTTTTAATTGGATTGCTTGATTTATTGCTTTTTAACTTGTTTAGTTCTTTATATATTCTGGATATTTATTTCTGTCTTGACCCACTTTTCATTCAGTGAGAGTGGTTCCATTTCCATGCAGTTGTAAGCTTCTTGTTGTTTCTTTTGTTTGACCCACAGTGGTGCGATAGTATCTTATATCAACTTCCTTACATTTTTGAGTCTTCCTTTGTGTTCAAGTGTATTGTCAATTTTGGATAAAGTTTCATGAAGTACAGAGAAGAAAATTAATTACTTTGTGTTGGGGTGAAATGTTCTGAAAATAACTGTTCTGTCCATTTGGTTTATAATCTCTATTAGTTCTTAGATCTCTTGTCCATTGAGGAGAGTTGGATACTGAAGTTTCCTGCTATTACTGTGTGAGGGTCAATATGTGATTTAAGCAATAGTCGTGTTTTTCTTACAAACTGCGTGCCCTTGTGTTTGGGTCACAGATGTAAAGAATTAAAACATCTTGTTGGATTTTTTTTCTCAGTGAGTTTATAGTGTTCTTCCCTATCCTGATTATTTTTGGTTTGAAGTCTATTTTTGTTAGATATGAAAATGGCTAACAGCTTACTTCATAAGTCTATTTGATGGAATATCTTTTTTCAACCCTTTTCCCTGAAGCAATATCTTTGATGTTAAGGTGTGTTTCTTGGAGGTATAAGGAGAAT
Source organism: Pachyuromys duprasi (assembly GCA_028658305.1). Taxonomy (NCBI): domain Eukaryota; kingdom Metazoa; phylum Chordata; class Mammalia; order Rodentia; family Muridae; genus Pachyuromys; species Pachyuromys duprasi. The sequence goes on from CM053755.1 coordinate 1,363,811, forward strand.
GGATTTTGCTTTGCATCTAATCTGTTAGTTTCTGCCTTTTTCATGGGAATTGAGACCACTGATATTCATTGATATAAATGACTAATGAGTGTTGGACTGTTATTTGGTAGTGATGGTGGTAGTGATAAGATACACTCTGTGGTGTGTTCATGCGTGTGTGTGTGTATGTATGTATGTGTGTGTATGTGTGTGTGTATGTGTGTGTATTTTCCTTTTTTGATTTTGCTGGTCTGAGGCTATGTATCTCTTGTATATTCATGAACAACCTTAACTTCGTTAGGTGGACATTTTCCTCTAGAACCTTCTGTATGTCTGGACTTGACGATAGATATTGTTTAAATATATATTCATGCAATATCTCATTTTCTCCATCAATGGCAATGGAAGATTTTTCTGGACATAATATTCTGTGCTGGTATCTGTGGTCTCTTACAGTCTGCAACACATTTGTCTAAACTCTTCTGCATTTTAGAGTGTCCATTGAGAAATCAGGTACAATTCTAATATGTCAATTTTTATATATTATTTGATTTTTTCCTTGCAAATTTTAATATTCTGCTTTATATATTTAGTGTTCAGATGAGTATGTGTTGTAGAGAATTTCTTTTCTAGTCCAATATATTTGTATTCTGTAAGCATCTTGTGCCTTTATAGGCATCTCATTCTTCAGGGTAGGAAAATTTTTGTTTAGTGATTTTGATGAAAATATTTTCTGAACTTTAAAGCTGTGAATCTTGTCCTTCCTCTATTCCTGTTATTTTT
>CM053755.1:1365072-1376391 GCA_028658305.1 Pachyuromys duprasi
AAATCTGATAAATTATTTTAGGAAGGTAGCAACATACTGAATTAATATAGTAGACATATGTCAATACCTTTTCTATGTACAACAAAAAAAACCCTGACTTGCCACAAAGGAAATAAGAGAAGCCATCCCATTCTCATTAGTCTAAAAATAAACTATATAAGAATAAAACCGCCAAAGAATATGAAAGAACTCTATAACAAAGACTTTAGAACATTGGCTAAAAAGTAATTTGCAGATCCAATGCAAATCTCATCAGAATTCTAGTGATATCTTTACAAAACTAGAACATGATAATCATAAAATATACATGGATGCACCAAGATCCTGAACACCAAACAATTCTGATGACAAAGAGCAATTTTGATATTTTTCAGTATCTGAATGCAAATTATAATATAGAGATATAGGTGCAAAAACAGCATGGTATTTGCACAAAAGCAGATTAGATGAAGAGAATAGTAAAGAGGACTTAAAAATAATCCCATAAAGCCAGGGCCTCCTAATTTCTTTTACAACTATTAGAACATACATCAAGAAAAAAATGACAATACTCTCTACTCAAAAAGGTTCCAGGAATCTTTTCACATGGAAATTCACATGTGAAAGAATTAAACTTTTACAGTGTGAAAGATGAACCTCTTTCACACTATAAATAATCTATTCAAAATGCATCCAAAGCCTTAATGTAAGATCTGAAACTGAAATTTCTAGAGGAAAAAATTGGAGACAACTTCAAGATACTGGCACAGCCAAGCTGTTGTGTGAAAATAAAATGCTCTGCTCAGGAAAGGAAACAGTCAGTGGAGTGAAGAGAAATTCTGCAGAGTAGGGGGAACCAAAGAGCAAAACAAGAAATTTCCAAATCATTTTATTCCTAATTATTTTAATAAACAGGAGAGATAATTTTTAAATGAGGAGCTGTAATTTCTAATAAATATTTAAGATAGTAGCTAGCATCCTGAGCTACCAAGGAAGTATAACTCAGCTTTTTTGAAATTGAATGAGACTTTATCAGGAAGTCCAAAGCAACCAATGTTGTTGAGGAGGTAAGGTAAGGAACTCTATTTGTTTGCTGGAGAAAAAGCAAACTTATTCTCTGGAAAGCAGCACAGATGTTTCTAAAAACACTAAAGTTAAAACTCTCATATGATTTATACCAACTCTGATAATATACTCAATTGATTCTATATCAGCCGACCACACACATTCTTTCACATTTGCATTTATTGTTGACTAACTTCTAAAGCCAAAACATGGAAACATCTACAGGATATTGGATAGACAAAACCTATTGTATAAATATGACTGGTTTTTATTTTAGTTTGAAGAAAAATAAAATTACAACATACTCAAGAAAATAAATGGAATGAAGCATCATTAAGCTAAATAAAATAAGCTATACCAGAAAGATAACATCTTACTTCTCCTATCCATTAGAATGTAGATTTACATACATACCTATTTATATATATATATACATATATATAAACAAGTGTATATATTATGTTGTACATATATTAGTGTGAATTTGTGTTCATGTGTATATGTTCATGGGACAGCATTAAAGTAAAAGGGGGAAAATGAGAGGGAATAAAGCAATTTAAAGGGAGGAGTACAGAATAAAAGAGAATATGCTAACCAAAGAGGAATTTAAAAATAAGTTTCAAGAGCAGCAACAAAAGTAAAAAGAGAGAAAGAATAAGAAAAGACAATAGTTCATATAAATCAATATTATACTTGCAGTCTAAAAATTATCCTTAAATGTTAATATGTATATATAAATATATGAGCCAGCATGTTTTAAATGATACATGCTAAGAATAGCAGCTAGCATCCTAAAACGCAAGATTAAGAGGTTGCCAGTAGGCACTTACTTTCAGGAACCCACAGCATAAATATAAACAAATAGCTTACCACAAACATGACAAATAAAATAAATTACATGCTTTCAGCATGCCAAAGATAAGCACAGAAGAGCAACGTAAAAATGATGGTGCCATAGGTTTTTATGTATTCTGAGGGATTTTGGGGCCGAGGAGGATTTTGTTTACTGCTCACTCTTACATATTCTCATAAAAAAAACGTTAAAACTATATTTGAAAATTAAAGAAGACATTTCATTATAACTTTCTTTCAAAGTTATTAGCAACTGGTAGTACCAGGAAGGGATCATTACGTGCTCAGGGACCCACCTTTGTGAGTTTTATGGGACAGGTTGGGGCATCTGAGCAGGGCTGGCTCAGTCTGTACTTCACTGATTTTTTTCATGGGTGTTTTCATGCACACTGTAGGTGTGGTATTCAAAGCACCTCATATGAATTTTGCTGTGTTTGTATGCATGATCTTTATACAGTCCATCCCCGAAATTCCTTTCGTCAACAACTCTTAGACTCTTGCTATCTTTCTCTAGAAGCAAAAACAGAAAGATTTGGAAGGGTTGCATTCTGCTCAACTGTCAACCACGCAGCCAATTACTAACACCTGTGAGCTCATGCAAGCATATTCCTCTCACCTTGTATTGCACAACATACATAGCTGTGATTCCCGTGGCAGACCTACTCTCTGATCAGGTACAAACTATCTTCAGCATCTACTTTGATAAGAAAGACCCAGCCCTCCACACTTCACAGATAGTGTGCTCAGATAGAGCTGTTACAAACAGAAAGCTCCTCAGATCCCCAACACAGTCATGTCTCCTTTCTGAGTCACTACATCATCAGCTCACACTGACAGATACATTTATCTGTAGGGAATAAGTTGTTTAAAAAGATGCCTTCCTTTCCTGACAACAAGATCCATAAGGGAAGAAACATATCCTGCCATGGGAAGAGAATATCCTAGTAATTCTGCAGGAATGTTGGGACAAAGAGGTGAAGAAATGAAGTTCTGGGTGGTCAGGGTTCTGCCACCTTTGTGCATGCTGATCAGTATCACTTCATATGAAAGATAACTCTGTTTTGTTTATTTATTTTATGGAGTATTTCTTGTGGTTCTGGGGATCAAATCCAAGATCTCTCACTTGCCATGCATTCCTTTGCCACTTTTAACATATGTCTCTCTAGGAAGATATTTTCAATAAATCACTTGTAAGCTTTAACTCAGTTGATGATCTAGTTACTAAAACTTTACCTCAGATATAGGTAGAGTGAATGTTGCCAGGTATCAATAATTTTTTGTCAGCAGTTTATAGCTGTGAGACAGTGAATGTTGAGAAACATGAATACAATAGAATTCATGGCAGGTTTTTCAAGTACCTACTTTGTACATTTTCCATAAAGTTAACTGCTTAAATAATACACATTGATAATATCACTGCATCTGTGTGTTGGAAATGCTACAAAACTTTGCTAGGTTTTCTTATTCATATCATTTGTAATATTATGATCAAAGTGATTAGGAAGGCTTACTGCTCTGTAGAGGAGCAGCAGGATTCATGTCCAGGCTCACGTAATATTTGTTGGCAGGGTTCAATCCTCTGGATGGTATCCTTTCTTCCTCACCATCCGTTAGACAGAAGTATTCTTTACCATGTAACAATGTAAACTTATTTAACATGCTTTATTAGAATAGAAAAGACCATGTGGGGGGGGGAGGAAAGAGGGAGAGTGAGAAAGAGGGAGAAAGAGAGAGGGAGAGACAAAGAGAAGAGAACTGTAAAAAGGGCAGGAAGTCCTGGTCTTTTGCAACCTCTCCACAGTTATATCTCTTTTGTGCCTTATTGCTTTGTGCAATGAACTAAGTGAAGCTCACACTCAAAAGAGGTTCCTCAGGGCATGAATACTAGATGGAAGCCTGCACCTACTTGGCAGCTAGGATACAAATTATTTGGACTATTTGGGAAGGAACTTTATTTTTCTGTTTTTTTTAATTTTCATTAAGAATGTTAATTTATTACTTAATTTATACCTTAATTCTTATGTTCATAGCAAATGCAATGAAGCTGATCATTCCGTCTCAGGAAGCAAAACTTTTATTTGTTCATAAGTACCACCTAAATAGCAGTATAGGGAAAAATCCAAGTAATAGTGTCATCCTTGGAATATCTTATAAACATAAAATGGCTGAAATTCTGTCAAGAAAAATCACAGTTTAGAAAGCCCAGGGTCTCTGCTACTGCTGCATGGAATTTCTTTTGAAGCTTTCTGAAATGATGCTCAGATAATTTGCTTTTTGCTCTATCTGGCTTCAAAACTGAAAGATATTTCATGGTGTTCTAAGAAAAGCACCATGTCCACTTCGAAAGCTCCAAAATGAATGAGGTTGACTCTCAGATATGAATAATTCATTGGATCTTAGCATGCTCATGCTGACTGCTTTGGCTCTCAAATCACTAATATGAGGGTTTCAAACACTTCCTCCAGGTGTTCCCCTGGGATAACCTGTGTGGGATAAGGTGTGTTTAAGTTTGAGGTTGTATTTATTTGGAAATTCTAAGAGTATAGTCTGCCTCAGCTAAAGTATGGAAACAGCGGTACACGCAACCCTATTCTCTCCAGCAGCATTGGCATGTGAACTTTGCATATTCCTTTTTACCACTGCTTTATGTGGGTAATAAATAAACTAGTCAGCAATCTTGCCAAGATACCCATCAATTAGACTTTGGCCTTCCACTTGTCTTGAGTTTCAGAAAAGATTGAGAAGTTCATGCCCCTAGAAGTTAATAAGAAAACCAAGTGGCATACTGAGCGTCAGTTTATACTTACCGATTCAGAATGAGCTGTAAGCTCTGCCAAGGACCAGGACCTTATTTTCTTTTCAAGTATACATGAAGGTTATCATTATAATTTTTGAGTGATTTAAAATCGATTTTGAATTGAATCATGACTATATTTAAGCATTCATTTAATATTTGCATATATGTGTGTGTGTGTTTTAAAAATAATAGTAGTGAAATGAAAGACTCATTTTTTCCATAATTTTAAAAAGTACTTAAAACCTAAGGTACTGTTAGCTAGATAGACACTCGCAGAACAAAATATCAACACTACACTGTTCAGATAAAAACACACAGATGCAGCCCTGGAAATTCCTCATTTTACTGGGGAGATAGTTCATCTCAGCTGCAATATAATTTATACAACTGTTTAGTGATGTAGCTTTCACTTTTTCTAAAGGTTACCAAATCTGACAACTGGAAGACCAGATAAAAACAGCATTTGTAACGCACTGTACATCCCAGACTATCTTCAGAGGTCTGGTGGTACTGTAGAGCCAAGAACAGGAGAAACTCTAATCTCTAGCTGTGGTTCAGACTTTCCCAAGTAAAGAAGCTCATTTGCTGATCAAGAATAATGTGATGTTTCCTTCTTCACCAGGTTGTTTTCCTGACTACATAGTGAACAGACTTGGGTGGCTGAGACACTAAGATTATTGATGAATTGACAACGTAGGTCAGAACATCGGGGCTATTTCCAGAAGTCTAGCAAAATATCTTTCAATAGTTTATCTTTCATCTTATAAACTTTATTTTTCTTATGTTTCATGCAATGCATTTTGTACATATTCTTAGAATCAATATAAAGCTGATTTTTAAAGAATATTGATAGATATTATTTCTTTAATACAAAGAAAAAAACATTTTCATGTGGAACTGTCATGTGCTTTGCACACTAAATTCTTTAAAAAATCAGAATCATACTTATAAAGTAACTATACTTTATAAACTGTTTGTCATCTTTGCATGCCTATGTGTGTGTATGTATGCGTGTATGCATGTGATAGGCACCAAGTCCAGAGCCCTCTGATTAAGTAGATGCTTAATCACCAAACTGTACTTTTGGGTTTTGTAAATTACTTTTTTGAATTTGAAACACCATTCAGAGTTCTGTAGTCATTGTTAGAGGTCTACCTAATATTTCTACCCTCACTTCTAATACAACGAATGTTTGAAAAGTAGAAAAACATCCTTTCCAAAGGGCCAGGTAAGAACTGGTGTTACTCAGAACACCTTGTTCACCAACCTTCCAGTCCTGTAGACATATGAAGGTGTGCAGACCACCCCAGCCAAAGGAAACAATTGGAGAAATGTCAGCCACACTACACAGCTCTGCTTAAAAGAAAGGAACACATTCACCATGGGCCCCCACAAACACTTCTCATACATTCTAGTTTCAACACAGATGTGAGACCTGGTGCTTTAGTGCCATTCTGAGAACACAAAAGATGTGTTAATCACAGACACTGTGCCCTGCATTTCTCCAACAACATAGAAATCTACCTGACTCCAGCCACTGTGGTTGTTTCTTCTGTCATTTGAAGCCAAATATGACTTTAATTTTAAACCTGTCATAATTTTTATTACACATAGATTTCATGCTATTATTGTCTTGACTACAGTAACTATTTCCCAATGTTTAGAAAAAAAAGCATAAGTCTTATTAGATATCATAGCAAAAGCATTCCACTTTGTTTTCTTTCAATGATTCTCATCCTAAAGACTCAAGTGTGACAAATTCATCTACATCTTGATAATCATCATTTTATATAATGTTCACGTGGACACATTTATTAGAATTAATATTTTTGAGGTTCTGATTGAGTTTAAATTAATAACCTTTTAGAAGAAGAAAGAGAAGTGCTTGGCTAAGAAGAGTGAGAGTACCCTGCACATGACCGTCGTTCTCCACAGAGCATGTTAGTCAGTTCAGAGTGCTGAGACAGTGTTTCCCTAGAACTTAAGGCTTATGAAGACACGCTTTAATTATCACCGCTCTGAAGGTTAGTATATAGAGGTCAGGTGTCAACATGGGCCAGCTCTGACGAGGTCTAATCTTCCTTTCACAGACTGTACACGTTTTCCTGTTGTCAGATGGCAGATAAGAGGAGATGTAAACTCTTTCAAGGTGCTTGTGAGAGCAGTAACTGCGTTCAAGAATACTCTCCGTTCGGTTTCATCTCTTTAACAAACTCTCAAGGCCTCCAACCTCTAGTGCTGTCACATGTAGGCATATAACATGAAGTTTCAAGAAATAAAACATTCTGTAGCATGTGCACATATGTAGATAAAGATTTACATTTGTATGCATGTGTTGTAGTTCACCTGATTAAACTGCAGTCATTTGTATTGATTTGTACTATTGTATATTTTGTATTGCTGTTAAACATAAGGTCTATCTGAATTTCTCTGAGCATTAGCATCTGCAAAAGATACTAGGATGAGGCTTTTGGGAGGCATTCCCCTTTGTGGCCAAATTCTTCAATCTAATGAATGTAATGACACTTATCAATCCATCTTTTCTAGCATGTGATTACCTGTGGGCATCTTTGAAGTTCAGAGTAGTTGATGATTTACTTCATGACAAATCAAAGTGATCATTGTCATTATTTCTGTTATTTGCTGTCATACTCTTTGTGTAATGGTACATACATATTTGTAGGTGGTATTTGCTATTTGGTGAGTTCTTTTTTCCTCCCTTTATCCTAACACTAGATAGGAGAGAAACAAGAATAGAGGAGAGGAATTACAAAAATCCATCAATCTAATTTCTTTTCTTTTGTTTTTTCTTTACCATGGCACTAACAAACCACAAGCAATACCACCACCACACACACACATGCACACACAATGTCCACCACCACCCACATCCCATCCCTGCCTCTCAGGGATCTACCATTTATGTAGCTTCTGCAAAGTTCTGCATGTCTCACTATCATAGAAACTATCTGCGCTGGCAAAACCACAATTCTGCTATAGCATGAGCAAATCATGGTCAGCTGCTGCAGTCAGACGCAGCCCCAAATCCCTACATCTGGGATTCAAATGAACGTATGTTCTTATAATAATTCTTTTTTTAAAGAAACCAAAATTACAGAATTCTCACTACACATATTTGTGTATATTTTCTAATAAGCATTTCAACTTATATGTATTCTGAAATTCATAATTGTTTTGTGATATAGACTAGTCAGATGGCCCAAGAGAGTCTATTTTCAGAACTTACCTCCCAATATTGACTTCCCCTCAGGGTCACACCACACGCTCTCTTGGCTTTATAACTGAAAAGACTTTCTAACTGTGTAGGTCCCTAATTCTGACTTTGTTTTGAAGAGGCCACTGAACAGTCTGGAACCCAGTTCTTAGGTATCGATTTGTGAAAGATAGTTTAGATTCACACTATTGATTATGAGTATAAGATCCACATGATTAACTTTCTTATAAAAAGACACTTAGATATTAAAGCGACTCTCTTTCCCCTGCCTCTCTTCCTTCTATCTTGTGACAATATAGCAAGATAGCCATCTTATTGAAGACTTATCTGGAAAACCACATCAGCTCATGCATTCGTCGTGAGCTTCCACTCTTCCTAACTGTAGGAAATAACTACCTGGCTTTTACCCTGCTACTCTAAGTGCTTTGTTATTGCAGCAGAAGCCAATACACGTTCATCTGCTGGGATGACTTTGATCAAGTTTTAATTTCCAACTAAATATTGCTGGCGTTATTTTTTGCCTGTGTTTTTAACACACATGACCAAATGACCTAATTTATAAGTGCATATTTCCCCACTGAGCTACAATGCTATTTCATCATGTCTTAAAAGTTCATGTATAAGTCAATCTACCTTCAGCCTTGAGTCTATTTTATTAATGCCTTGGCTCTTTGCTGGAATTTAACTCTTTCATGCCTTTCCTGGGTTTTGAATCTTTTATGATTCTATTTTCCTCTGCTTTTGCATATTAGTTATACTTTTTAAAATATTTATAACTTGCCCTCAGGTTTGTAATATATATTTACAACTAATCTAACTAAACCTTAATGTCACACTATATAGTTCATGGTGCAGGAAGAACAGGAAAACCAAAAAAAAAAAAAAAAAGGATAGAAAGAAAGAATGAGAGAAAGAATTAAAAAAGTTTAACACTCCTCTTTTTCTTCTATCATTGATATCATTTTCATGTACACATAAGCATGCATAAGCATATGTGCAAATATATGGGAGAATATAATAATTGGATATCATTGTCACTTTAAAATGCACTGTTCTGTTAGCTCACTTAAAATTAAGGCATATAATTCTGAAGAATTTTATCTTGATTTTCTTGCTTTCTTTACACAGATCCATGTTGCTTCCTTGTGTCATTTTTCTTCTGAAAAAAAAATCTTTTAACATCTTATGAATGTCGAGTCCAGTCGCAATGTGTTTTTCTAAAATTTTTTGTTTGAAGTGTGGTCTTGGAAGGTGCAGAGTTCGAGCTTGAAGCCTTGTTTGGCATTCTTTTTCACAACACTTTAACCTTCTCACTTACTCTTTTCTTATATGCCAGGTGTAAGCCATACCAGCTCCTTTTCTAGGCAAAGAGAGTTGTTTCTTACAGCTTCCTTTAAGATGTTTTAGTATTTCTCTTTCTGCATGCTTGAACATAATACTTCAATGGCTGCTGTTTTGAACAGGTAACTTGCTTGTTTTAAGAACCTTGCTTATGTGGTCTGACCTTACTTAGGAGAATTTTTCAGTCACCGCTTAAACTATTCTGTGTTTCTTATGTTCTCATATTCCTGTTGAATATAATCCACTTGCAGCTGACAAACACTTATTAGGCACTTTTTATATGTTAGGAAGTTCTATTGTGATAGCCAAGCACACCTGTTTGTTCTTCAGCTATGTGCATCTTGCTAAAGAACCTATCGAAACATTCTTTACTTGTGTTATAGTGTTACTAATTTACAGTAGTTTGTATTGGGTATTTCATTTCCACAATTTTAAATTGTATTTCTTGTCTGTTCTGGTATATCATTTATTTTCCTAGTAGAGTTTTAGCCTATTCATTGTTGCTTAAAATGCTTGGTTTAATAAATACATTATCTTTGTTATATTTATGTATGGCTATAAAGCTTTTTTTTCTATTTACAAAGATTTGTGTTTGTTTAGTGTTTTCCATTTAGTATGTTCTATTTTTTCATTCTTAATGGCTGGATCTAGTGTATCATGTAAGATGAACTAGATAAGCTTGCAGTGCAGTTGGGGAAGAAGGAAGGAAAGAATTCTAGAGTACTATGATTAAGTTTCAGCCTGCCAACAAATACGTGCCTTGGGATTATGATTTTAATGTAATTGATTTATTTTTATATTAATCACAGGTTATATACTTTGTATCCCAGCCGTAGCCCTTTCCCTCATTCCCTCCCACTCTCCCCATCCCTCCCTCATCTCCTCCCTGCCCCCCTCCAAGTCCACTTATGGGGGAGGACCTCCTCCCCTTCCATCTGACCCTAGCTTTTCATGTCTCTACAGGACTGGCAGCAATGTCCTCTTCTGGGATCTAGCTAGGCTGTTCCTCTCAGGGGTATGGGAGGGGTGGTCAAAGAGCCAGCCATTGAGTTCATGACCAAAATAGTCCCTGTTCCCCTTTAGGGTACCCAGTTGGATACTGAGCTACCATGGGCCACATTCAAGCAGGTTCTAGTTTATATCCATACATGGTCCTTGGTTGGAGAAAGAGTCTTGTAAAAGACCCCTGTGACCTGATTTGGTCTTTGTGGAGCTCTTGTTCTCGCCAAGTCTTACTAACTCCCCCTTTTTCATATGATTCCCTGCACTCTGCTGAAGGCTTGGTTGTGAGTCTTAATATCTGCTTTGATACATTGCTAGTTAGAGTCTTTCAGAGGCGCTCTGTGATAGGCTCCTGTTCAGTTGCTTGTTTTCTCCTACATTCAATGTCCATCCCATTTGTCCATCTAAGTGAGGATTGATCATCCAACCTGGGTCCTTCTTCTTGCTTATCTTCCCTAGCTGTATAGATTTCAGCATGACCATGCTATCCTATACGTCTATATAAATGAGAATATACCATGTGTTTCTTTCTGCTTTGAGGATTCCTCACTCAGGATGATCATTTCCAGGTCCCACCATTTGCCTGCAAATTTCATGATTTCCTCCTTTTTAATTGCTGAGTAGTATTCCATTGGGTAAAAGTACCATAATTTCTGTATCCATTTTTTGACTGAGGGACATCTGGGTTGTTTCCAGGTTCTGACTATTACAAATAAAGCTGCTACGAACATGGTTGAGCAAATGTCCTTGTTGTGTACTTCAGCATTTTTTGGATATATGTCTAAGAGTGGTATAGCTGGACCTTGAGGAATCACTATTTCAAATTGTCTAAGAAAGCGCCAAATTGATTTCCAGAGTGGTTGTACAAGTTTGCATTCCCACCAGCAATGGAGAAGGGTTCCCCTTTCTCCACAACCTCTCTAGCATGCGTTGTCACTTGAGTTTTTGATCTTAGCCATTCTGGTGGGTGTAAGGTGAAATCTCAGGGTTGTTTTGATTTGCATCTCCCTGATGGCTAAGGATGTTGAACATTTCTTTAGGTGTTTTT
>CM053755.1:1376491-1388519 GCA_028658305.1 Pachyuromys duprasi
AACTTCTTGAGTTCTTTATATATACTGGATATTAGCCCTCTGTCAGATGTAGGGGGCTTATGATTTTTTTACACATGATTCTTTAAGTCAGGCCCTATATGGTTGAAAAGAAATTGTAAATTTATATAAAATCCATGTTGAAATATTCATCCTCTCTGAAAATTTAACTCTTTATGATATGAATAAATACATGCATGTATGTATAAATAAAACTATTTTTTTTATTCTGAAAGCAATTTGGCCTTAAAACTTTTTCTTGCTTATGTGATCATCATTTAGGAATTAATACCATGTAGGATTTATTTGCGGTCTCAAAGTTAATTCACCTCAGTTACCTACATCTTAAATTTTTATTTTTACTTTTTCCTACTTTATTTTTAATTAATGTTAAATTAATTAACATTATGCGGCATTACCACTTTTAACTAACCTTGCTGGCAATAAGGTATGTCTATGCTACAAATGAGCTTAGAATTTGGAGATAAATGATTACAGATAAAAAATATATAGTGTTTAATCGTTATTATTGGAATAGAAATAAACCAAAACTAGTCAGTCACTTTTTGGTAAATGTGGTGAATTGGATATGAAGAGTCCTCAATAAAAGTCCATATTTTGAAAATTGGTTTCTAGCTATGTGTGCTAATTAAAAGTTGACTATATACAGAGCACTCTGAACTAAGCAATAAATTTATCTCTTGATGGATATAAACTCATCACCTTGGGAGAAGGAACCTGAGGAGGGTTTAGATGTTGAGGTCATGCCCTGGAAAGATATAACTTGTTCCCATCCTCCTCCTCTTTGTGTGTCTTTTATAACACAAAGTGACTAAGTTTAGCCTCTGTGCTCTGCTGCACTGATACTTTGTCTGACCATGAGACAGAAACAATGGAGCTAGCCAACTGTAGACTGAGGTCCTTGAAATCATGAATCAAACTATGTACTTTCTCCCTGAAGCTGTTTTTAATGAGGTTGTTTGTCAGAAAGAAAAGTCTAACTAGAACAGCAAACATAACCTTAGAATGATTTTATATTTATCATAACAAAGACTACAGTATTTATATATCACAGATAAAATAATAATGCAAGATTAAATTGAGATGCTCACCCTGTCCAAACACTTTAATGATTTTGTAGATTAATATATACCTTAAAAATTAAGGTAAAATATATGAATTTAAGATAAAATTTCAAATAAACAAAATAAATACAATATCATGGCACCACAGACATGCTGAACAGGAATGAATGAGTATGCTAACACATGGATTCCTATTGCATTACCAGTAACATTTAGCAAAGGCAAAGAGAATTTTGACTAGAAATAATGATAGCCACACATCATTGGCTGATTTCAAGTCACAGCCAAATAACCTGAGTCTTACAAATCCTGTATTCTTCACTTGATTGCGACTTGTATTTTTTTTAAGTAGTTGAACTTATTGTACATTTGGTAAATTATTTGTCAAAGATCATAGAAAATATTTTAAATATTTCTCAATTTTGTAGCATCAAAGTTTTAGAAGCATCTTTCACGGTAAAATATCTACAAAAACATACACAATCTATAACAGATTTTTCTTTGAAGATTAAAGTGAGACATTGCTGCAAATAGTTCCATTGTTATATTAGCCCTATTATCAGTTATTAAATACAAAAGAATATTGTTATTCCCACCAAACATAAGACCTCATTATAAATAAAGAAGTAATGGTTTTATGAAGTCCTGTTTATTGATTGTTGGAACTATTCTCTGGGAATCCAGAGTCCTATTCAGAAAATCCTTTTACTAATCTTTCTTCTGCTAGTTTCCAACATTGAAATACTTGATCCACTTGGAACTGATTTTTGTGCAGGATGAGAGAGAAAGATCAGGTATATAAATAGTAGTGCCACTGGAGATGTTATCAGCCTTCGGGGGAGGGGGAGGTTCGGGCTCTTTGGAGAAAGTAGTGAGTGGAGCAGGCTTCGAGAATTTACTGCTTGGAACAAATTCTAGTTAGCTCTTTCTGCTTCCTGCCTGCAGTAGATGATGTGATCTTGCAGCGCTCTGACACAGCTCTCTGCTGCCATGTCCCCGCTCTTACCCTACTAATATAAACTGACCTTCTGGAATCATGAACCACAGTAAACCTTCCTTACACAGATCCTCTTCTTTGCCATAGTGTTTCATGACAGCAACAGAGGAGAAAAGCATATAGCTATGCTGGTTTGTTTCTGTTTTTCATTTGGTTTGGTTTGGTTTTAGAACTTTGTTAATTTTGTGCAACTTGTTTTATCACATTCAGCCTTTCCTCAACTCCTCCCAGATGAACCACCTTTTCTACCTGGAAAGCTGTGTGTCCTTCCTTTTCCTTCTACTAAAAAAATCCAATTTGTGCTTCCAATATCTTCTTGAACCTGTAGTTAACACACTAGAGCTTGCTCAACTTGCCAGGAGCTACACACTTAAAAACAACCAGCTCTCTTGCACTCAACATCTGTTAATATCTCCTTTGTTAGGTACTGAGACTTCATGACCATCTCTCTGAGTGTTGGGATTTAGCCTGGCTTGATATTGCACTGAACTTGTGTATGTGGCCATAAGGTCAGATACTCCGCACACTCATTTTATCAAGAAGATACTATTCCACTGTAGTCACTACTATTTTGGATCTTATGTTATTTCAGCCCCCCCGCCCTTTTCCCTAAGATTTGAAGTGAGATGCCTTATATATTCCATGTATAACTGAGCATCCTGCCATTTCTTGTTCTCTGAACTTTAGCCAGTTTTTTTCTCTCTGTACTAAACCCCATCTACTGCAAAGAAATGTGGGTAGGGAGATGTATTCATCTATAGGTACAATAAAGTATAATAAGTATAATAAGGTACAATAAGAGTGGGTTTAATACAATGTCCATTTAGCAGAATAATACTAGTAAGTCTCCTGTTAGGCCTATGACCTATCTATTAACAAGTATTGGGCCTTAATAATTCTGCCAAGAATAGGTTTCCCTATGTGGAGCACAGCTTAAATCTAATGAGAAAGTGCTTGATTATTCAATGATGTTGTGCTCCTGTTGCATCAATGTGTATATCTTGCTAAACTGGTTGTTATTATAGCTGGCAATGTTCATAGCTGGGTAATATCACCTTCCAGCATTCTGAAAGCTATCTAGTAGTGATGAAGCTTCCCAGTCAATACCAGCATTATATTACATGTGCTATGACTCAAGTATGTGATGTTTTCAGTGAAGGGTTTTACCATCAAGTTTTGGAGGGCAGCCAATACCATTGGAAATAACTTGTAATGTTTGGGAAGTCTATGGTACCTCACTGGTCAACAACTCCAAAAGAGGTATCCAGTTTGGGGCAACTGGATTTTTATTTGTTAGCCCATGTCTAATAGGGGCATTGTCACTCTATTGCAGGATAACCCCACTGTTACTCTACATAATACATACATATATACACACATACACCACACACATGAGCACACACACACACAAAGAGAGGGAGAGAGCACTTCTATAGTAGTAGATAGATTCCTGTGGCTTTCTTTAGTATTTTATGGAATAATTTGAAATGTATTAGTGTCCTTTGAAATTTGAATGTATTAGTATTAGTATTAGTATTAAATGTATTGGTGTTCTTTGTTCTTTGAAATTTAAGCAGAAATCTGATGTGAGTAATTCTGACACTGAAAACTTTTTAATTAAAAAATATTTGATTGCTACTTATATCTCTTTGGTTGTTATATATTTGTTTAAAGTATTGACTTCCCTTTGGCTTGACTTTGGTCATATGCATCTGGAAATTAATCCTTTTCTTTTTCAACTTATTGGAATAAGGTGTTGAAGTATGTCCTTACCATAATCTTTTTTATCTATTATAATGTTTTTCTTTTCATCTCTAATTTTGTAAATTTGTGTCATCTCTTTGTTAATTTTGCTTAATTTGGCTAAGGATTTGTCAGTTTGGGTTAATTTTTTAAAGAATCGCTCTTTGATTTTTTAATTATATTATTTATTTCTATTTCATTAATTTTTGTTCTGATCATTATTATCTATCCTAATCAGTTGCGTTTGAGAAAGTTGTTTTCCTAAATGAACAGCATCATACTGTCCCCTAAATTTGTATCTTTATATCCACAGATTAATGTAACTCTGAAACATCATCAGAATAATTTCTTTGTTCAGTGAATGATGGCTATAACAGAAAGTTACAACTTGTTGAAGTGCAAAGGATAAGTGTCTGTGGAGTACTCAGTCACAAATGAGACACCTATATCACACTTTTTGTCCACAAGACTCGGGGATTTATTAGATTTATTAGATGGGTAGCAAATTGTGTGATGCAGAGGTAGGCAATAGACCTAATTAAAATGATGTCTTTTGGACATGACAGGTCCAGTGCACTCAAGAACTCATAGCAACTGTGCTAACATGAGTTGGATAGTATTAAGCCAGTAAACATTCCAGAATGTAGAGGAAAGAGCTCAGGAGACTCCACTTCGAGCTGAGGTGCTGTGGACAACTGATGCCTTCTGAGGAAAGTGGAGTCATTTGTGCTTACAAGTTTAGTCCTTGGTGGTTCTACAGCATCCTCTGATGGCTCTATAGTTAATAGATCTATATTTAGACAGCACTAATTGTGCATGCTGGTCTTGTTTTTTAATTATTTATTTATTATTAATTACAGTTTATTCACTCTGTATCCCAGCTGTGGTTCCCTCCCTTGTCCCCTCCCAATTCCACCCTCCTTCCTTCTCCTCCACCCATGCCCTGATCCCCAGTCCACTGATAGGGGAGGTCCTCTTCCCCTTCCATCTGACTCTAGCCTATCAGGTCTCATGAGGATTGTCCACAATGTCCTCCTCTGTGGCCTGGTGAGGCTGTTCCCCCATCAAGGGGAGATGATCAAAGAGCCAGCCACTGAGTTCATGTCAGAGATAGTGCCTGTTCCCGTTACTAGGGAACCCACTTGGATACTGACCTGCTATGGGCTACATCTGGTCAAGGGTTCTAGGTGGTCAAGGGTCCATATCTCCATGAATGGTCCTTGGTTAGAGTATCAGTCTCAAAAAAGTTCCCTGGGCCCAGAATTTTTTTTCTCTCCTTGTGGAGTTCCTGTCCCCTCCAGGTTGTTCTATCTCCCCCTTCTTTCATAAGATTCCCTGCACTCTGCTGGGCTTGTTTTTAAGGAAGATGTTAGAAGGTGAAGGGAGGGATAAAACGTAGATATTGGAGGAATTAAGGAGAGGAATGGGTTAATATAATCAAAATGTGTGAAATGCTCAAAGAAAATTATTATATCATAAAATATAATTTAAAAGAATTAATGGTTATACTTCTCTATACTTATTAGTGTATCTGCAAATATCATTTCCCCTATTGCAGTTACTCTGCTTTCTAGAAGCAAACTACATAGTGGGAAAATTTTAGAGAATTCTATGATTTATATTGTTTAATTTTCAGCATTTTTCTTATTAACTAGAAAAGTTGAGGCAGGAATCACAATCATTACATCACCACAACTCCAAGAATGCTTGAAAATGATCATCATACTGGTTAGTAACTGTGTTTAATTGATAGTATACCGAATTATAGTGATGACCTAAGGGAAAAATCACAAAGTCAATAGCTCTTGTCAAACATACTTAGTATTTGACTTTTACACACATTATTAATTTGCTTGATAGTCCTAATTTTTATGAAGTACAGAATGGTGGATTATGACTCACTCTACGTTAGCAGGGTGATAGATTGGCTATGCTATAATGTTGATGAATGTGAACCATTTCTGGTAAAATGTTTATTAATTAGAAACAAACTAAATTGAACTCTCAATTAATTGGAGCAACTTAAGTCATAATTTAATCCTGTTGGTAGAATTTTAAAAATTATAAAAATACATAAATAAATAAGGATTGAGAATTTTTATGATAATGTTTATTACAAGTCTGTAGTTTTTGCAAATTAAGTTAGGAGTGTCAGTGAGGTCTAATCACATATTTGCAGACAGAAAATTATTCTTTATTTACCTAAATTAATCTTTATGAAAATCTGTTTAAATTCTATTGCAGAAAAGATAACATAGATCCTTTTATTTCCTTCCCAGTCTGCCAAGCATGACTATGAACACTGAAAATTGGTGAACACAAAAATGAAAAAGAATCCTGAAATGTTATTAGAGGAATGTCAGCTGCTTTGGAATTCCTGGGCAGAAATATCGTAACAGCAAAACATCACATGTCACAAACCAAAAAGGGACAGTCATCCCATACCTAGCATTTCATGACACCTAGTTAAACAAAACAAGACAACCCAGTTATCCTAATTATTCTCATGGACCAAAGGGGAAACCCTCAACATCTGGAAAGCCAAAAATTAATGTCAAAGGAAGTGAATTAAAAGCCACCCACACATGAGCAGCACAGAAAGGTATTTTCATCCTACCAGGCCTAAGACTTCCTTCTTCACGGGGTAATACCGAAGTAGCAGCTAGAGCCGTCAGGATGAAGTTAGTCATTCCATTTTTTAGAAAAGGTGAAATTTTATGAAAGTATGAAATTGCAGTTTTATGACTGAAAAAAAATGTAACAGTCATTTCAAACAGTTGTGGTTGTGCTCAACTACCAGGCCCAAGACTCTGACAACTTGAGATTCTGCTTGCATAGGGAGAAATGGAACAAAAGTAAATAAACAGAACATTTGGCTGTTACAGTGCAATAATATTGTAAGGAACCTAGAAGGGCAGCGCAAAGAGAATAAACCTAATCTTTAAACCCTAGAGAAATATTTACAGAAATGGTACTTAGAAGGTTTCTAGATTGTGGGAGAAAAAAACAATAAACCAAGATGTGCAAACAAAATATGTCATAATCCCAAATTATAAGGCATATCTTAAATAAACTGCAAATTCCTAAATCTATGATGCTTTATAGAAAGCTATGATGTTCTCTGTGTTCAGGCCATAGCAGTTCTCAGCACTCTGTGATAGGAATGAAAATGGTACATACATTTTCAAAGATGGGTAGGAGTTTATAATAATGATAAATAGTGTCTTGTTTTGTAATAATAAAACTATACTTCTAGGTATTTGTCTAAACAGTAATGAAACACTTGCTTATACAAAAAGCTTTCACAGATATTTATAGAAAGTTTATTTATAGATACCAAGAGACCAGAAGCCATCAAGTTTTCCTTCAAAAATGCATTAGTAAATTATAATATTCTTCTCAATAAAATGTTATTGAGTGATAAAAATGAGCTATGAAAGCCAAGAAAAGACATGGATGGTTTAATATTACATTTGTAAGTAGAAGAAGTTAGATTTCAAAAGATAGCTAACACATACACGTGGTTATTTGATAGCTTGGAAAAAGTGTAACTATAGAATTGATGAGAATGAGGAGATCCAGTTTTAGGACAGAAGGCAATTCTACACAACACCCTGTTGTTTTTAGTTGATATTGTGAGAACCTACAGAATGCCAGAACACAAAGAACAAAACTTATGAAATGTTTTTAAACTATCTAGGAAATGTTTTAAAAATATTTTAAAATACTAGGAACTCATGTTAGCTTGGATAGACTTCCCTTTAAAAATGTGTGTACCTAAGTGTACATGTCCATTTTGATATTTACTCAAAAATTTTTCTATATCAAAAAGAGGTCCAAAATGATTTACGTGCAGTATGAATAACCAAAGCTAGGGTCTGAATTTTAGCTGATAAACTATTTGTACACACACACAAACACACACACACACACACACACACACAAAGCAGGGTTCTATAAATAAATGGTTGATCTTACAAGTAGAAACATAAAACTGTGCCTTACTTTGAAAATCAAAAAAGTAAAGGAATGGCCAAATATAATGCATAAGTACATCCACACCCATGGTTATGGCATAAAAGAACCAAGTGAAAAATCTCCAACTGGCTAAAACTGGAACAATTCAAATATAACTAGTTATTTGTTTAAAATGCAAAGTAATATAATTCAGACGGAATAAATCATGGAAGACAGCAGCCTCTAATGAAGAATTATTGAAAATTATTTCTATACATTTTTAAAAGGAGGAACAGATTTTACTCAGTCAGTGAGAGTTCAACATAGTTATTTTCTTCCAATGAGTTGAATATAGAAAAAGGAAAAGATCAATTTTATAATGGAAAAACAACTTAGACTACTACCTCAATTATTTTTTTTTGTTTCTTGAGGGAGATATATGACTCAATTTGAGCATGTACTATAAAATATGTGAACTTCTTGCAGAAACAATTAAAACACAAAGGTGAGAGTTCAGGAAGGAGGGCCCGGGTGCTAAGAGCGTCACTGTTGCTGTCTCAGAATATCCAGGTGTGTCTCCCAGCACACACACGGAAGCTAATGACATCTGTAATTCTAGTTCTAGAGGATTCAACACCCTCTTCTATGTGGGAACTGTATTCATATGGTCCATAGGCATACACTCGGGCAAAACACCATCTGTATGAAGCTTAAAAATAAATGAAAAACAAAGGAATAATGAGTTGAAGGCTGAGCAGGACGAGGACTCATATGTTACATAAGATCATGGAACAGGAATTGTGCATTATGAAAAATGAGGAAAATGGACTTAGAAAATGAGGAAATGTGGACTTCATTCAATAACCATTTGGCAACAGTTTTATTAAGCACAGTGACATTGTAGTGGTCTGACATGGTAATGAGGGTAACTAGTAAGAGATGGGGATTTTTTTTCATAACTTTTCCATACATATAAACTATTTTAAAACATAGTTTAAACTATGTAAATACAAAGAAACAATTAGCACAGAGAAAAAATGCTCTTCCTCCAAGTTCATAAGACCAGGAGAATTCAACAGGGTATTTTCAAGTTTTGATAGTGAAGGACTGTGGAGCACCATTTCTACACCTAACAAAAGCCCACTTTAACGATGACCACATGATAAGAATTCTGTCAGATATACTAAAACTGATGTTATTTGTCATTAACAGTCCATGTTTCTTTTTTTTTCCTTTTATTGAAAACATGTTCTTTTCTCATACAATACATCCTGATTGCAGCTTCCCACCCTCTACTCCTCCCACTTCTTTCCCAAGTCCCTCTGCCCCAGATCCACAACCTTTCTGTCTCTCATTAAAAAAGAGCAAGATTAACAAATAAATAAATTTTTAAAAAAGAAAATAAGATTAACTAAAACATGATTTCCAATCAGCAAGGTAAGTCTAAAAGCAGCCCAATAAAACCTAGGCTTTAAAAATAACTCCTGAGTACTTAATCTTAAAATCTATATTGTTTCCAATGACATTACTAAGAAATGCACAAAGTATCCCTAACTAGCTTTGGGGGCTTCTTTTTGCAGATATAGATCCATTACTGCTGTGCTCATTATTTTCCCGATTGCAGTCTAATACCCAATAACTAGCAACTTAAGGAAGAAAGAAATTGTTCTGCTTCATAGTTTGAGGGTTCAGACCATTGTGACATAAAAGGCATGACAATGGAACTGCTCATGATATGGTAATGCCTGCCTGCTCTAATCTCTGGAGTTCCAGGAACTAGAGAAAAAAAGACATGGCTGAAAATGGGCCTAGTCTGTAACTCCCAAAGGCAAACACTCAACACTCTACTTCCTTTAGGAAGCCTCAGCATTCCAAAGGATTCACAACCCAGATAAATAGCATCACCATTGTGGCCAAGTGTTCAAACACATAAGCTTTATTGGAAACAATTCACATTCAAATTATGACAACTACATATTTTTTTAAGATGAAGTGCTTTAAGAAAGTAGTTGTGCTCAATTCTCTTTCAGAAAGGCAAACTGGATAGACATGGGAAGTAGAAGAAAACGGGGAACAGGACAGCAGCCTATCACGGAGGGCTTCTGAAAGACTCTACCCAGCAGGGTCTCTAAGCAGAGGCTGAGACTTACAGCTAAACTTTGAGCAGAGTGCAGGGAATCTGCAGGGAATCTTCCAGGGAGCCCCTGGATGGGACAGGAGCTCCACAAGGAAAGCAACAGAACCAAAAAATCTGGGCCCAGAGGTCTTTGCAAAGACCAATACTCCAACCATGCGATGAGATAACCATTAACCCTTGCTCAGATGTAGCCCATAGCAGGTCAGTCTCCAAGTGAGTTCCCTAGCAAGGGGAGCAGGGCTGCCTTTGATATGAACTCAGGGGCTGGCTCTTTGAGCACTTCCCTCTGAGGTGGGGAAGGCAGCTTCACCAGGCCAAGAGGAAGATGTTGCAGACAGCCA
The DNA here is from genome assembly GCA_028658305.1 of Pachyuromys duprasi. NCBI lineage: Eukaryota > Metazoa > Chordata > Mammalia > Rodentia > Muridae > Pachyuromys > Pachyuromys duprasi. Next base: position 1,386,749 of record CM053755.1, read on the forward strand.
TGATGAGATCTGATAAGCTAGGGTCAGATGAAAGAGGAGAAGGACCTCCCATATCAGTGGACTAAAGGAGGAGCATAGGAGAAGAAGAGAGAGAGAGGAGGAGACTAAGGAGGAGGCTACAGCTGGGATACAAAGTGAATAAATTTAAATAAATTGAAATAAATAAATAAGACCAAAAAAATAAAGTGAGTTGTAAAACACAATTTCAATCCCACTGTATTAGGATGAATAAATATAAAAGAAAAAATATAACAGGTCAATATATTTTTAAAATAAGTTTCATTCATATATTTAATAACTTCAACACATATATTAGTTTATTAAGCTAAAATTTACCATGTGTTAAGAATATTTTTGGGTGTTTCTGGTGGGGCCATGGTGTCCAGATTTTTGTTGGGTGAGTTCTTACATCAACCTTTGGCCATTGCTTATATATAATCTTTGCTGCTGTTTCTTCCTCGGGTCTGAATTTTGCATTGCAACCATCTTACTCTGGTGTCTGTAGAATTCTTCAGGAAGATCAGTGGTGGTCAGAGGTTTGAGAGTGTGTGTTGTTTCTTTAGTTGTTCCTACAGGAGAAGAAGCAGCTGGCACAGAATTGTAAGTGTGTTTCTGTGTGTGCGTACGCGTGTGCACAGGCATGTGGATGCAGGTGCAGGAATGTTTGTCTTAAACGGGAGTGCTAGAGTGTGTGGCTGCTTGGGATATAAGGGTTGGGAGCAAGCACATGAGGGAATGTGGATGCTAGCACAGTTAGCAAGCAGGGATTGCGGGCATAATATGCCTGTGCAGGTTCCCTGAATACCCAGTGGTCTACCTTCTGTAGCGGGGTCAGCAGGCTGGACTCTGAGGTCTGCAGCTGGCGCTGTGGGTGGGACATGTATTCTCTTGTGGACTCTCTGCGCCCAGCCCTGCATTCTGCACTGGAAGTTCGAAGCCCAGAAGGCTGCACTCTGCTCCCTGAGTTGGGAAGCGCTATATCTTCCTCAGCTGCTATCCCCTCAGACTAGGCTGTAGGGGAATGCTGGAGATCTGTGTTTGGAGCATGCAGCACTATGCTCCTTGCAAGTTGCTGTGTGCACTGCAGGCTGCCTCCTCTGCTTTACTACTGGTGGGGTACCTCCATTGGGGTGCCTTCCTGCTGGCTGTGGTATCTCCCCCGCTTCCTCTGCTGCAGGCTTGGCTACATTTGCTGCTGCTTCCACCCATTATGGGGAAGTGATCAGGAATCAATTCCCCAGGAGAACAGTGATTCCTCAAGATCCAGCTGTACCACTCCTAGGCATATATCCAAAAGATGCTCAAGTACACAATAAGGACATTTGCTCAACTATATTAGTAGCTGCTTTATTCATAATAGCCAGAACCTGGAAACAACCCAGAAGTCCCTCAGTTGAGGAATGGATACAGAAATTATGATACTTTTACACAATGGAATACTACTCAGCAATTAAAAAAGAGGAAATCATGAAATTTGCAGGCAAATGGTGGGACCTGGAAATGATCATCCTGAGTGAGGTATCCCAAAAGCAGAAAGATACACATGGTATACACTCACTTATATAGACATATAAGATAGGATAAACATACTGAAGTCTATACACCTAAAGAAGATAAACAAGAAAGAGGACCTGGAGTAAGAGGATGAATTCTCACTTAGAAAGACAAATGGGATGGACATTGGATGTAGGAGAAAACAAGTAGCAGGACAAGAGCCTACCACAGAGGGCCTCAGAAAGACATCTAGTATTGTATCAAAGCAAATATTAAG
>CM053755.1:1389019-1405534 GCA_028658305.1 Pachyuromys duprasi
GACAAGAGCCTACCACAGAGGGCCTCAGAAAGACATCTAGTATTGTATCAAAGCAAATATTAAGACACATAACCAACCCTTTGGCAGAGTGCAGGGAATCATATGAAAGAAGGGGTAGTTAGTATGACTTGGAAAGGACAGGAGCTCCACAAGGACCAAATATATCAGGGCACAGGGGTCTTTTATGAGATTGTTTCTACAACCAGGGACCATGTATAGATATAACCTAGAACCCCTGCTTGAATGTAGCAAATGGTAGCTCAATATCCAAGTGGGTACCCTAGTAAGGGGAGCAGGGACTATTTTGGACATGAACACAATGGCTGCCTCTTCGATCCCCTCGCCCACAAGGGGGTCACAGCCTTGCTAGGCCACAGAAGAGGACATTGCAGCCAGTTTTGAAGAGACCTGATAAGCTAGAGTTAGATGGAAGGGGAGGAGAACCTCACCTATCAGCAGACCTAGAAAGGGGCAGGGAAGAGATGACGGAGGGATAGGAGGGATAAGGAGGGAATGCGGGAGGGGGCTACGGCTGAGATACAAAGTACATAACCTGTGATTAATATAAAATAAAAATGTAAAAAATTAATAAAATGATTCAAGAACAGAAAATATATAGCTTAAAAAAGAATACTTCTAAGTGTGAAAACTATTTAAAATACATAAAAATGAAATCAGTCTATAGTATAGATTTATTGAGTTAAAATCAGTTTATATTAAATACATGAGCACATTTATTTTACTCAACTTGTCACAGTCTGAAATGTAGAGTTGTAGATTTATAAACTATCAGCTTACAAGTACTACAATTAGATTTTGGAAGAATTCTTCAGCACTAAAATAGTGCATTACACTCTAAAGGGAATGATAGATATAAAAGAGAAAATTAAGCCTTACCAGCTCTATTTAATTTTGTTAAAGGTTTTGAGATAATTAGAGAAGCTTCTTTTCTGCAATGAAAGGTGTGAATGCAAAGACACAGCTGCTTCAGGTGCTGTGAATACTTTGTGGTTGAGTGCTAAGCAGTAAATAGGACATTTGTATCACTTCCTCTCAGGCTCAGGAATCACTGAGAAGGAGCAGGCAGTGATAGGAACAGGGACTCAGAAGTGCTGCCTTCTGGGCAGGGCACAGTCAATGCCATCAAGGTCTCACTGTGTAGTGTCTCCTGAAATGAGCTTCTACAACATGTGGTCTATTAGCAGTTAATCATGGATCATGAGGAATATCCAGGATCCTGTTGCTCTCTGCTGAACGATCTACTGATAGATCTTCCTTGAGAGGAGCATCCATGGACTTCATTAATAAAGAACTCACCAGGTTAAAAACTGATGTTAATTTATAAGGTTCCTATGCCCTGTGATTTCCCTACCCATATATTTTGACCATGTTTCAGTGTCCGACATGAATCTTTTCTTGTGGAGCAACCTTATAATTTAATCAAGAGATTGATTGGTTACTCTTATAAATAGCTTTGCTACTATTCCAGTGGGTGCTTATTGCCTGACAAGTTAGTGCTGTAGTAATGTTGGCTAACACCATGTTCTCTGGTCATTCCAGCATGACTTTGCTTTGGAAGCTGACAATGCCTGCTGTTTTCTGGCAGGCTGCTTGGGCAAACAGTATAAATAACAGACAAACTATATTGAAGCAAAGACAGTAAAAACAGTTACAATCACATATTGGAATATAGAAATAATAATAACCACTTCATTAATATCAATTTTTTCCTGCATATAATTTATATATAGACAATTTATAAAATTACAAATTTATAAAATTTATATATTTTTAAATAAAAGTTTAATTTAATATAAAAACTAAAGTAAATCCTATTTAAATTAGTTTAGGAAGTAGTGAGGTTTTCATAAGGCTTTTTCTCATACCTTTAGTTTTGGCTAACCCACTCCCTAATTATCTTTTTCCTACCTCCCTATACCCATTTTATATAATCTTACTATTATTGTAGCACAACATTTCTTAATGTCCTAAATCATAGCCTTTGACATATATACCTATTTTTATTTGTATTTATTTTTTTATTAATTACAGTTTATTCACTTTGTATCCCAGCTGTAGTCCCTTTCCTCATCCCCTCCCAAACCCATCCTCCTTTCCTCATCTCCTCTGATACCCCTCCTCAAGTCCACTGATAGTGGAGGTCCTCCTCCCCTTCTCTCTGACCCTAGCCTATCAGGTCTCATTAGGACTAGCTGCACTGTCTTCCTCTGTGACCTGGTGAGGCTGTTCCCCTCTCTGGCGCAGGGCTCTTTTCTGGGACTGACACTCCAACCAAGGACCATACATGGAGATAACCTAGAACCCCTGCACAGATGTAGCCCATGGCAGCTCAGTCTCCAAGCAGGGTCCCTAGTAAGGGGAACAGGGACTGTCTCTATCATACCTATTTTTCTTAACAAAATTATATACAAATATGTTTTATAATAAATACCAAATTTTATACTGTAACATAGCACATACCACATATATAATATTTTAGGTAACTAAATTTAAAATTACTAAATACATTTATATTTAATTTCTCAATATTTTCAGGATGTATTTTTATTTGGTTTAAACTTAGAAATATATAGAAATAATAAAACAGACATGCTGGCACAGGCCTACAATTTCACCATGTAGAAAGCTGACATAATGTATCATGATTTTGAAATAGGTCTGGTCTACATGGTGAATTCCAGGCCAGCCTGAGCTATATTTCAGAAAAAGACCATGTATAAACAAATATCATATATTTAAATCAATAAATGTAATTCACCTTGTAACCAGACTGAAAGATAAAGAACTATAGAAACATCTCATTAAATGTAGAAAGGTCTTTGACAAAGACGCTTTTGTGATAAAATATAGTACATTTTCATCATAAAAATGCTTAAGAGACTAGCAAGAAAAGGGACAAACATCAACATAATAAAGCTGATTTATAACAAACTTACAAATAACATCAAGCTCAATGGATAGAATCTCAAAGTAATTCCATTAAAATCAGGAACAAGACAAGACTGTCACTCTTTCCATACCATTCACTATAGTACTGCAAGTCTCAGCTAGAGCCGCAGGAAAAGGGATCCTGAGGGGGCAGAACGAGGGCAGTGTCATAAGATCTCAGGTCTAGCTGGGGGGAAAGAGATTTTCTCTGAGGTAAGTGTTACTTCTCTTCTAGCAGCGCTGCTGGCTCCAGACCAGATGGAAGCAGAGTGTTCAGGGCTCCAGCCAGGCAGCTGCTTCAAGAACAGCCAGCAGCTCACTCCCGCAGAAGCTGCAGGTTCTAGCTCCACAGTGACTGCCTGACCAGCAGTAGAGGCCGCCCACGCAGGGATGAGAAGGGAGACCCTCCTTTCCCCAGTGCTACAGCTCAGAATAAACAGTCGCAGGTGTCCTTCAGTAAAGTAGATGGTGCTTTCCTCTTTATTTCATGTGAAAGAGGAACTGTTAAACCTCGGGCAAATACAAAGTGAGTAAACTGAAATAAACAACAACAATAATAAAATCTTAGACAGTGGGGAAGGGCTTTGAGGATGAATGTGTCTCATTGGCTGGGACATAGGATTCTGGCAATGTCCTATTTGCATGGGGAAAAATAACCAGTGACAAGCTCATGGGACTGACCACCTGTCCATGTGACTACCCACCTGAGGTTTGTGTCACAAATCCTGAGGCAGGCATGAAAACAAGAGGATTTTTGTCCCATATATTCAGTTCTTGGAATGATATTTTAAATCTCAAATTTGAGATTTCTGGGGTTTTAACAAGCTCTGTCCCGATAGTCCTATGCAAACACCCCTGGAGGCACGGCCCAGGAGCCCCACACAAAGGGTCATTATTTGCAGAAGATATAATTTTATTCCTAACTAACCCTAAAATCCCACTGGAAAACTTCTACAGCTGATAAACACCTTCAGCAAAAGTAACTGGATGAAAAATTAATACATAAAAATCAGTAACTTCTATTTACTCAAAGTAATAATGAACTGAGAACAAAATTAGAGAAGCCAAAACACTTCACAATATGCTCAAAAACAAAATATTAGGGGTTCTTCTAGCCAATAAAGTAGATGACTTGTATAATAAAAACCTTAAGATATTGAAGAAAGAAATTAAGACAATATCAGAAAATGGAAAGATCTGCCATGCTCATAGATCAGTGGGTTTAATATAGTAAAAATGGTCATCCTACCTAAAGCAATTTACATATTCAATGCAAGTGCAAATAGTTTCCCTCACACAACTTGGAAGAATACTGAATAATACAGGAAATTCTGGAGGGATTGCCATTCCCAACCTTAAATTGTACTACAGATCTATACTAACAAATTCAGGATGGTATTGACATAAAAAGAAACATATTGAACATTGGAATCAGACTGTAGACATATCTCTAAATCCACACAACTATGAACACCTGATTTTTATAAAGAGGCCATGAATATACACTGGATAAAAGATAGCATTTTTAATAAATGGTGCTAGTCAAAATGGATATTTTCATGTAGAAGTATCCAAATAAATCCATTATCACCCTGCACAAAACCAAAGTCCAAATGGATTAAAAACCTCAGTATAAAACCAGGTACACTGAATCTAGTTAGAGGAGAAAACAGGGAAACTGAACTCACTGGCACAGAAAAAAGATTTCCTGAACAGAACACCCACAGAACCATCACTAAATACAGTTAATGAATGGGACCTCTTTGAACTGAAAATCTTCTGTATGGCAAATTATACCATCATTCAGACAAAGAAGCAGAATGCAGAATGAGAAGCTTTTTTATCAGTTACACATCTGATTGAGGACTAATATTTAAAATATATGAAATACAGGACAACAAGAACAAAGGGTTATTTCAGGGGTTGTATGGAAAGTTAATAGAATAAAAGCTCCCTTAAATATATACATATATAAAAACAATCTAAATGAAACCACCAAATAATAAGGGAGGCAGTGCCACAACCGGACATACTTTGTCACCAAATGAAGCTTCTAGTACCAAGAATTAATCACATCTAGTTGAGTTATTATCCAAAGAGCCACCACGAGAACTCCAAACAACTAGGCTATTTCCAAAGCTATAGGTTGCTCTTCGTAAACTGAATGCCAAGACTCTATTTGTTGAAGACAACACCTACATAACTCAGTGAACATGAAGAAGACAGAATGGTGCCTTCTTAGAACTTGTACCCTTACTGACTAGGGTTCATAGTACTGGAAGGTACTCAGCATTCTATGAAAGGATAAAGGTAAACACCAATGCAGCCCCAAACCCTTTGATCTACAATGATGTCCTACATGCAAAATGAGCTATTGAAATTCTTGAACAAAGCTTGTGGTACTAACCAACCAATAACTGATTAGATTTAAAGCCCACCCCACGAGATGGAACCCATCCTCAAAACTTCATTTATTTTTTATTATTAGTTGTATTTTTTAACTTTGTATCCCTGCTGTATCCCTCTCCCTCATTCCCTCCCAATCCCACCCTTCCTCCCTCATCTCCTCCCTGCCCCTCCACTGATAGGGGAGGTCCTCCTCCCCTTACATCTGACCCTGTTTTATCAGGTCTCTTCAGGACTGGCTGCAATGTCCTCCTCTGTGGCCCAACAGGGCTGCTATTTAGGGGTTAGGGAGGTCAAAGAGCCCACCATTGAGTTCATGTCAAAAATAGTCCCTGTTCCCCTTACTAGGGTACCCACTTGGATACTGAGCTACCATGGGCTACATCTGAGCAGAAGTTCTAGGTTATAGCTACACATGGTCCTTGGTTGGAGAAACAGACTCATAAAAGACCCCTGTGCCCAGATATATTTGGTCCTTGTGGAGCCCCTGTATTCTCCAGGTCATATTAACTCCCCTCCTTATCCAAGCAGATATTGAGACTCGGAACTTCTTAAATGGACAAGAACGAGAGACTACATGGGTCAGGGACCTAGGGAAAAAACAAGCACTATTGTTTTGTTAAAGGTACACAGCAACAAAATAGCTCCTAACAACATGCTATTCTCATAGATCAGTGTCTTCCTCAGCCATCATCAGAGAAGCTTTACCTGTAAGAGAAGGAATAGTTGCAGAGATCCACAGCTAGACAATATGCAGAGAGTGGGGGATCTTAGAACACTCAGTCCTAAATGAGATGTCTCCACCAATTCTCTTCTCTCACAGCTTCTTGTGGAGGAGGAGGCAAAGAGATTATAAGAGCCAAAGTCAATAGAGAACACCAAGGAAACAAAGCCTTCTAAATATAGCAGGACTGTTGCACATATCCACTCACAAAGACTGAGGGCAGTGTATTCTCTCTCTGAACATGTTTGTGCCAGATGGGATCCCAGTACTGAAGGGAGAAGATGACACATGTTACCCTACCTAACACAGAAGCTCCTGTTAGAACAGCTGTTAAAAAAAAAAAAACAATAATAATGAATAAGTCCTGTGAGGATGACAAGATAAGGGAACACTTACACACTTTCAATGGGATGCACCTTTCTACAGTTATTATTGCAGACTAGATGAATTTTCAAGAAATAAAAAAATAGCTACCATATGATCAAGCAATTTGAACTCTAGACATACACCCAAAGGAGATAAATCATAACTAAAATCTACTTTCACTCCATGTTTAATGCAGAACTCTTCATAACAGTCAAAATATTCATTCCGACTAGATTTCTGTCAACATCTATAAAGAAAACAGGGTATGAAATGTTACTTATTATAAAAATCCTCGAAATCCTGTCATTTTGGGAAACATAAGTAGAATTTAAGTCATTATGCTAAACAAAATAAGCCAGAAACAGAAAAGCCACCATATGTTCTCATTCATTTTTGGAACCTAATAAGTCAGTTTTATACAATAAAGAGGTGGGATAGGGATAACTAAAGAGAAGAATGGGGCGGGGATGAAGATGTGATAGAAAGAATAAGAGACCAGAACATCAGAACACCAGAATTAGTTTGGGTTTTTCTAGTCACAAAAGGGTGATTGCTGGTTAAATCAATATATAATATTTTTCCATGACTAAAAGGATATAAATGTTCTAGCACATAAAAGTAATTTATTTTTTTTACTTATTACAATTTATTCACTTTGTATCCTAGCTGTAGCCCCCTCCCTAGTCCCCTCCCAATCCCACCCTCCCTCATCTCCTCCCAAGCCCCTCTCCAAGTCCACTGATAGAGGAGTTCCTTCTCCCCTTCCAACTGACCCTAGTCTATCAGGTCTCATCGGGACCGGCAGTATTGTCTTCTTCTATGGCCTGGTAAGGCTGCTCCCAATCATGGGGAGGTGATCAAAGAGCCAGCCATTGAGTTCATGTCAGAGACAGTCCCTGTTCCCATTACCAGGGTACCCACTTAGATACTAAGCTATCATGGGCTACATCTGTGCAGGGGTTCTAGGTTATCTCCATGAATGGTCCTTGGTTGGAGTATCAGTCTCAGAGAAGACCCCTTTACTCACAATTTTTGGTGGAGCTCCTGTCCCCAAAAGTGATTAATTTTTTAGGAGATGGAAAATTGTATTACTCTGATCCAAGTATTATACATTGTACACATGTATTGAATTACCATAATGTAGCCAATAAAGATGTCTAGATATTATATCTCAGTAAAAAATCTTGTTTATCAAATAACATTGCCAGGTATGAGAGATTTCTTTATAATGGTTAGTCAGAAAAGGCATCAAAACAGCGCAGGCTCTTGCCATTCCTTTACTTTCTGCTATAACTAGATGATAAAGTGTTAAAGCTGAAGACAACTCAGACCTTGCTTGTAAGCTGGAACTGACTCAAAATCTTCCTCACTGCTGGCAAACTTACAAAATGCTAGAAGGTGTTTTAGACTTCTGTGGCAGACTTCTATGGCAGATGAAGAGGAAATGGACTTACCCTCCTGTGAACCCTGGAACTACAATGCTCACCTGCTAGGAAAGGTGTGCCTACTAGTAAAACATCTTTGTGATTTGTATGGGGTTAACCAACCACTCTAGAATTTGATTTGAGGCCAGCTCCACAGGAGGGAATCCATGCACAGTTTACACCTGTAAACTGTGTAAGCTCAGGGCTTTGGAGATCATTCACACGAACAGGCAAGCTGATACTCTGGTTTAGCTAAACTAACGTGGCACAAAATGATAGCCCAAATGTTTTTGTTTATACCAAGAAACTAATGCTACCCTAATCCATAATTAGAGATTCTCTTTCTGAAGTGACTGATAGTGGATTCAGAGGCACACAGCTGTTCAATATGCTTAGAATAAATGTCAATTGACAGGTCCTAAATAGAATATTTATACGTCTCTCTTTAAGGATCAAAGAACATTGTGGGAGACAGAACAAGTTAAGAATGTATGAAAAATGTTTTCTTCAGGACATGATACATCCATGCAAATGTGATCTTACAAGCAGCTATGGTTGCCTTCACTGGTCCTGCACAAGACCAGACCCTTCAACAGTCAGTCACGGGTCATGGAAGAGCTCACAAGACCCTATCCCTCTCTGCTGAACTATTAGTAACTGATGAGCTCTTAGGGAATGGCATCTCAGCTGTGTACCAAATGGTGACCTCACCAGGCTCCACTGGATAGTTCCAAACTCCTGCCCACACATGGCAGTGTGGGTTGTCAAGTTCTGTTCATGCTCCTTCACACATTTAGTAATTTCTGTTTTCTAATTGAAACCCATGTCTAGAAAATCATAGAGAATGTGGACTCTGCTCCGAAGAGCTTTCCTATAAAGATCAGTCAATTTTAGTTTTATAAGACATTTATCCTGTCTTAATATCCAACACTCTCACAGCAAACTCCTTGATTCTGTTTTAAATTTTGACTTCCTTTAAAGGGAACACCTGTTGTCAATATGCTTCTCTCTCTGTCTCTGTCTCTCTCTCTCTTTCTCTGGATGCTCTGAGCATTACCTCATGCAGGTGTCATTCTGTGGTCTAAGATTTACTTCTTGGCCTTGTCAGCACTCTAGTTGCCTTTACTATAGCTCCCCCTTCTTAGATTAAGATCCCTGTTTTCTTAGAACATAATTACGTAATTCCTTCCTTCCAAGTTCATGACCTCTTTTCCATCAATTGTTATGTACATATGTGTTGTGTGTTTATACATATGTATTCTTAAATTCAACCTGCGTAATCTGTGTAATATTATTAATATGTATGTTTTCATGGTTGACGATGGATACTGATACTGGATAATCAGTTGGAGTGTTCATCCCTAGCAAAGACTATTTCTTCCTCTTTCAACATTCCTTTGGTGTCTGTGGTTCTCTGTGTAAGGGTGAGGTCTCTTGGGCTTTTTCTCTTCCAATTTAGCATGGTTGTTGCTGCTGCTGCGGTTGTTGCTGCTGTCCTTATTCAGCTCACGTTTGGGTACTTATTCTGATGAGACTATGGATGAAGCTTCTGACAGTGCTAGGAGACACAGTCTCACAGCAAACTCCCTGATTCTGATTTTAAATTTTTACTTCCTTTAAAGGGAACACCTATTTTTTTCCAATGTATTTTTTCAGCTTTTAATTTAAAATCAATTTTTTTAAAAGCCAACTACCTGGCAATAGTAAAAATCTATGTTGGGCACGTTACTCTTGTTCCACTTGCCCCATTGCTGTGTTATCTTTGTACTAAGACTTTCCAAAGCTCTTCACCATGAGTAGTGCTCGTAACAGATATAACAAGTTAGCATATAACTTTTCCTTCAGGAACACATCATTCCTTCTTACTTGTTTTTTTCTTTTAACTTTGTTCTTTGGGACAAAGTTCTTGAAAAATGATTTTTATCAATACATATTTCTGTGGAGACAAGGATTCCCCATTTCAGAAACTCCCTAGAATGTAGTCATCTTCTGCCATAGGCCCCGTATTTCTTCTATGGCTCTTATCCACATGACACCATAAAACAGAAAAATTAAAATGCCTTTCTACCAAGCTGATCCACAGAACAATGTTGGATTTAAATTGCAAAGTTATGTCTAACCTTTGAGGTACATCCTTAGGGCTTTCATTATATTCATTTTTAAAACATAAAGTGAACAATTTAAATACAAATGTCTATTGTATATTCTCAGCTTCTAAGTATTGATAAAATTATGACACTCAAGAGGATAGATTATAGAAAATTATCACTTTTTTTCTGAAAGTTGTGACTCTTTTGCTAATGTTTAAGCAATATAAGCTGTTAGAAAATACTACCTATTGACAGGAAAAGCTACTAAGAAAGGAGGTAGTACTCTGTGCTTCACATATGCTAATGAAGCCTCTGGCTGAATCTAACTTTTATAAGGATGAGTTGTTTCCTAAATATAAGTACATTGCAAACGTAAGATGTTGAATCTTGTCATTAAAAATACTCATTTCAACATCTCTTGTAGCACAGGTATAGCTTTTGCTTATTAATATAACTTTGTAAGCATCTTCATTATTGTAATAATCTTTAGAATATGTCAATTTACTCCATGAATATGTGCCAATACAATTCCCAGTGGGCTATCTGCAATATGATTGTCATTTTATACAACAAAACATTGGACAGCTGGGGTTGCACAGAGTTTTTTAAAGCCTCTTAAATGCTATATAATGCTCACTGAGGTAAAACATGGAAAATCATTCAAAGATGAAGAAAAAATGCCAAACTGAAGGCTTATTGAAAAGAAATGGAACCACATTCCACCTCTTTTTATTTTCTTCAATTCTAACTGGACTTCTCTAAGAATTCTTATCAATTCTTTTCTTTTAATCATACGAAGAGCTTTCTACCTGGTAAAGATTCACATTTAAGGCTTAAGAGTATAAAAGGGACTAATTGGGAAGAAAAAGGGAATCTGTAGGTCACAAGAAAGTGCAATTGGTGTAAGTTCAAAATATATTGTACATATTTAAGAAAATATCATAACCTATCCATTGTTATGTGTAATTAGCATACATTAATAAAATATTTCAAAATAAAATATTTAATTACTGATAACAAATTTATACATATTAATCATGCTTCCAATAAAGATGTAAGGGTGAATATGATGGTAAAATGCAGTTTGACCATTACAAAAAGAGTCAAATCACTGGAAGGTGGTTAATCTAGGTGTCATGATGACTCCTAAACAGTATGTTCAATCCTAGTGGATGAGATAGTGCTTCTATAATATAAAATCAATACTTGAGAAGGTAGACTTGAATTTGAATCATGAGCTTTCTCATAACATCTCATCTACGGAGGAAGAAAACCTACCTACTTTAAATACCAATGTGAAAAGAAAATAAGGTCAAAAACATGGAGTGTTTGGGGTGATGTTACATTCTCTGCCGACGGGCATCATAGAGGAGAGCCTGAACATTGGTGACTGTGTCACAATTAGGTTTTTTCAGCCTTCATATTCCCAAACTAAAACATTCTGACTTTTTTGTGTTATCCTTTTAGAAATTTCTGTCAAACCAGGATTTATGGGTGCTCACTGTCTGTCCATAATGAAAAAAGACAGAAGACATGTTTCTGTTCTGCCCCTATCAGTCTTTATCAGTCAATGCTTCTAAAATTGTACATCCAAAATCCCACTTTTGATTGAGGATTGTGGATATGGACCTGAAGGAGAAAGAGAAATCAGGCATGCCCCAATTTGAGAACAAAAATACCCCATATCCCATACTCCTTCAGAAATAAGCAATGATCAGAACTGTCAACAGTACTTTAAATATGACTCTGTTTTGAAATATTATGTCCCACTGTCTTTTTTCTGTTTTTTCATAATATTGTGTTCTCTATTTTCTCTTACAGTTCAATGAAGGAATCTCTACTTAAACAGATTAGTCTCCAACTGTAACTGCTAGCCAAGTCTACCTAATGACCTATTATTCTTTAGAGATAGAAAACACTGGATTAACAGAATTTTTTTTTTACTGGATATAGGTATGGCCTCTAAATATTCTAATTTTCCATCTGCCACTTGATTCCCCCAAAAGTTCTATATTTACTACTTTCTTCTCCTGTGTATTATAGCTTTTTTGATATGTGAACATAATAGCAAATTCTCTTTTCTCTGTAGTAGCCAGCAGCATGTGCTTATGAATATTGATATAGCCAAGGAACAAATGATAATAAAAAGGACATGCATTTATGATGACTGTTTATATCTCTTAGGTATGAACCTTTAGAATTTACGATCATATGTCCTTGAAGATTTATTATAAATATTGATTAATTTATAAACTTCCTAACACAAAGCTTAGATTATATCACATTTGAAAAACTATGAAATGACATTGATCTAAATAAGTTAGAATGCCACAGCTGTATTCTAACCACTTTCTCTTAATTTATCACATTCACTAAGAATATGCCCTGTGCATATAATATTGACAAGAATCCCTCCATTTATAGTTTTTATATTCCAGAACATTTGTTCTGCTGGGAGTTGAGTCCCTGCAGCATGGTTCTGCCATATCAACTCTCCTCAACCCTCCTCTATCTCTCATTTACCCTTGATTCTGTTATTTTACTGGGAACAATCAGAAACAAACAGGCAAGTCTATGTAAATATTAAATTTTATCCTTACATCAATTACCAAACAAGTCTACACCAAAATATAATACCCAAAATGTTTGTGATCTCAGCCCCTACATTTACTTTTCAAAACAGTTCATAATTACCACCAGTGTAAAAAGTATCTGATCATACCACTTCACTGATCATTCTTACACGTGGCTCCTTTCTTTCCTTTATATTTATTGCCTTTGATAGCCAATTTTAAATTGCTGAAGCTATTCTTTTCTGGGCTAAGCCACTTTTTTAAAAAGAAAAAGCAGTACTACAAAATCAATGAGTAACAAAATTGAATGAATAGTTTGACAATCAAGATTATGGACATAAAATGTACCATTTGAAAGAGAAGAAATTTAGGTCACATCACTCTTTTTCTCCCTCATTTCCAGAGAAAGGTCACTATCTCAAAGAACCCGCTCATTTATTTCATGCAAACTATAATGAAAGTTTTAGCTGCACATCCATATAAAGTGATGGACGTACATATTTTAACAAAATCCACTTTAGTGGACCATGCCTTGTAAAGCTAGTACTCAGGGCAGAAGGCAGATCATGGGCTCGAACCCAGACTGTGTGGAAGAACACTTTGCCTAAAAACAATGGCAAAAAAATAAAAAATAAAAATAAATCTGCTTGACAGTTCAAAAGATGATAGAAAGCTATTTCATGTTGTCAGTGGACACAGGTGTAATAGATATAATATCTAGCATATTGAATGTTCTTGGCAGCCCTGACATGTTGCCTTTTCAGTTGTTTTCTGCTGTCTGTCCTACCTGCCTTTCACCAGGTGGCAGCGCGGCGCTCATCCCTGAGCCCTGAGCTGTTTCAAGGAAAGCAGCATTGAAAAAGGATTTGCATATGGCCTAGGTTGAGCTGTTTGGGTTTTTTTTTAAATTTTTAAGTGTTACTTTCACAGCATTAAAATAGCCTTGCATACCAATTTCCACAATTGCTTTTTTTTTTCCTTTTTTTCCTTTGAGTGCTATGTAGACCGTTCCCTTCTATAATTTTCTAAACAAGAAAAAAATGGAATATATAAAATCTAGTCCGTCTTTGTTGTCTCACAGTGCTGAATAAGAACTTTTTCTATCATAGTAGAAAGTGCAGTATTTTTTTTATAAACCAACTCTTTTCAATAATTGGATTAGGCAGGGTTTCCCACAATTTCAACAGAAGCATATGCCAGCAGACTGCAAGCCCCTAAGACAAGAATTCTGACATTTCATTTTTCCTTATCTAAACTTCTCCAGCTGTCATTATGCCATCTGAGACTGGTTTTCAGTTTACAGAGCTATTCCACTTTATCAGGCCCTTTGTGTTTATACAGTGTTCATTCAGTACTTTAACTGGGACAAATTTCAGCATTTGGTTTCCAATACCCATGTTTTATTGTGTGTTAAAGTATGTCTGGATTCTTCTCTTTTGAACGTGGAAATTCATAAATTCACAGAGAGACCCACATCCTCTCATCTGATGCAGTCCCAAATCCTGAGAACTGGGCAACACCTAGATGTTTCTTCTGATTTAATGTCATCTTAAACTAAAATTTTTCTTGCTGCAACTGAAAGTAGCTACTTGAGAACATGTCCTAAATTCTTTTTCCTCAACTTTCTCTTGTGCTTAGTTAGGGCCAGTGATGAGGAGATTTTCTTTATCTACAGCTACAGTGCAGAAGGTGACAACAAAGGCAAAGGTATTTTCATGTAGCCATAGGGGTTAAACAGTTATTTATGGTTCTGGAAAAGTATTTTTTTTTTTTGCCTTGTTCATGGTATTTTATCACAGCAATAGAAAAGAAACTAATACAGGATGACTTCTCTGTCAATTTGAAAGGTTTTAAAAATATTTTCCCTCATTCTTTGAGAATTTCATACATACAATGTATTTTGATCATATTTATCTCCAACTCCTTCCTTGATTCCACACCTTCCTCCCTGCCAACCTCACATCCTCACTTTGTTTGTAATAACCAATAAATTTCATTTACGCTATATCCACTGACCCATGGTCAACCCACCAAGAGCCATATCCTGAAAAAAAAAAAAAGATTCTTCCTTCACCAGAAGCCATCAGTTGTTCATAGCTCTATTGTGGGTTATTAATTTTTTAATATTTATTATTGACTTATCTTTTAGTTAATCAACAGTTATTTCTATACCAGCTGTATACCCAAATCACCACACAGAGACTGGTTCTGGAAAAGTTGACTATGCCAAATCTGGTGAAAACAAAGACAGCCCTATCTAACTTGAACAACACCCAGAGTTTCTGTAGGCTGAAATGAAAAAATACTTAAATATCAACTTCAAAACTTTCTCTGGCAGCTCACTCATTTTCATATCCAAACTACCTCTGTGGGCATCATAAAATTACTATTGTATCTCAAGGAAGAGTAAATTCCACTGCTAGACTTGAAAATGCTATATTCATAATCCATGTCAAGTGTTTTGTAGCCATTTATTTCCATTACTTATGTATATTTTTATATTTACATTATAACATTTTGTAGAGCATGTTAAAATTAACATGTTCCAAAATTGGAAATGTAATATTGTAAATTATAATTCACTCTATACAAACAGAATCTACTTTATCCTATCCTAAGACTGATTATACTAAAATTACAAATTTGTTATAAACAGGGTTTTGCTCTGTGTATTACTTTTTAATATTCTATGTAGCCATATTTAGGATAAAAATGCTTAGATGCATCTAAATGTTCAAAAGATTTTAATGAGAAGGAATACATTCTAATTTCTTTATTAAAAAGTGTTCTTCTGAGGGAAATCCAAGATGGCAGACCCGGGAGGACACTGTGTCTGAGGAGTAGGATGGCAGTGTTGGCACAGTGACCTGGACACTGAACTCTGGGACCTAAAACACCAGCGTTTGTGATTACCAAGTGAGCAGAATTCCTATGGTGAGGAAATCAAGTAGGAAAGTCCTAGGAACACCCAGGTAATCCCTGGAAAAACTCCGGGTGACCAGCTGTGCACAGCCCTGATCTAAACGCTCAGCTTCTCTTGGTGCCGCCAGCTGCCATCTCGGACCGGGACACATAGTTGCCAGTACAGACGAAGGCACCCCAGATACCATTCCAGACAGAGGTGCATCAGCGGGTGCACATCTGCTAGCTCTGATCTGAACATGCAGCCTCCTTCCATCCCGCCAGCTGCCATTCCAGAACAAGACACAGAGTTCCCGGTCCAGATGAAGGCACCTCCGATATCATTCCAGACCTGAGAGAAAACAACGAGCTCACATCTGCTAGCCTTGATCTGAACATGGCGCCACCAGCCGCCATCCTGGACCAGGATATATAGTATCTGGTCCAGACTGAGGTGTCCTCAGATACCATCCCAGACTTGGGTGCACAGCCCCTAGCTCAAAGGAGGCACCAAGTCCCCAGACCAGAGGGGAGCCCTTAGCAGCAAGCCCAGGTCAGAAAGCTGAGACTCCAGACCAGAGCAGCATCCCTAGCCGCCATCTCAAACTGGGACACTCAGCCGCTGGCACAGAGTAAAGTGCCAAGCCTCCAGACAAAGTGGCAACCAGCCTGCGGTGCTCACAGCTTCTAGCACAGAACACAGAGCAGGGCACACAGAGCCCACAACAGAGCACATGTCCTGCCCTCAGCACCACCCACTGACCTCAGAGTCCAGTCTGCAGAACCCACCACAGATTGAAGAACACTGGGAATTCAGGAAAACTGCACAGGCACTTGGTGCCCACAGTCTGTGCTTCCTAATGCAGATCAACCTCATCCCCTACTGCACTTGATCCCTAACCCAATAGCCCAAGCATAAACACACCCTAGCTCTCCCCTTAAAGACTCCTTCCAAGAGCATGCACACAAATACACACACAAACACACACAATCCCTGTCCCCAACAACAATACTGCGCCAGCGGACTTTCCTCCCACAGGGAAAATTTTGCGGAAAAAGGATCCAACATTCTGCTGCATCCA
>CM053755.1:1406034-1478275 GCA_028658305.1 Pachyuromys duprasi
CTGAAATCTATACACCTAGGGAAGATAAGCAAGAAGAGGGACCCAGAATGGGATGATCAATCATCGGTTAAATGGACAAATGGGAGGGATATTGAATTGAATGTAGGAGAAAACAAGCAACAGACAGGAGCCTTCCCCAGAGGGCCTCTGAAAGACTCTAACTAGCAATGTATCAAAGTAGATAATAAGACTCACAACCAAACATTCAGTAGAGTGCAGGGAATCATATAAACAAAGAGGTAGTTAGTAAGACTTGGTGATAACAAGAGCTCCACAAAGACCAAATAGATCAGGGCACAGGGGTCTTCTATGATTCTATTTCTCCAACCAAGGACCATGTATGGATACAAACTATAACCCTTGCTCGGATGCGGCCCATGGTATCTCAGTATCCAACTGGGTACCCTAGTAAGGGGAACAGGGACTATTTCTGTCATGAACTCAATGGCTGGTTTGTTGACTCTTCCCCTCACCCCCACCCCCGAGGGAGGAGCAGCCTAGCTAGATCCCAGAAGAGGAAATTGCAGCCTGCCCTGAGGAGACATGATAAGCTAGGGTCATATGGAAGGAGGGGAGGTCCTGTCCTATCTGTGAACTTGGAGGGGGGCAGGGAGAAGATGAGAGAGGGAAGGGGAGAGTGGGAGGGAATCAGGGAGGGGGCTACAGCCGGGACACAAAGTATATAACCTGTGATTAATATAAAAATAAATAAATTGCTTTTAAAAAGTGTTCTTCTATAATTATTCAAGTAAAAGTCTATGGAGTATTACAGAAATAAGTTTACTAAATTATACTGGTCAGCTTTTGATCACTGTCATGAAATGTAGAGTATAATGAATTTATAAAGAGAAGAGAATTAATTTAGTGGGTAGCTCTGAAGGTTCCAGTTAAAGAAAAATTGCTCAGTGTATCTCACAAGATTGATTCTACAGGAGTATGTACTGGAATAGTCTGTTCAGCTCACAGCCACAGAACAAACATAGAGCCTGGAGTCTCCCAGTCATCTTGGTGGGCCTTTCTTATCTCACTCATGGGCTTTCTACCAGATCTTTCAACTTTGAAGTTGTACTGCCTCCTAGTAACACCAATGTGGAGAAAAAAGTCTTAACACATGGATATACAAGGGTGTGGCATAAGGTAAAACATAAATTTACTTGTTAATATCTGTAAATATTTAAATAATGATTTACCATTTGTAGATTATTTTTATAATTAGTAACATTGTTATATATTCAGTTTTAAATATTTCCTACTCAGTAGGTTAAAACGTCATTCTCGTCTTCTGAGAATAACAAAGGCTTGGTCTCCCAGAGGAAGTATGCATTAGAACCTCCTGTGAATCAGCGTGAAACCAGTGCCCAGCCAAACCATGAGGCACTGGTAAATGCAGCTAAAACTGCTTGCAGGCAGTTCTACGCTAACACACTGTCCCTGAAAATAGGGAAGAAGCCAAAGCAGCATGTGGAAGGCTTGTGAAGATTCATGGGAACTAATAGAAAACAACTGAAAAATCTCTCCTCTCCACAAACTGTTGTGGAGAACAGTGAAATTTCTATTCAAGTCATGGACTCCAACTTACTGCTAGTCCACAAAAATCTGAATCAAACTAAATCAAGAGGTCACAAAAAGTTTGCTTAAATCAGCATAGGTATGTCATAAACTTATCCCAAAACTTGATGAAGTCAATGAACATATGCTTATTGGTTAAAACTGGGCTTACAGAATGGGCACATCCAAAAGTTGTACTTGCTCTTATTTGCAATTAGTATTTTACTTTGTCTTTCATATGCAAGCTTAGTATGAAAAACAAGGATGACGCTATTGCCATACTTTAAGTTTTCTTATAGAGCCATAAGAAAATGAAAAACAGCTTAGCATTTAGGTAAAAACACACACAGATGAATGGAATGGTAGATCCAAACAGAAACCTAAGCAGTCATGGTCATCTGACTTTTAACAAATATGCCAGAAATTTAAAAATGAATGTCTTTTAAACAAATAGTGCTGTAAAGATCATATATACAAACTCAAAAGAAAGACACTAGATTTTTATCTTCCACATTGTATAAAAATTCAAATCCAAGGGAATGAAAGATATACATGAAAGTAAGCCATCTATACATAGAAATTAATAACTTTAGTATTTCACAAAAGATCCATTCTATAGTAAGCTTATTCAAGTATATATTAATTATTTTTATGAATGTCTGAAAGTTCATGAAGACAAAAACTCTCCACTTTTCATTACTTTTTTTTAAAACAACTCCAGGGTCAGTTTTTTTTTTTCTATTAAATAAAAACTATATTAACCATACATTACCCTGCAGGGATATATGTGTGTATGTGTATCCAATTTAATTGACTTGTGTCACTAAAAAATACACACTCTACCAAGAACATCCAAATGCTTCACTCTAACCACAATTGCTTTTGAACAATTTTGTTGTCCTTGGGAAAATATCAGAGAGCATGTGGAAACAATTTATATCTTTGTCCATATGTGCTTCTTCTTTTGTCACTTTTCATATTTGATTTAGAGAAAAATCAGCAGCCCACTCCTTGAAAATAGCTTCATTTGATCAAGAAAATCAAATAATATATTTACAGAATTTTTAGCCCTTCATTTCCCCTCTGTCTTTTCCCTTCTCTTGGTCCTACTTCCCACTTCTCATTTCTTCTGCTCTGTTTCTATCTGTGTGTGTATCTGTGTGTGTGTGTTTCTTTCTCTCTCATTCCCCTTCCACCCCCTTATCTCCATTTCACAGTGAAAGTCATTCAAGTAATTAAACTGTATTAAACAAATTTAGCCAATTTTGGTTTTGGAAAAATTTAACCCAAGAAAGACATTATTTTTAAAGATTTCAAATAAGGCTGTTGGTACCACTTTAACACATATTTACAAAAGTAAACCTATACATCTATGGAAACTTAATTTTTGACAAAGAAGCCAAAATCATATAATAGAAAAAGGAAGCATCTTCAACAAATGGTGCTGGTCTAACTGGATGTCTACACGTAGAAAAATGCAAATAGATCCATATTTATCACTCTGCACAAAGTTAAAGTCCAAGTGGTTTAAGGACCTCAACATAAAGCCAGACACACTAAATCCGTTAGAAGAAAAAGTGGGGAATAACCTTGAATTCATTGGCACAAGAGACAACTTCCTGAACAGAACACCAACAGCACAGGCTATAACAGCAACAATCAATAAATGGGACCTCATGAAACTAAATATCTGTAATGAAAAGGATGCTGTCAACAGAACAACAAAACGATGGCCTACAGACTGGGAAAGGATCTTCACCAACCCTATATCTGACAGAGGGCTAATATCCAGTATATATAAAGAACTCAAGAAGTTAAAAAGCAACAAATCAAATTATCCAATTAAAAAATGGGGAACAGAGCTAAACAGAGAAAGTTCAACAGAGGAAAACAATGGCAGAGAAACACTTAAAGAAATGTTCAAGGTCCTTAGACATCATTTGGGAAATGCAAATCAAAATTACCCTGGGATTTCACCTCACACCAATCAGAATAGCCAAGTTAAAAAAATTCAAGGAATGATACATGCTGGAGAGGTTGTGATGAAAGGGGAACCCTCCACCATAGCTGGTGAGAATGTAAACTTGTACAACCACTTTGGAAATTAATCTGATACTTTCTCAGGAAATTAAGAATAATACTAAATCAAGATCCAGCTATGCCATTCCTAGGCATATACCCAAAAGATACCTTACCATTCAATAAGGACATTTGCTCAACCATGTGCGTTGCAGCTTTATTTGTAATAGTCAGCTTCTGGAAAAAACCTAGATGTCCCTCTATTGAGGAATGGATACAGAAATTGAGGTACATTTACACAATGGAATACCACTCCGCAATTAAAAACAAAGACATCATGAAATTTACAGGCCAATGGTGGGGACCAGTAAAGATCATCCTGAGTGAGGTATCCCAGAAGCAGAAAGACACACATAGCATACACTCACTTATAAGTGGATATTAGATATATAATATAAGATAATCATACTAAAATCTATAATCCTAAAGAAGCTAAACAACAACGAGAACTCTAGGAAAGAGGCTTAATCCTCATTCTGAAGGGAAAACAGGATAGACATCGGAAGTAAAGAGAAGACAAGGAACAGGCCAGGAGCCTTCCACAGAGGATCTCTGAAAGACCCTAGCCATCAGGATATCAAGGAGATACTGAGACTCACAGCCAAACTTTGGGCAGAGTGCAAGAATCCTTATGGAAGAAAAGGTAGATAGAAAGACCTGGAGGAGACAGGAACTCCACAAGGAGAACAACAGGGCCAAAAATTCTGGGCCCAGGGGCCATGATACTACAGAGACCAATACTACAACCAAGGACCATGCATAGAGAGGACCTAAACCCCTTGTTCAAAGGAAGCCCATATGCTGCTCAGTTTCCAAGTGGGTTCTCTAATAAGGCATACAGAGACTATCTCTGACATGAACTCAGTGGCTGGCTCTTAAATCACCCCTCCCCCCACCTGGGTGGTACAGCCTTGCTAGGCTACAGAGGAAGATGATGCAGTCAGCCTTGATGAGACCTGATAGGCTAGAGTCAGAGAGAAGGGGAGGAGTTCCTCCCCTATCAGGGGATTAGGGAAAGGGAGTAGGGGGAGAAGAGAGAGGCTGGGTGAGAGAGGGAGGAGACAGGGAGGTGGCTGCCCCAGGGGTACAAAGTAATATTTTTAATATATTACTCAGAACTGCATAAAAACATGGAAGGGTACTATTATTCATAATATATAGGGTATTCCTACACAATTGATTGCTTGAGTAGAGGGAAGAATCCAATATGTTCTTCAATCATATTTTTAGGAAAGTAATTAAAGAGAATAAATGCATAGTGAGAAGTGATAAAAAACCTGACTATTACATAGAAATCTCTTTAAGCATTAAAGCATATAATATCGAAGGGGGGAACACTTTCTAAAACTATTTCTAAGTGGGGCCCACATAAATAAAATGAAATGTTTAAACAGAAAAAATTAACATCTATGATGTATAAGGAAAATTTTTCAACAACTTCCCATTGAACTAAGCACCCTATACTGAATAACTAAGAAATATACTGAATATAGTATATCAGCAAGACAATAAATGCTTAGGCATACACAAGTACTTATTTCAGTTAGTTCAACTTTCTACCAATATACTAATTTCTATTTTGCTTCTACTTGTTACATAGTATGAAATGTCAAACATGTTTACTCAAGATAATAGACTAATATAGTATTTGATAAGCCTACTCAAAGAAAACTGACTTTTTAAATAAAAGGAGTGGCAATATTTAAGATGAACAATGAGGCAAAAACAAAAACAAAAACAAAAACAAACAAACAACAAAAAAACAAATGTGCCTGATAGAAAGGTTCCCTGAGAAACAGGCCAGAAGGAAAAATGGTCTAACAAAAGAGAAAGTTTGGGATTCTGCTCTCAGAAATTTCATAGTTACTGATAGATTTCATGTCAGTACAAAAGATGTCGGGAACTTTCTTCTCTTAATTTGTTTAACTTCATTTGTACCAGTTCAAATTTCAGACTCAACAGTTTCCATTTGACTTCCTTTAATGAGAGTAGAGAAAACGTCATCACCCTTAAAAGATTGTCTAGTCACATCCCTGGTATTCCAATACTCAAGGTCACTTTCACTTTCACACAGTCATTTAATAATTTTAATTAAATAATCAAAGTATCTCCTTGCTTGCTATATCAGTTTTAATAACTGACATAAAATCAGTTTGGTAAGAGAAATTACTAAGCAGATATAATGGTTACTTACGTGGAAATGTATCTATTATTTTCTGTATGCAAATATCATTATTAAAGAGAAAATGAATCCACTAACTATGCCAATGTGAAGAAACTTAGTCTTGAGCATGTACTGCCTGCATGTTTTATACCCTTCTAGCATATGCTCTACTTTGTGTGGTTTCTCAGTGACTACATAGCTCTGTCAACCAGTGGCAAACATTTTCTATATTTGAGAAAGTATGGCCATGTTAAAATGTTTAATTTATTTTATCTTTACCATGTTTATTATATAGATAAAATGAGGAACTCTGTATAATGAATTTAAAATATCTTTCCTATATAAAAGAACCAAATTCAGAAATAAGAATTGTAATTGGTGGTTAAGGAGGATCTGGAAGAAGACGTTGGGGAAGAAAATATGATCAAATGTACTGTCTAAAAATGTTTAAATGAAATATTTTTAAAACAGTCATAGGATATATGCTGTCTAAATTTTTACTTATACTGTTATTTCGCTTGAATTTTCCAGATAGTAGCATAGCTTTCAAATGTATTTTGTGTAAATGGACGGAGTTGGAAGCATCACTCCTTCCTAGTGGTTCGACACAAATCTGTAGGGTCCTAATGACTACCACCTTGTTTATATCCTCAAACAATTATAGTTCACCCAACACCACCTTCAGAAAAGCTCCCACAAAGGCGGATTAATATGATTCTCCTGATTACCAGGATTTCAAAACCACCTCAAATAAAATCCAAATAGTTTACATCACACAGAAGACTATGTATAATGAATCGTCTTTTATCTCACATTTACAAACTTTAACATACTGCTCTCTTACAAAATCAGTGTTTTCTGTCCCCACAGTGTTACCTCAAGTCATCAGTACTTGATGGAACTTTTGCTTATATATCTTCCTGACACGTTGGTCTTTACTGACCACTTTACATTCAGGTCACATCACAGCCTCACTCTTATCAGAGGTCTCCTCTGTAAATCCTAAGATCTGTCAGCTTCACTTTCTATTGCAAGGAATAACCAGCTATAATCCAAAGATTAACTGTCTGTTTTCATAACTGTACATTCATTAGAACACAATTATGCTATCTCTATTTAAATATGTACATACAATGTTTTAATTATATTCATTCTCCTCCCCCAGTGCCTCTCATATCCTTTCCAACCCCTTACCAACTCAAGTTGGCAATAATGCTCACACTATTTTCTGTCTGTCTATCTATCAGCTATCTATAATTATCTATTATCTATCTATCTATTTGTCTATCTGAATTATCTTCTATCTAAAAAAAGTATCAAAACAATCAGTTAAGCTGCTATTAATTACAGGCTGCTTTTTCTACAGCATTTGCTTGGAATTATTGTATAGTATATCATGTGATCACATCACCTGAACAGATTACTAGTGGGCTTTTTAAAATGCCAAGCAGTTCTCTATCCCAGTAATTATTCAGAAGCAGAATCTGAGTGTATTTTGTTTGTTGACTGTCTGCCTACCAATACCCAGGTTTTTCTGTCTATAGTCTTACTCTTAGCAACATGCCCACTTTCAGAAATGTATCAGGTTTAATGAATATTACTAGAAAGACTCTGATTTTTAGATGGAGGATAAGATTTTTTTTTAATCAGGGCACATAATATTTTACTTCTTCAAGCCTGTGGCTAGCCATGTGACTTGTATGCATTGTCCTGCAGGAGGAAGATTCAACCTGCTGCCCACTGCTCCTGCTGTTGAACACAGAAAAGCCAGTACATTGATGCAATAAATAAAAGCTGGGCATAAACAGTAAATTTTAATTTATAATCAGCATTGAATTATACTGCTCAGATCTTGATTCACTAGCTTTTCTTTCTTTTTTTTTTTTTTTCTTGTACTCTAAGACCCAGAACAAGCACTGCCTGAACATCTTGGGTTGCAGTGCAAATACTTGTCAAGAAATTTTGGAGCTTTTATTAGGAAAAATAACCTGTGTTACTTTGAAGTGTCAACATGTGGGTTTGTGCCTTACCACAACTCAACCTAGCCAAAATTGGCTGCTATGAAGACTGTGTGTGGAGAAGGGTATGGTATTACTAAAAACAGATCAATGAAGAAAGTCTTCTATTTTCCTTAGCAGCCTGGGTCACTGTTGTCTCATGTCTCCTGTGATTGGGAACAGATGGCTTCAATGATTTTCAGATGATGTTCTGATGATCTGGAAAATACTGAAAAGCTTCAATCCTCAGATTCTTAAAAATAATTTCATATTTATTGAAAAACTGACTGGAAAGTTTTTTTCTTCAAAGAAGATTTTTATAGATAGTAGCCATGATTAAGATTACCAAGTAAGACAGAGTGACTCAAATGCTCTGATTTCAACTTCATTTTCTTTCCTCTCAATATACAAGCACCTACCTATATAGAGACAGCAATTACTGCGTACAAGATGAGATGCAAATACCTTAAAACATAGCCCTATATTTTCAAATGTAATGTTTTTCTTATTATATAAATGACATGTGGAAGAGATTTAAAATTCAGAAGAAAAGAGAAGAATGTCTTAACATGCTTATTTGCAAGCAATTGATCTCACTCAGCATTGGGGCTGATACTCTCACACTGACTATATGTGGTGACAACCATCTAGGGTTGTAAACTGTAATCAACTTCACACCCTAATTTTCTTCTGACTTTACAAAAGCTTATGTCTCATATATCCCAAGAAGATACATTTCTACCATGTCATAATAATTACTGATAAACACGTTCAGTAAATCTTTGTATTTACTAAATACATAATCTTTGTATCTATCCTTCATACTTTGTTGCTGCTGTTGTTTTGGTTTAAGTGTTATTTAGAAAACTCCTCCTCTTTAGTCATTACAGGAAGGTTATTTCCATGCATGTTAGTGAAGGAGTAGTGTGCTGGTGCATACTTATAAAATGCTCCCTATACATTTATATCAGTTTGGTACCTAACTTAAAAACATGCATATGTATTGTTTTAATACCTAACTAAAAATATATTTATTATTTACTGTTACATTCCATCATAATTTTATTAAGAAACGTGTTTTTTATTGTTTCAATGTATTTCAATATTTATTTTGTATTCATCAAATAGGAAATGGTCTACATAATAAGTCTACTGTAGGGGGATTATTTTTTTATTGACTTATACCACAATCATAGTCAGAATTTTATATTTTGCTGGAGGTGTATTTTCTAAATAAAAATTTATACTAAGAGCTAAAGGTACTTGTCTTTTTAGTACACATTAGCTGCAACTTACTAGACACAGACCTAGCTGCTCATATTATCTTCTTCTAGTAATGCCTCTTTTTTAATATACAATTACTATTCTTCTTACTATTGGCTTACATCTTATCTTGTGTTCAGTGTTGACATAATTATCAGAGTGCTTCTCTTTTTAACATAATATATAGTTCCCATTTTATTAGTTTCATATTTTACTTTGAGTTTTTCCTTGTTCTTTTGCTTGATGAATGGACTTTGGAGTCAAGGCCAAACTAAATTTTAAAACAGTCTTATACTCTCCTTCTATATCAAAATATTTAAAAATTAATCTTTATCAATGCTACTTATAATCATAAAAACATAACACTATACCAGTTTGATTCAACATGTCCCTTTTGATTTTAAGCCTTACTTGTCATTTACATAGCTGTTTTTACCTTTTTGCGCTGTGTACTTGATAAGGAATGCATATAAAATCCCAATAGCATCTTTGATATTTCCTTACAATAGAATATACATGCATATGTAATGTGCTTTAACTCTTTCAAAGTACAAATCACTCCTACAGATGCACGTTATTTTATTTGCTGTCAACTGGCAGAATTTTTTTAATTTTGAAGAAAAGTTCAAATCACAATCTTTTTATACATATGGTTGTTTGAGTGTCATATTGTAAAACTCTGCCTAGGTCACAGTCACACACACCTTCTCTTTCATGCTCTTCAGAGACCACATAGGCTTTGTCATAGTCATTTGTCCACCTGCTGTTTTACTTGGTGACCTCATCCTCACACACCTTACATTGTCCTCAGATCATTTTCCACTTGCAGAATTCTCTTATGAGGGGTACAAGCTAGTCAGTAGAGCTCCTTGCATTGAGTGTTCTTTCACATTCCTGGAAAATTAAGGTCTCAGTTTTCAATTGAGAATAATTTTCTATTAAGTTGCTACATACATTACCCCATGTTCTGCTGGTTTCCTTTCTTTCTGAGAAGAGTTATCTTCCCTGCTGATGATTTGATGCAACTTGCCTGCTTCAGCTGTATTCCAACGCACATGACACAGAGATGTTTATTTTAGAAAAGGAAACTTGATATGCATTATCTTTTTGCACACATTCTTTCAGTGATCTCATTCAATTCTGTTTGTATCCTAAACTATTAGTAATACAAATTTCTTTCTATTTTTTGTAAGTTGTATCAAATACTGCTTTCTTTTCAAAACTTTTCTACTCAATAAAAGATTATCCCTAGCTATCCCATTGCTTGTTTCACAATGTCATTTTTCTTTATTCATTCTTACTTTTCTGTTTTTTTCTATTTACACCTTATAAGACATACAGTATCTTATTTTCATTTTATTGTTTATTTTTTCAACATAATATTTTTTATTGATTTGGGGTATATTACATCATGCATCACAAGCACACTTATTTCCCATTCCTTCCATATTCACCCCTAACCCTTGTGATCTTCCCTCAAAAAAATTAAAATTAAAAAAATTTTTAAGTTCAATTTGTGTTATCTGTATACTCACTGGAGACTTGTCAAACTCTCAGTGTCCTGTCCCTTGAAGAGAACTGAATCCTTCCACTCCTGCACCCCCACCACAAGCTATCCCGTTGTAGCTAACTTCAACATCCTTATCACGCTTCCTCTTTACATTGCTTCTTTTCTGGTGAGTTGAGGTGGAGGTAGGGTTGTTGCAGCTGCTTTCCACATACCCTTTTCTAAGCTATGCATCTGTAGTCATCAATATCACTGCAAGAGCAGCTTCCTGGCTCTTTACAGTCAGTGGGAACATGGATCGCTGGCTTCCACATCTTTCTGGTGACAGCGAAGACCACGAAGACCACGAACATGGCTGGCAGCTGCAGTAGGACCATTGACCCAAATGGGGTCTTTGGAGACAGCCTGGACTATGAACATCAACATGAATTCAGGCAGCAGCACAGCCTGTAAACATCCACAGGGCCTTTGGTAGTAATACAAGCCACAGACCTGATCTGTAATAGGACTGTTCTTTTTATATTTTAATGACTGTATTGTTATTCATTTATATTTTCATACATAATTATCATTTAATTTGATTATCAATTCTAGTGTTTCATTGCAGGTTTGGACCCCTAAATCTCATTTTTCTTGTTCTTGTCTGATATCCCTACTTACTAAAACCATTCAGCTATTATTGTGAAATACATTGTAACAATAACAGATAGCCTTTAAAGTTTTAGTTACATTAAAAACCATCTGAGATTCTTTTGAGGGTTCTCTATGCTCCTGGCTGACTGTTAATGCTCCATTCTAAGATATCAGATATCAGTTATCTTCAAATGTTATCTCTTCCTGGACACTAAGGGTGGATTTAGAATGCTTTATTATCAGGAAAGCCTAACATAGCTTGGTAATATGACTGAAAGATTGGAAGAGTAAACTGGAAGACACACATAATGCCTCTTTCAAGTCTTTTTATTGGAGTCAAAACTGTTTGTATACGTATGCCTTTCCAATGTTAATTCTGTGTCTAAGGTCAGCAACAATGTAGGAAAAACTGTTTTACTTCCTTTTCTGTTGCCATTACAAATATCATGACCCAAAATATCTCTTGCAGGAAATGATTTCTTTAGTTTACATTTCCAGGTCACAATCATCATTGAAAGAAGTCAGGCCATAAAGTCAGAGTGGGAACTTGAAGTAGAAACCATTTATTCCCTGGCTCATGCCCAGCTGCTTCCTTGCATAGTCCAGGACCACTTGCCAAGGAAACAGTGTCACTAATTGTGGGCTATACCCTCCTATATTAAGAAATTCAATTTTCCACAACTAAGCTGATAAAGACCATTATTCATTTATAGGCTTGTTTTATTTAAAGGTGATTATACTCGGTGTAAGCTTAACAGCTATTACTAAAATAACTGTCCTGAAGACATGAAAGTACACCCACAACATTCAAATCTTCTTTAGGACTGTAGTTTTTGTTTGGTAAACAGTAGACACCTGTATTTTTATGTTGACATTATATTCCATTTTTCTTTTTTAAAAGGTTTCTGTTCATTTTTGAAAAACCAGTAAATGTTGATTATCTCATAATTTCAAGCAGTTCCTTGTGCCTATTATGGAAAATAGTATAAAAAAGAAAATGCTACAGTTTGGGCTATAAAGGACATAATACAGTATCCATGATAATATGGTGTGTGTGTGTGTGTGTGTGTGTGCATGTGTGTGTGTGTTTCATGGTCTCAAAATAAAAAGCCTTTCACCTTTGACACCTGTTTGCTTTGTGGTAAATTATGTCAAACATTAACTCCACTTAAACAACTAATTCAGCAATGCAGTCTAGAAAAATATTGTTTTGATCTTTTGAAACTTACAAGTTTACACTTTTGTACAAATGTCAAGTAAGAGCCTGAGGCCCAGTAGCTCTTCAGATGCCAGATGATAGTGGAGAGACCAAAATGGCTTTGTTCACTTATTTTTACACAATGAAAGCTCCTCTGAGAGCTTAAAATATTCAGAGTATTATGAGTTTGCAAATGTCATAGAACATGCTGATGCCAATATATTTCTTAGAAATCATGAAGTTACATTTCACTGAGCATTACCCTCATTATACTTCTGAAGTTAAATAAATGTGTGATTAACAAGAAGTGGTCTAATTATTATGGAAATTTATGATTCTGGATTAAATATTCATGTCTTGAATACTTCTACTGAATGTTAATTCTGTGATAAGAATCATATGAAGTTTTTGTGAAACTCACTTTGTACTCAAAAAATACATAGATGGTTGTCATATAGCATACTCAATATTATAAGTAGAAATCAGTAACCATAATTAGAATTATGAGTTAAATAGGCTTACCAGGTCTTTCATTGGTGAGGTTTAGTTCTTGCCTATACCTTTAGTTCCTTGTTTACTAATTGAAGTTATAAACATTGTTTTCCAACAAGATTAATGACTTTTCATTTAGGTTCTTAAAAAAAACTAGGCATATGATAAATATTCAACTAGTGTTTGGTAGCATGATCATTATTTTTAATAATTCCATCTCTTTGCCATGGAAATTTTTATGATAATTATAAACATGGGCACAATTTCTAAGCACCATCCCACCTAGTATTTAAAGGGATCTCTCTTAAAGAGATGAAACTATAAGTTAGGTATTAATGATTTTATTATTTTATCAACTTAAGATGTTGAAGTCGTTCCAATCAAGAGACAATGCACCCAAGAGTGAAAACATTCTTAAAATCTCTCAGGCTATACACAGGATAGTGCCAAGTTCTGTATATATCTGGAAGAACTGAAGCAAGTCACCTATAATCCACTTGCTTAAGCCAAACTCAGGCAGGTTCTATCATACATATACATATATATACACA
Source organism: Pachyuromys duprasi (assembly GCA_028658305.1). Classification (NCBI taxonomy): domain Eukaryota; kingdom Metazoa; phylum Chordata; class Mammalia; order Rodentia; family Muridae; genus Pachyuromys; species Pachyuromys duprasi. The sequence goes on from CM053755.1 coordinate 1,419,467, forward strand.
CATATATACATATATATATATATATACACATGTGTGTATAAAGTTAATTTCTCTCATAATGGAGATGCTATACTTTGATTAAATCAAAACAATATGTTTAACATAATTCATATTTGTATACACATTCTGTCATATTATCTAAAAATGCAAATGTTTTAAAAGAATATAACAAAATTGTGTTTCCAGTCAGTAGAAAGTACTAGATGTAAATTCTACTCCCTAAACATGTTCCTTCCCAGAGTTGTGGCATTCCACAGAAATGGCTTTACTTATTAGTGGCTCTGCAGTTTTATAGAAAACATGGTTATTAATATTTACTGTTGATCACAAATCATTATTGTGGCAGTTAATTATTCAACCCACATGAACAAAAGACAGACACCTATTAGGGCTTTTGTTGTTGATGTTTTTGTTTTTGTTTTTATGTCTTAAACTCTGGAGTTCACAAACTACCCTCCTAAATTATCTTTTAACTCCAAACCCTACATTCTATACCAATTGCTCTAATTCCTAGTGGGGCTACTTCCCATCCAATAGCCCAGTAATACTTTCACATGTTTCTCATCTGGGCTGTTTCTCTTTCTCTACCACCGATCCGCAGAGCAAACTCTGCTTGGCCATGTGCTTTGTTCACACTAACCTATAGTGGCTTTGCCTCCTCTTCCCCTCTCCTCTACCTGCCTCTCATCTCTCTCCCATGATCCTCCTGTCCTCCAAGCACAAGGACCTTGGCCCCACCTACCTCACCTTTGTCCTTCCCAGATGTAGGCATTTATTCAACCAATCAGGGATTACTTGGAGGCAAGGGTCACAAACATCATTTCAGGTTTGTGATAATCTGCTCGCGAAAGACAGCAAGCAGACCTCAGGAAGCAAAATAATTAACAATCAAATACAAAGTGCCCAGACCATGCTCTAACAATACAAGGAAGGCTCTTGAGTCACGTAAAGAAGAGAAAGCGGTATCAAGGTTTCCTGCTGCAGCTCATCTGTTCTAAAATCTCTGAGTGGATGAATATAAAAATGGTGCAGTGAAAAGATGGTGAGAAAGATAAGAACAACTGCCTTCCAACATCTGGAAAGAAGGTAAGATAGTGAAAGTCTCATTTTCAGCCCACACTGGTCTTTTTCCATAAATTTTGTTATGTCATACAGCTAGATTAGAAGCAAGTGAATACATGAGCACACCATTCATCACAGTGGACTAATCTATAGAAAATACTCAAGTGCCTTTATGTGATTTTCCCCCCTAAGGTCCATTTTTGGATATAATTTAATTGAAGTGAAAGATTGCACAGATGTTGCATAGAGCAGCATTTTGAAAAATTCACACTTTTGCCTGATCAGCAATTAAATACAGGTAAAGAGAAATGCCACTTACTTATTTCTAGTGAGATAGTTCACAGGTATCTTTCAACTTCAGCAATTATGGAGATCTGTGCTCCTGTTGCTTTGTTCAAATTACTAACATCAAAGCAATAAAATATAACCTTCAGAAAGAATACAATATTCTTTCTGACTATTACTATGTATGTAAAATTAAAGCTGTACTTATTTTATTGGTATGATAAATATATACACATACATGTACATATGTATATATACATTTATACATGTATATTCGTATACACACATTATTTCCGAATGTTACTAGGATGTATAAAATAAAGTGCTTATCTTACTGGTATGATATAAATATATATAATATTTACACACATATATATGTACATTCTTTCTGAATATTACTGTATATATATATATGAAAAAATATACTACAATACCTCATGTGATTTTTTCATTGAAAATTAAAAATTTCAAACTATTTTAGAGAAAAGTACTCTGTGTCAGATCTCCCTGAGAAATGCTAAACTGAATAATTATGTTTATATCTACTGAATATGGCTTTTCAGAACCTCACATTTGGATCTCTGAGAAGAGAGTGGCAATGCCATCCTGAAGGTTTTAGTTTTTGTCATTGTAGCCAAGTGAATTTTTAATTATATTATTTAGTTGCTCAATAGGGACATTTATGCATACATATGAAGTTCATAAGTGAATGAAGCAATTTAGTGTAAAATACATTTCTGGGTTTTATTCAACATTGTAGGAAAAAGGATATTGAACACGTATTTGTATTCCCTTCCTCACTGTAGGTACCAATAGGTAGATATGCTCCATGTGCTAAACACATGTAATACAATAAAATTCTGCTTTCATTTAAAATAGTACCGAGAAGTGCTGAGAAGATTATATACATGAAATAAGAGACGCAGAAGACAAATATTCCATGGTTCTGTGGATTCTGCTGGATAAGGTTGAGTCTCAGGTGTCTGGATAGTCAAACTGAGCTTGGTCTATTAGGACGGACTCTTTTCTCAGCAGGGTTCTCTCCCCCCACCCCCATCTGGGTGACCCCAGATAATCTCATATCTCATAGGAGTATCTCATAGCCCTCAAGGCAGATTACAAACCAGATCCTTTCCTAATAAGAAAACCAGTCCAGCAAGAATCTGAAATGCCCCACCCTACTAAGGAGATCTTAGTTTTCAACACTGACCTTCAATTGTCCTTGGAGATTCTCCCAGGAGTACTGTGTTCTCCTGGTCTTGACCCTGCTACTACACATAAATGAGGTACTGTACCACTACATGCAAACCAAGTACTCCTTACAGCCCTTACCCCAGCAAATCAAACACATTCACCCTCCAAATCTCTCCCAAAGCCAAGGTTTATAAATCCCTGTTTTGAAATAAAAGTTTTGGGTACACTGTGTGCTATGTGATACTGCAAGCCTTCCACCATTGCCACCTGAGATTCCTCATTTATCCTCTGTCAGGCTGATTCTCACAGGGCCTGGCTCTCCTTAGCAAAGACAAGCTTAGTATTTCTGTGTGAGAACAGCATATTCAGGACAGGTTCACCAGGAAGTTGACTCAGAGGTGACCCACCACTCAGAAATGCCTGAGAATGAGCATCCAGGAGTAAATAAAGGATACAGGAGCAAGGAGAGGGAGATACTGGGCTCTTCTGATGCTACAGCCTCAGTGCGGCTGTTGGAGGTTGATCTGATGCATGTTACTGGCCCTCAAGACCTGGTTACACCTATCCTTGTTGTGTAAACCTGCCTAAGTCATTATATCTGATCGGTTGATTAAACAACCTATACCTGGGCATGGCAGAATGGGGTAGATGTGGCTGAGGCTCCCAGGCTTGGGGAGGACAGGGAATCATGGGAGACGACCTGACAGAAAGAGTGGAGGAAGAAGGACACCAGGATGGATTAGCCTGGAGAAGAAACCTTGTGGGCTGGGAGGAAAGACTCCAATAATGGCTTTAGGAAGGCACAGATGAAGAATACAAGCAAGTACCATCAGATTATGGATGGAAGGATACCAGAGGAGGAGAATTAAGGTGGATGGCATTGGATGGGGACCAGGAGATGGATGGTGAGGTTAATGAACCAGCATAGGGGAAATAGATGCTGGACCCAAGGGAAATAAGGCAATTAAAAAATCTAACAGCTGTCTGTGTCTTATGTTTGTAATAACTGGTTAAATAATACCCACTGTGATAATCTTAAAGCTAATAATAAATGTTTTATAGCCCAACAGTCAATTCTTATTTACTACAACATTCTACTAATCTGTTTCTAACAGGATAGCTATGAGGGTTGTGAGAAATATGGCCGGGCAATAAGACTTCATGATCTTACATGCACAGTCACTGGTTTCCAGAGGATGCTAAAAGGAGGCATGACTCTGACCAGAGTTTCCCTGTTTGGTGAATGGTGATTATAGAGGCAGAAGGGTTGGTGCAGAAAGGAGATCGTTCATTTGTAAAACTATCTGTGAGCCAAATCAGAGGGGTTGAGAAACGTAGAGAGGTAGCACCCACCGGTTAAAGACTGATGAACAAAGTGATATAAGGAAAGATGGAAGGGGGTTAATTAACACTAAGAAATATTACCCTGATGAAGAAAAGATGTGTGTTTTAATCTAGGCTCTAGCACTGAGTTTAGTATTATGACAGGAAATTTTCCAGGGGATTGGATCTTCACCAACCCTACATCTAACAGAGGGTTTATATCCAAAATATAAAAAGAACTCAAGAAATTAAACAGCAGAAAACCAAATAATTCAATTAAAAATGGGATACAAGAACTAAACAGAATTGTCAATAAAGGACTCTCTAAAGGGCCAGAAGCACTTTCAGAAATGTTCAATGTCTTTAGTCAGGAGGGAAATGCAAATCAAAATGACTGACATTCCTTCTTACACCCATCAGAAGGGCTAAGTTCAAAACCTCAAGGGACAGCACATGCTGGGGAGGATGTGGAGAAAGTGGAACCCTCCTCCATTTCTGATGGGAATGTATACTTGTACAACTACTTTGGAAATCAATCTAGCACTTTCTCAGAAAACTGGGAGTAGTTTTACCTTAAAACCCAGGAATACCACTCCTGCACATATACCCAAGTAAAGCTCTACTATATCATAAGGACACTTACTCAACTATGTTCATAGCAGCTTTGTTCACAATAGCCATAAACTGGAAAAAACATAGATGCCCCTCAATTGAAAAATGGATAAGAAAAATTTGATATATTTACAGAATGAAATGCTACTCAGCTATTAAAAACAAGAACATCATGAAATTTGCAGGCAAATGGATAGAACTAGAAAATAACGTCTTGAGTGAGGTAATCCAGACCCAGAGAGACATGCACGGTATGTACTCACTTATAAGTGGATATTAGTGTAGGATAACCATGCTACAATCCAGAAACTCAAAGCAGCTAAGTAACTGGGAGGGCCTGAAGAAGGTTGCTTGAATCTCACTCAGAATGTGGAGATAAAATGGATATCTGAAATAGATAAAGAGAAGTGGGTGGTATAGAGGGTGGGGAGAGGGATGGGGTGGAGATTAGGTGTGGGGAGGGAGGAGAGCTGGGAGAGAGAAAGGAAATCTCTGGAGGAGTGGCTCCTGGGAGTCTATGGGAGTGACCCTAGTTGAGACTCCTAGCAGCAGAGGATATGGCATCTAAAAAGGCTACCTCCTGTAGCTCTTCCAGAGGAAGACGTCCAGAGGAAGAAGGGACAAAGCAATCCACCCACAAAAGCTTCAACCCCAAATCTGTCCTGCCTACAAGAACTGTGGCGATAAAAAATGAAGCAGATTGAGGGAATGGCCAACCAATGCCTGTCCCAACTGGAGACCCATCCCATAGTAGAGAGCCAGCACCTGACACTATTAATGATACTCTGCTATACTTGCAGACAGGAGTCTAGCATAGTTATATTCTGAGAAGCTTCATTCAGCAGCTGATGAAAACAGACGCAGAGACCCACAGTCAAACCATAGGCAGAGCTTGGCAAGTTTTATGGAAGAGTTGTGGGGAAAGAGTGAGGGAGCTGCAGGGGTCAAGGATACCACAAGACATACATAATAAACTAACTTGGTCCCATGGGGGACCACAGAGACTGAAGCACCAACCAAAGTTATGCATGGGCTGGACCCAGGCTCCTTACTCATATGTAGCGAAAGTGCAGCTTGTTCTTCATGTGAGTCCTCTAACAGTTGGATCAGAGAGGGGTGTCTATCTCTGACTTTGTTGCCTGCCTTTGGATCCCTTTCCCCTAGCTGGGCTGACTTTTCTGGCCTCAGTGGAAGAGGGTATGCTCAGTTCTGGTGGAACTTGATGTACCAGGGTATGTTGATAACCATGGGGTGGGGAAGAGGCTCCGATTCTCTGAGAAGAACAGGAGGGAGAAATGACAGAAGGGGTGTGAGGGTAGCACTGGGAGAAGAGGAAGGAAGAGGGCTGGGATCGGGCTGTAAAGTGAATGAGTGAATGAATTAATTAATTAATTAATTAATGGCTGGGAAAAATCTTCACCAAGTTTCCAGATAAACTCCACCAAGTTTACAGGGAAAGAACTGGAATCCAGTCGTAGCCTACTGATTATTCTAGCAAAGCCCCTTGTATGAATTTACAACCTAAATTTATGATTGGGCCACTCAAAGAGGAAGAAAACATTTGTGTATTAAATTCTGATTTACTCTACATCATCTGGAAAGGTGACAAAAGAGGTAAGTGAAATAATTCAATAACCTATTTCTGAAGTTCATGTATTATGTGTGAGCAAGAAAGACACATAATTGTCATTATGACCTCTAAGAGGAGATTATAGGGTAAAGAAGTCCTTCGAATAAGAAAATTCAAAATCGTGGTGAAAGGAATATAGACAATTATGACAAAAACAAAGACTCTGTTACAATTTCAAAGGCAGAGATCTGCATTAACATAATTTTCATACAAAATAACATTTGTTCCAAGAACAATTTTTGATTTGGTTTGTGACACATAATAGACTATATTCACAAAGAAACCAAAGTTACTAGGTGATCACATTTCTAGATTACTATGACAACCTTTTATAAAACATAGATATAAAATCTCATTTGAAAAATTTTCTTTCATCATCCTGTAGGTTTTTATGATGAAGTTTCTTCATATGTTGGAAGGAGATGTTAAAAACAAAATAAAACAAAAGAACACCTTAAGGAATACAGTAGACTAGAAAAGGCAATATAGATTTCAAAGAGTCTTTTGGTTTAGCACAATATCTCTAAAGGCGCTGTAAGACAGAACTGTAAAATCACATAGTACAAATGCCTATTTTCCTCAATTATGATGACTACACATGTGATAATGATTTATTGAATCACACTATGCATAAAATCTTCACATAACATGTTAAGAAATTTACCCTGATTTTTTTGAAAGTCAATTTAAAGCCACTGATTACTGCCCAAGACACACATGAATACATAGCATCAACATTTCCATCCCCCTTGATATTTCTCAAAGATAGGTAATGAAGATAATTGCATCCACAAAAGATTACTTAACAGGAAAAAAAAAGCCATGGTTTAAACAATGAAATCCAGGTTACCATCAGAACCATTCAAATATAAGACATATAGCTTGAATTTAGGAACTTTTTTCTATGTGTGGAAGAGGCTTGAACCCTTGTCTTAAAAATCTCCTTCTACATTACTAGTGAAGGCAGATTTGCTCTGTGAATGCAAATAATTTATTTCCCATTATATTTACAAAAGAAAGCTTTATAAGCAACTTAAGAAACTTTAACAGATCTTAAAGGGCCTTGTCTAGTTTAACTAAGAAACATTGATAACATTTTTTAAAAAATCTTTCTATCAGGAAAGTATTCCTGTTATAAACTTTGTCATAATTTTTATGCTACTATTTTTGTATAACATGAGAAAAATCTTTCAGTACCTAGATTCTGTAATCCACACTAAAATAGAGGCTCTTTGTATATATTAACATGCATCAAACATATATATATATATATATATATATATATATATATATATATATCACAGAAAGAGAAAGCAGAACAGTCATAGGGAAGACTTTGGATTTTAGGACTATGGACTTACAGGAGGAAAAGTTTGAGAAGTCATATTTTAAAACGGACTGGCCTGAGACTATTTTATTGTTATTTTTTTATTTCACTGCATTTCAACTTTGCAGATAAAATGTAAGTATTTTAGGAAACAGAAACTGTGTGCCATGTGAAACTGGATGCAACTAGAGGATTCAGGGAATGTAGTCAGACATTAGAGCACTGGCTAGCATATATGTAGCTGTGGGTTTGAACCCTCCCACAGAAGGAAAAGAAAAACAAACAAAAAAATAAAGTCAGAATCCAAATGAAAGCACATTTTCAAAAAGATTTGTATGCAATAGAAAGGAATATATAAAATATTTTGAGGCAGCCAATTTTTATTTCATACGATTAACTTTTTTTATAACAGAGAAAAATACTTTTCATCTGAAAGTGATACTAAAATTATTGTTTGTCAACCCAAAGTGTCCACGTTACTGGTATAATCATTGGCCATCTCAGTGACCTTGGTCAAACAGCCTAATAATTCTGAGCTGGTTCAGATGTTATAAGGATAGCAGGGCCTTCTTTACACACAAGACAGCCGTAACTGGTCAATGAGAAACTCATGCCAAACCACTACAAACCAAAAAACACTCCAAACTGCTGCTTACTGAGCAGTAGCTGTTTGTGATTACTTTCCAGTGTCAACATTCCATATTTGTAATTGTATCCTTTTCAATAAAAAACTCTTGTCAAAATATGAAGATATTTAATAGATGTGTTGTTCATTAAGTGCCCTGCGAACTGCTAACACAGTATACCTGTGCTCCGTTTGTAGAGCGTGCATTTGCTAAATTGTTGCTCTTCCACTGAAGTGATTATTGCACTCATCTTCTGTAATAAAAGGGCTAACTGTACTTGCAGGCATCTTTGTGCCTAGACCTCTCACTTTGTCTAGATGTAAAAAGCACCTATGAGATAAAGTTCAACTCAGGCTGTAGACTGGCACGACTTAGTTGAAACATCTGACCACAGAACTATTGCTTTATGTAGTTAAATATTGCTTTAATGTAGTTAAAATGAGTTACCTACTTTGTGAGTGTCAGACTCAATGCCTGCACCTAAGTACATTGCACTCCAACAATTGATACAATATCATCAGTTTAATGGAAATGTCTTAGTTGACTTGAATGCCAAAGAGTATGTTCTAGTGAAAACTCAAGTTCTTATCCATTCAGCGGATAAACAGAAAAAATGCTTACCTGTTTATGGCTCTTGGCCACTGCTGGGAAACAGAGGTGAGCATGGGAACGCCACCTTGCTAGAATTATCAGTAAATTAATCAGTGTGCCTGTGGGATGCTCACACCCTGGCCAAGGTCAAGGAGAGAGCAGTGCCACTGTACTAAGCGCCAGTCTTGGGGCCTTCCCATCTTTAGATGACATTTAGGAACAAAAGTCATTCATCCCTCTCCTGAACTTTGAAGTAAATTCATTGTAAAAATAAGGTAGTTAACATTAATTAAATGCCCTGATGTCACAGCGAAAGATATTGAAACTCAGAAAGAGAAAGTGATCCACAGAGCTTTGAGAAGAAGTTGAATACTTAAAAAGGGGAGAGGGGAAGGACAGTCGGATTCCAAGTATTTTGCTTCTCAGAAATAGAAACTTCAGGCTAGGGTCAGATAGAAGGGAAAGAAGACCTCCCCTATCAGAGAACAAGGGAAAGGGCATAGGGGGAAAAGAGGGAGTGTGGGTAGGACCAGGAGGAGATGAGGAAAGGGACTACAGCAAGGATACAAAGTGAATAAATTGTAATACATACATACATATATACATATATAGAAATAGAAGCCTCAATACTTCCCCCATCAGCTGCTTCTGTTTCCACACTTATTTTTCTCTTTTATATACATACATAAAATCACACACAATGGGCTGAAGTGGCTGAGCCTCAAAAGAATCAGAGATTTTTGTATATTCTTATTCATCCTGGATCCCAGAATTTATGCCTGTTCAGGTCGATATCAGTATTAAGGAAAACTAGATTCCCTGGGTTAGCAAAATAGAAAATAACTATCTAGATGGTCAACTTCTCATAACCATCTGCTGTTTTTGTACTTTTCTTACATTAGTGAAAATAGTTGTAATTGCTCTTTTAATTGAAGCTTTCTTTGTATTAGAATCAGGCAACATTACAACCCATCTATATATTAAACTTTTTATTCAACACCCAGTGAAATAATTCATGGTGATTTTGAAGGATTTTCTATTTTTGAATGCCCACTTAAATAACCTTTGTTGGAGGGTCACTGGCCCAATTCCTAAATCATACCCAGAGTCTCATAAGAATCAAAATCCAAGCAAGGAGGGTGGCACAGACCTGTAATTCCAGCACAATGGGGTCAGAGGCAGATGGATCTCATGAGTTCAAGGCTAGCCTGGTCTACAGGGTGAATTCCAGACCAGCAAGGGCTATACAGAGAAACCCTGTCTTGAAAAAAAAGAAAGATAAAGAAAAGAAAAATAAATCCATTACAACCCTTGAGGTCCTTTGCATTTTATTCTACAAGAATATAATCAAGATTTTGATGTACTCCAAGCAAGAAATAATTGTAAATATCTGTATATTAATTAATATTTACACATTTTCAATTTTTCTTTTGCCCTTTGTAATTTTTAAAGAAAATTTTAAATGACCATATACATGTATAGGCTGTATGCATTAGATGGCTTCTGTCAGATCTCCTTTTGCCCTGTGTGTCATAGAAATACCATGTTGCTGTCTATGTTTATGTGCCTGTATTGTTCATGTAGATATGTGCATTCATAAGATACATATCATTTCCATGCTCAAATTTTGATTGGTTCCACCATTTTATGCAGGAAATTGTTCTGCACTGGTTAAGTGTTTTCATTGGTAGCTGATCAATGTTGCTAAAATGAAACTTTAATTCACTAACTAGGTTCAGTATTGTATTGTACAAATGGTTTGTCTTTTCTTGTACATATTGATGTTTAAGCATTAATCATTTATTCACTCCAATTTAATGTCTTATTGCATATTTCTACACAATATTCTCAAAAATACAAACCCAGAGAGTGAACCTTATGATGAAATGAAAGCATACAATAACTTTTTTCTTCCTTTTCCCATCTGCCAGATTGCTCATGCAATGAGTGTAAGAATCCACAAAATTTCCAGCTTTTGATGAGGACTCTTTCTGCCAGGCACTCTCAGCAACATTTGTTATTGTCAGCTTTTTAATTTTTTGTGAATCTGATGGGTATAAACTAATGCCTTATTGTTTTAAGTTGCATTTTATGGGTTGTTATAAAAAGAAACATCTGTTCAGCTGTTTATTAGCCATTTGGATGTTCATGGCTATGAAATGTTAATACCCTCTGTCTTTTTCTACTGGAATGCTTCACTTTTCCGTACTGCTTTTTGTGGTTCTGTATATATTTAGGATACCTACTGTGTGTTTGTTATAGCAATATCTGCTCAAAGTCAATAGTTAGTTTTTTATCTTGTTCAGTCTGTTTCTTGATAGCATGAGCAATTTGCTTGTTCTTTTTGTATACTGAATGAGTCAGTATTTTTCTTTTTGTTTGTAAACACCTTATTAACTAATAAATCTATATGTGAACAAATTTTATATACGATCATTTTTCTGGAAAGCTTTCTCATATAAAGCTTTAATTCACCAAGAATTTATTTACAATGTGAATATTTTGTTTAACTGTTTGAGCAAATGATGGTTTTTACATCATTAATTCAATGTTTAGTAAGTGGCATTGTTTCCCTAGCACGTACCAATTTCTCATGTGTATACTATTTTCTCTCTAAATGTTCATATTGCTTGATCAAATGTATAATTCTGAAAACACGAGTACCTTAATGATTAGCCTACAGTTTTTCCAGGAGAAATGCAGTTTCTCTAATCTTAGGAGTCATCATTAATTCTGTTCATTGACTCACTTTAAGTACTTAACACATTGCTGCCTGGTATAAAATATATGTAACCAAAGTATTTTTTGTCAACTTTTTGACTGATATGACTATCTGGAAAATTTCTGCCTTACTGACCTTTTGTATGTTCTTTTCTTTCAAAACATTTCATACTCATTCCCCTTATATTGTATAGATTGACACATATTGAATAATGTTTTGTAGGCTCCAAAGAGCATAGCAACACATTTGAATATCACATATAATATCTTGCTCTATTGCTTTTACTTAATTTATTTTATATTTAACAATTTTCACATTTTCTTTTTTTGTCAACAGAAATATTTTAAAAGCTAGTCTGGTCCTAGTAACCATTGCTTGTCTTATATTTCATATTGTATGCATTTTTTAAAATGCATTTATTAAAATGAATGCAATATGGTCATCATAAGATGGGGATCTTTCTAAAAATGAATTTATTTTTTATTAATTACAATTTATTCATTTTGTATCCCACCTGTAGCTCCTTCCCTCAACCCCTCCCAATCTCACCCTTCCTCCTTCTTCTCCTCCCATGTCCTTTCCCCAGTCCACTGATAGGGGAGGTCCTCTGCCCCTTCCATCTGACCCTAGCCAATCAGGTCTCATCAGGACTGGCTGCATTGTCTTCCTCTGTGGCCTGGTAAGGCTGCTCCCCTCTCAGAGGGAGGTGATCAAAGAGCCAGCCACTGAGTTCATGTCAGAGACAGTCCATATTCCCGTTACTAGGGAATCTACTTTTACACTGAGGTGCCATGGGCTACATCTGTGCAGGGTTCTAGGTTGTCTCCATGCATGGTCCTTGGTTGGAGTATCAGTCTCATGAAAGACCCTTGGGCCCAGATTGTTTAGTTCTGTGTTTTCCTTGTGGAGCTCCTGTTCCCTCCAGGTCTTTCTATCTCCCCCTACTTTCATAAGATTCCTTGCACTCTGGCCAAAGTTTGGCTATGAGTCTCAGCATCTGCTTTAATACCCTGCTGGATAGAGTCTTTCAGAGGCCCTCTGTGGTAGGCTCCTGTCCTGTTCCCTATTTTCTCCCTCTTCCCATGTCCATTCCCTTTGCCTTTGTGAATAAGAATTGATCATTTTACCCAGGGTCCTCCTTCTTGCTTAGCTTCTTCAGGTGTACAGATTTTAGTATGTTTGTTTTTATTTTCTCTTTAGTACTAAAATATTTTAATTTTATTATGTTTAATATTTTTAGACTGTAAGATACTTAGATTACTTTATTTTCAAATAGAGATTATATTGTAAGACACATGAGCTAAATGTTATGTTTAAAATGATTATGTGATATAGCTGGGTCTTGAGATTAAAGGAACATCCAATCAATGATTGGGCCCACCTGAGACTCGTCCCATGGAAAGCAGCAGACCCGTGACATGATTAATGATACTCTGCCATGCCTGTAGATCAGTGTCTAGCATAGCTGTCTTCTGGGTGGCTCCACCCAGCACCTGATGGAAACAGATGCTTCAACTCACAACCGAACATTGGATGGAGCATAGGGAGTCTTGTAAAGAAGTGTGTGTGTGTGTGTGTGTGTGTGTGTGTGTGTGTGTGTGTGTGTATGGGAAGGGAGGGGGTTTAGAAGGACTCAGAGAGGAAAGAGGCCTCTCAAGAAAACCAACAGAGCCAACTAACCAAAGTCCAGCAAGGACCATGTATGGATATAACCTAGAACCCCTGCTCGGATGTAGCCTATGGTAGCTCAGTATCCAAGTGGGTTCTCTCTGTGTATGTGTGTGTGTGTCCCTGCAAAGACATTTCGATACCTATTATTACTCTATTATTGTATCCAAATGATTATTACTTTTGTTTTTGTGCCATAGCTTACAATATTCTTTCCTGCTTCTAGCTGTGCTAAGTCATCATTTCAGTTGTAAACTTTTTTCACAGTTTCTTCTACCAATTCTATTATTTCTTTCTAAATAGTAAATTAATTATCTATCTATCTATCTATCTATCTATCTATCCATCCATCCATCCATCCATCCATCTAACTATCTATCTATCTATCTATCTATCTATCTATCTATCTATCTATCTATCTATCTATCTATCTATCTATTTATCTATCTATCTATGTTTGCCTTCCCTTCCTCACTTTCTTAGCATCTAGTCCTTCTGCTACATAGAGATTCTTACAGATCTTCTCATTGTCCAGCATGTATGGTCAGTGTGTTTCAGCCTGAATGTCATTGGTGATTTAAGAACTTGATGTGGGCTGCTAGCCTTAAAGAAGGATTCTCCCTGCTTCTGGATTGGAAAATATTGACATAGGCACAAGTTGGTGTCGTTATTAACACCAGAAGAAAAGTGTGGTATGTACTAGGTATGTTTAAATTATTTCATGGTAATATTGCATTTTCATTTACCCAAGTCATACATAAAAAGAATCAAAACAATTTACAGTGTTTTCATCAGCACATTGTGTTTCTTCCCTACCACATACTTTTTTCCATTCAACTCTCCCAGATCTTATTTCCTCTGTTATCAAGTGTTTTGGCTCCATATGTAGTCATGTTCTAATTGTAACCCTAACTTTACCTCTCACTGATAAGGAGACTTGGGCTTTTTGAATATATTCTTTCCAATATCTTTTACTCTTTGTATTGCCTGTGATAATCTCAAGATTGCAGAAGATGCCATGACACTGTTGTATACAACTATAAAAGGACTATGACTTATACATCTGATTCTTGTCATCAGATAATAAATTAGGGTTCCTCCCAAATCCATCCATAGTCCTCCCATTTGCACCACTAGAAAAGGGAATAACTTAGATCTTTTTTGGTAATATCACCACTATAAAAATTACAATTATTTGAGAATAAGGAATATGATCTTCTCATAGGCAAAAAATAAACTTTAAAAGATTATTCCCAAGAAAGACTAATACAATAATTACAATAATTTCATACATACCAGCATATATGTTTATTTATATATAAAATCATCATTGGTCTATCACCTAATGGTATATCTGAGATGCTATGAAGATGTTACTATGTGTATGTTAACATTACTAGTGATCTTATAATTTTTAAATACAGAATAACAATAATTATATTTTCCAGTGACATAATTGGCTACATTTTAAAATAAATTGATACAAAAAAAAAGAAATTCTTGTTAACAGGACACTTACCCCACAAGTCCCCCATGACTCCTCTCAGCCCCTTCCTGGAACTTCCTCAGCTCCCCCTACGGCTGCCTACCTCCTCCTGGGTCTGTGACCCTTCCTGGACTTTCTTCCCCTTGAAGCTATCTGCTCTATGTCTCGCAGTGCCCTCCTGAGCCCATATGTTCCCCTTTCTCCTCCTACGAGCTGCATGCTAAGTCCTATAGCTTCTAGGTGTCCTCTTGGCTTTTGTGATATGGGAACCTTCCCTCTGGTGAAGTTCCTGCTTGCTCCTCCTTGTTTTGCAGTTTTCTGTCTCTTAGTTGACTAACCCTCTTTATGGCAAAATTCTTTTGTGACTCTTCTTTTCTCTTTGCAATCAATTTCTCTCTTGATTCAGAGGTTTTCTTAAAGACTTACTGAAAATGGCTTGGCTTCAGTATATCATTCTGCCCAAAGACAGCATACTTGAGTTCCAAATTCTGGCAGATTTTAACAACTTCTGCCACTGCAGAAGCAAACAATCCCTAATTCCTTATCTCTAAGGTTTTAAACTTTCTACTCTTAAGTCTTTTATCTCCTTGCTTTGTCTGTGCTCTGTTCTCAAGATTTTAAGACTATTGTGTAAACAGTCTCTATCTCAAAATTGATTTTTAAATTCATTGGGCGTGTTTTACAAATCTACAAAATCTGTAACAAAATTTGGATTAAAACTTATAGCAAAAGACTTATAGTTAAAACCTACAACTAAGAATTTTAGCTTGCCTCAACATTCTATATATGTGATTCAACTCTGGTTTAGAATATACTGTATATGTAACTTGAATTCAACTCTTGTTTAAAAAATAGATCTACTAGGGAATCATGTTTTAAACAGCGATCATGTGCCTTTCCTCCACCTTGGTTGATGACTTAATCAGGATATAAGCAGCCACATAACAAGCAGTCATCTTTACTATGGTGAAATGGTACATGCCAAGTGACTTCCCCATCTTATGATGACCATATGGCATAAAGCAATAATTGCAAGATTTCTCAGTGCTACTGAGCCTATAGGTCACTATTGCATCTCTTTTCAGACTAAGAAGACAGCAAGTCTCCAAAAGATTTGCTTTAGTATTTTTGTATGATGGAAAAAATTTAAAGTTATAATTTGCTACAACCTACTATATATTTGATGCAACTGTGGATTGTAATATATTTAATATGGTGCTAAAAACTTAAGGGTATAAGGGCATATTAACACACAGATTAACAAACTTGCCTTAGAGATCTACACTTAAATAAAGTCTTTGCTAATTGTTCAGCATCAAGCTTCTAGAAACATATGTTTGATAAGCTATGTTTTTTAAAAAAAGATATGCTTGATTTTTAAAGGTTACCCTAACAAAGATAAAGCTGCAGAATTCTAATTTTATAAAATCTAATAACTTACTGTAAACTGTTAGAGATGATTAAAACATTCAAGTTAATAGTCACTTTATAAATAATAAAATTCTTTAATTTGTTCATAACTATAGTTGTAGTCATGTGTCTTAGCTAGGGTTTTTATTGCTGTGAAGAGACCATGACCACAGCAACTCTTATAAAGCAAAATATTTAATTGGGGCTGGCTTATAGTTCAGAGATTTGGTTCATTATCATCATGGCAGAAAACACTATGGAATGTGAGCAGACATGGTGCTTAAAAAGGAGCTTAGAGTTCTACATCTTTTTTTTCTCATAAAGCCAGCAAAGTTTTGTTTCTCTAAAAAAAATTCATACACTATATTTTTAATTGATTTATTTATTCACTTTACATCCTGATGGTAGTTCTCTCCCTCCTCTTCTCCCTCCCTTCCTCCTCCCCTCTCTCCTATTTCTCAGAAAAGGGAATACTCCCTATGACCACCATTAACCCACCCCATCTCATCAAGTCACAACAGGACCAAGTATCCTCTTCCCCTGTGGACTGAATGGCAAGGCAGGCCCACCAGGGGGAAGTGATCAAAAGCCAGCTACAATATCCATGTCAGAGATGCCCTTCTCTCTTTACTAGGGAACCCACATGAAGCCTGAGCTGCCCATAGGCTACATCTGTGTATGGGTTCTACTCAGCAGCGTATCAAAACAGATGCTGAAAGTCACAGCCAAACACTGGGCAAATCAAGAGGACTCTTGTGGAGTTCTGCATATTGATCCACAGCGGCAGCAGGAGACTGTCACACACTAGCTTGGAGACCTCAAAGCCTACCTCCACAGTGAAAGACTTTCGCCAACAAGGCCACGCCTCCTAACAGTGCCACAAGTTATGGCCCAAGCATTCATACACATAGGTCTATTGGGGCCATTCCTAGTCAAACCACTACATCATGCTTTGTAGCAGGGTAAATAATTACAGGAATAAACTGTACTTAGCCTCATATATCTGTTTTCAAAGTTAAGCCTAAAAGAAATAATTAATGGATATATTTAATGGATAGATGGACCTCAGAGTCTAAGAGAGCTGACGAATATAACATTTAAATTGTTTAAAATAAAAATAATGATAAAGTAGCTTTCATAATAGAAAGCAGTGCTAGCTTCTGGCAGCACTCCTAAGATTTTCTCCAAAGAACATGATGGAGCACAGAACACCTTGAGCTTGCTTTTAATGTGGCAAAGCATACAATTGAGTGAAAAATTACCCTTTACCTTGCCTACTGCTAGGACCTGTCCAAACTCTGAACAACCAGGGCATTGAGGAGTTGATTACTCCACTTTGCCTAGACAAGGAAAACCTATCACTCGAAATTTCTAGTCCACAGGAAAGTTTGTCTGATCTTGTGGGCCTGGAAGCTGAAGTCTGATGATGCTCTGGGACCTCTGCCCATTGCCATGGAGCAACCTAGGGTGATTGCACAGGTAGCCAGTAAGTCTCTGACATTTTTAATAGAATTTGAAGCTGCTTGGTCTTCTGTCTCTAATATGTATGTGCTCCAACAGATTTTCAATTAATTAAAGACTACAACTGCTCCAACTACTGCCCCAGATGGTACTGCAGAGCCTGGACAGCTAGTGAAACAATCTGCTTTTCCCGGGCTTGGCCAACATTTATTCCAACTTTTTGGGTCCCTCACAACAATTCCCCAATATCAGTAGGAAGTTGTCACAGAAAAGTACATTTTCCCCTATCATTTATTATTAACAAAAAGGGTGTGGTGTTAAGTGCCAATGCAGGACAATGCTGAAATATATAAATATATGTATATATAATATATGTATACAAAATATATACATATATGTATATATATACATATATACAAATATATGTATTGATTATGCAGGGGGTTACAATTCGGAGATTGTCTTGAAGCTCAGAAGAACATTTGGACTTTAAAGCTCTGCTGAGACTGTAAAAGACTATGGGACCTTTTGAATCTGAATTAAACATATTTTCCATTATGATGCAGCCACAAGTCTAGGGTGGCCAGAGTAGAATGTTTCAATGAGAAGAGCTCTCACAGGCTCATATATTTAAATGAGCTGGTAGGCTGGAAGAGCTAGGAGCTGTGTCCTTGTTGGAAATGAATCATTGAGGATGGGCTTTGAGGTTTTCATTACCAGTTTTCTCTCTCTTTGTTTTGTGATTGTTTCGCAAGATTATAAGTACAAATATACTGCTATGGCACCATACTTGCCTCCCACAGCCATGATGGTCATGTAATCCTTGAAACAGTAAGTCACAATAAACTCTTCTTTATATAGGCTGCCTTTGTTCTGAAGCTTTGTCAGAGCAGTTGAAAAGCAACCAAGACAAAGACATCTCAGAAATCAAAACCCTAGGAAAGCCACCCTCTACTTTCAGTATTCTATATTTTTATGGTAAATAAAGACAAGATAAAAAATGAGTACCACAGAATGAGCAAAAGGGTCAAAGTGAAGGAAAATGGCCCCAAACCAAGAGCTGATTGACATCATTGTCTATACTTTAGATCTAGATTTCTCATGAAGGGATGCTGTCTACTGGCCTGTGTAGCTCCCTTTCTTACATAAACCACGCTGACATGCCCAGTGATGGTATCACGAATATCAACAAGCAATTCCAAAAATATCCTACAGACCATCATAACAGAAATGATCCATCAGTTGTGGTATTAAATGTAAGTAAGAAGGAATTACTAAGAAACAAGATTGGACAAAGCTGTGTCCAGTCCGTCCAGGTTAGTATTATAAAAATGCAAATTCCTGAAGAAGATTTTCTAGATTGTTGAACCACAGTAACTCAGCCTACAGAATAACTAGAAAAGTTTTAAAAGCTCACTAGAAAACATTTTTTTTAAATTCTTCCTAAAAATATCAGATTGTGGTGGGTTTTTTTTTGTTGTTGTTGTTGTTGTTCATTTGTTTACTCCTTCGGATGGATATGTAATGCATTTGTTATTTGCTCATGAAAATTAGCTATGCTTAGGGCCATGAGTCCTCAAAACAGCATGATGTTTTTTTTGTTTTTGTTGTTGCTGTTTTTGACGCTAGATAAAAAGAGAAGAAAGGAGACATAATACAAAACTAAGTAAAAAGACAGGTTATCAGTAATTAACTATGAAGGTTGATTGTAACCAACAAAAATAATCAAAATAACAGTCATTTTTGTTTTGTTTTGTTTTTAACAGTAGGTTTTTAAGCTGAGAAAAACTGTTGGAAATTCCACAGGGTTTAGAATTTCTAAAAGGCCAGAATCAATTTATATTTTCTTGCATCTAAATAGTATTCAGCTGTCAGTTACATTGTGGGGGAAGGAGAATACATGCTTGAGAATATATGTAAGAATTAAAATAATCCAGAAGGACCCTAGAGGATTCATCTCTCTTCTTCCCACCATTCTCCCTTATTGTGTTTTGCAATAAAAAGTTATCACCCCAAGCCAACAAATGGAAATGAAACATTGCAGTACAAGGCTTCATTAAAAATCAAACAAAACGCAATTACTCATGCTGCTCATGACAAGTCTTATGATTAACTGCTAAGTCACTCAAAACTAGGATGACCTGGACAGAAATAAATGTCATAGATGACAGTCTTAAGGAATAAAGTGCCAACTAGATAAACAGCAGTCATGCTGAATTTAAGTTCAATGTCAAAAGAATGCTGTGTTTAAAAGGAGTTAATTTTTCACTAATGAAGTGATGAGATATGTGGTATTTATTATAGTTTATATGTCTTCTATTAATTTACTCCCCTATACTCTCAGACGTAGGGGAGCCAATGATAACAACCAACATCCAGTGGCTTATATGGAGCTAATTGTGTATCAGAGAGAACTACAAAGCGGGAAGGTTTGTGCCAAGTATCAAGAAAAACAAATTCAATGCTCCCCCAAAACATAGACTTAATGTCCAGGGGTATAGTGCAGCTTTAGGTTGAGAGTAGAGGGTCAGGGTTGTTATTACATGCTCAGGCTTATTTATTTTGACCCAATAATAACAAACCTAAAATCCCTTTCATATTTCACTGCTCATTCAAAGTCCTCATCTGCCAATGTGAAGATGGAAGTCCTGAAAAAAAATGAGTATGCTTAAGAGATACAAACATGCATAAATTACATAGTATTCGTTGCAAATGATAGTTCTGCTTATTTCTTTGCCTTTTATTTATTTTCTCCAAATGTCAAAGTGGAGATGGAAAATAATTACACATACTAATCTGCCAACCAACAGAAAGACCAAATGTTCATTCTCAACAAATCCTTCCCACATATCCCATACTTCTTGCTGTTGTATAACCCAGTAACTAATCTCATGCTGGTATTTAATATCAATTGAGACCATCCAGTCTGTTTCCTTCCTTAAGAATGTTAGAATGTCCTATCAACCCACTCTGCTTTATGTAATGGCACACAGACCCCACAAGGTGATTCCACCTGTCAAATACGGTGTCTCTGAAATTACAGAGCAGAAGATAAATTAGGCCAGCCTGTCTCTCCATTGCAATTTATTAATGGTATTGAGTATGCAATGCCTGGCAAATTTACAGGTGGCAGAAATAAGAGATTAATTGTTTTACTTTATTTATGCCTAGAATATAACTGAGGACTAAGTAATTCGATTCCCATCAGTAATCTGTTTCCTTTTGTCATTTCCCAACACCTGTCATTCTACTAATTCATCCTTCTGCTTATGAATGTTAGACACTTACAAAAACTTCTGCTTTTCACTCACTTAAATGATACTAGTAACTTTGAAAACCTTTCCCCTTGCTTTTGACTTGCCATTACTTACAAATGAAAAATACTTTCTAAAACTTCAGTCTATTAGAGGAACTGTATATATTTTTCTTTATTAAATTATTTAAGAAAGGGAGATTAGTCTTTTCACAGAGAAAAGCAAACCATGGTCAAAACAGAGAACAGTGACTTCTATAGATAACTTCTCTCTTTCATTGTCATCTATAAATTTAGCCCTTGTCTGGAATTGTAAACATCTTATTTTTTCTTTCTTTTTCTATTTTCCTCAGGAGGAGAGCTAATGGTGGCCATACATCTGTTCAGTTACTTACATGGGACTATTAAAATATTCACATTTATTCATCTATATGTTTCATTCTTTCTTAAATATTTGAGTAAAGGTATCAAATTTTCTATAATATTTGAATAAACTTATCAAATATCAGTCAAGAAATTTACCAGTCATGTCCATCCTAAACCTGTGCCATCATTATAAAGAATGTGTTGCCCCACACTTGAAAGGGATAAGCCCTATGTATTTTGTGCCTGTGCTCAAGGAGATACTTGGTACCTGAGGATTAGTGCTATTTACATATTAATCCTGATATTATCTGCAAGTGCAGGTTTTCATCAAAGGATAAATACCTTAACTGTTAGGACTCATCAAGCCCTTAGGATCTGAATTGCAGGACATATTGTCTCCATGAACTCTTTGTATTTCTTTAGAAATACAAATTTATGAGTTCCTCCAGTAGTCTCCTGTTCAGGCTCCAGCATTAAGAACGAATTAACAAACCAAAAAGAAAGCCTTAGGCATTGCTACTGAGACTATCCTGCATCCTGTACTCAACTTTTCTTCGTTTCCTTAGTTTTCTTTTTTGTTTTTGTTTGTTGAGATAGTGTCTCTCTGTATAAAGGTCCTGAAACTCACTCTGCAGAACCGGCTGAACTCTGCCTTCTAAGTACTGGACTTAAAGACATGGGCCACCATGCCCAGCTTACCTTAATTTTCTCCATGAAAGTATTGTCTGCATTTACTTTTATTGTTGCTCTATGTCAGCTCATATTTCAATTTTCAATCATGGAATATGTGGAGGGGATTGAGATTAGATAAAACTAGGCAGAATGTTAGGGATCATATCCTAGATAGTCTAGTGTGATCCAAGTTTAAAATTATGTCAGTGTTAATGAGAAAAATTATTTTGAAATAAATGATCAGATTTATCATGCGGATAATGTTGACTGCAAAGATAAGGTTGGTTTCTTTGGAAGACCATAAGGAAGGTAGTAAGAACTTCACAAACTGGGATTTTTTTTTCTTCACATTTTAGGCCCTTAAGAACACATTACATTAAGAAAAGTATGTCAACATAGAGAAGAGGATAGATTCTAAACATGCTGAGATTGATGATCTTAGTTGGTCAGTGGCCTCTGTGCACTGATGAACAGGATATGGAGAAGGCATCAATCGTAAATAACCTCCACTAGTCTGACTTGTGGGTATGGAAGTTAATAAATATGAAGTGTTTTAGTAATGAATTAGGTTCCAGTGGTTTGAGTTCAAGGTTTGAATATCCAAATAAGGATGTTTAGAAGTTTATATTCATGGTTGCAAATGTTAAAAGATATGAATTTAATATAGACAATTTGCAAGTTATCACTAAAATCAAAGTGGTTGATTCAATAAATTTTGATTTAGTTGGATCAACCAAGTCAGGGACTGCAATGGTCATGTAATTAAATTGGAGCTGACCCTCTCTAGGCTCCCTTAATGCATGTAATAAAATCATACAGATGTACCTCCTTTGAAGTTAGGCTCCATGTCACTCTGGCTAGCAAATTTTGTATGACCAAATATATTTGTCTCCTTGGAGCAGAAACTGTTACGTACGGATGTTCAACTCTACATGTCCTCTCCCTTCCACCACCATGAGGAAACAGAGAGGCTGCCTTGCTTCATACACCTAAGTGAAAAGCACTTGTGTCATACGTGCTAAGGGTCACATGTGGCATAAGCACAACACGATGGCTGATTGTTCAGGGACGTTTTACCTGGCGCTTGCTTTATCTAGACTTGATAATGATAAAGGGACAAGGAAGATAGAGATAAAATTTCATTGTATAGAAAAGTGTCCTGGAATCAACACACATCAAAAGAAAATATGCAGAAGTTTGGGAGGAAGCCACAAAAAAAGAAAGGAATATATTCTAAAGCCCAGTAAGGAGATAATGTTCCCAATAGTAGGAACTTGGGTGAGACAATTCACACAGCCTAGCCTGCCATTCATCTAGTTAGAATGCAATGCCCACAAAACAATAACTGAAGTGTAATGAGGATGAAGGACGATGAAACAGAGATCTAAATATACACTGGACTTTTAATAAGTTTAACTTCAGTAAATATGGCAGCTTGGGAATGAAGTAACTTGAAAAACAATTAGATTTTATTGTTTATGAAGAGGACCAATCTATATTTGTTAGATAAAAGGAAAATGAGGTGTTCATATGTTAGAGTGAAGAAAACTTGTGTTCTCTGGAAAGAAAAAACCAGGCTCCAGAAAATAACAAAGTAGACAATGGATGGAGGGCGTGTGAACTCTCCTTAAAAACAAACAAACAAACAAACAAAACCTTTGCTCAGGGAGACTCAGATGTAACTCTCTCACAGGACCATGTTGCATTAAATTTACCCTTTGACCTAGACTGCACAGTAACAACATACACTAGGAAATCATCAACATAAGAAATGGAAAATAACAATAAAGCTATTCCACACCTATGTTTAAAAAATAGCATTATCATATCACATGGAAAGATTTTCTATTTTGAAATCTCATGCCTTTGTGTTGCCTTTTGCCATTGTTGCAGTGGAGTTAGGGGTAAAGTTGTGTTTTGCTTAAGATTGCACCATAAGCAGACAGATTTTCCTTAAAACATATGTGTCTCACTGATCCTTAATGAAGACATAGATATAGAGTTCTGGTCCTCTTTAGAAAATTATCATATTATGAACCTCATTATACTCAGTTCTTATCCTAAACACACTGTTCTGTTCCCTGGAGTTATTCGCTCTGTGTGTTTGCTCTTGGAAACAATGTGCTGCATAAACAGTAAGGGCATTTGAATTTCTCCACATATTCATTTACATTTACTTTTTAGTGGTTATTGTTCTAATGCATTGTTTATAGTTTCTTTTAGCTGAGAATTAACGAGCTTGAGCAAAGGCTTAGAAATTTAAAAACTTATTTTAATATTATTTTCCATTAGTGTACAGGACCAAAACATGATGAAGACTCTAAGGCTTATAATAATGTAATTTTGGTACGTGGTCAGAAACTGAATTATTTCTTGTCACTTAGACATACTCTTTATATTGCCTCAATATATTTAAAAATTATTTTATATTTCAGATATTCCAGCAAATTTCATTTAGCAAATTTTATTTTTTATGGTATCATTACAGAACTGATTCAATGACACTAAAGTAATAGTCCTCTCTTAAAAAAATGGTGTTAGCATTTATGTTAAGAATAAAACATCATTCATCCATCCATGCTGTGTTTTATCTTACAGGCATGGACATTATATCTAATTATGGCACTATGGCAAATACTACTTAGAAATACAAAAATTGAAAAATGAAGTGAGATATGAATGTAGTGGAATATGCCTGGAATCCCAGCACTCAAGAGACAGAGGCAGGAGGATAATGCTTTGAAGGTCAGCATGGACTTCCTAATAACACTGTGTTTCACACATGAAAATAAATAAATTAACAGACATATAAATAAATAAAATAGAAGATATTACAGAACAGCTTAGCACAAACAACGCCTGGGTGTTTCTCTAGTTTTAGTTAACTGTTCCCAGTTACTTTAGAAGCACACCTGAGGTTCTTCTTGGAACACTTTAAGCTTACAGTAGGAATCTTGAGAGATGGTAGGAAAGGGATTTTAGTTTTAGGGGTAAACCTTGGTGAGTTTTGTTTATTGTTGTAAGCTGTTTCTTCTTCTTCTTCTTCTTCTTCTTCTTCTTCTTCTTCTTCTCCTCCTCCTCCTCCTCCTCCTCCTCCTCCTCCTACCTTGTGGCAGTATGCAAAGCTCTACATCCCTGAAGCAGCCCCTGTGTTTCTTTTTTTTTTTCCATCATTTTTTATGAGTTCTTTGAGAATTTTATACCTTGCACTTAGCTCATAGTTGTATATCCTTTCTTTACTCCTCCCTGATCCTTCTAACTCCTTCCCTAGAAAACAGATTGTCCCTCTTCTAAAAACTACCAAAAGCCAATAAAGCCTTACATGGGGTGGAAATTCATGCTGGAATTTATATGGCTTGAACCTGTGCAGCTCTTGTACATGCTGTTTCAACTGCTGTGTGTTTGTATCCACTGCTGTGTTGAGGAGACATCATTTTCTCAGCGTTGTTCACCAGTGTTTCTCTGTAGCCACCCACCTCTGTATTTTCAGTCTTCATGCTCACGGTTCTGAAGTAATGGCTGGGCTGCAGGGGAGCAAATGTGATAGAGATGTCCCATATAGGGCTGAGTATCTCTGCATCTCGACCAGTTGTGGGACTCTGTGTTAATTGCCCTCCTCTGAACAAAGCAAAGGAATAAAAAGAAAAAGCATCTCTGATGGGGGTTGAGAGGTGCACTAATGTTAACGATTATCTGTCTGTGTGTGTTGTGTGTGTGTGTACGTGTGTGTGTGTGTGTGTGTGTGTATACAAATGGAAGCCAGAGGACAGCTTTCAGAAAGCAGTACTCTCCTTTCTGTGGTTTTGGTATTTGTACCAATATGACATGGACAAAAAGTATCTCTGTTTTGAGATTACATGACTTTATGCTGCAATATGTCATTGTGTCAGTGGGTTTGCGGATATTTATTTATTTATTTATTTATTTAATTTATTTATTTTACTTAAGATTGTACCATAAGCAGGAATGCTCGTTTTTCTTACTGATTTAAAACATGTGTGCTTCATTGCTCCTAAAGGAATATATGAATATAGCAATGGGTATTGGGAAGCAAGTACTTTTACATAAATAACTATCTTGTTGACCCTTATGTAGGTTCCTTAAACTGTGTTGATGCTGGTGTGCTTGGAAAGGAATTTGTTCAGTGTTTTCACCAATTTTATAAAAAGAAAAACAGAACTAGGAAAAGAGACTAAATGGAGTTGTTCATTCAGAAAGGAAACCCTAGTTTTCTTTATAAACACCAATAAACTAAAAGTTAACAATGAGAATGAGATGCAGAAAATGAAGTGTCTGATAAAAATGTCAATCAGTTACTACTGGGACTGTATAAATCTATTGTGCTGTCAAAATCATTGTCCTGTTACTTTCTCCAAGACCATTAAGTGAATGAAGATGCAAAATGCACGTAAAATGTAAAGATTGTACATCTCTCTTCTGTGAGATGAGAGCATATGAGTAAGCAAAGACAGATAAATATATGATTGTCTGACAGAGGCATGAATGGTGAATAGAACTTCGGGGAAAGACAATTCTCAAAAATCACAAAAGAAATAAACAGGAGTGCTGCTGTCTGAGATTCGTCATTTATTCTGGTGGTCCAAGGGCTCCGCTCCTCACTGGAAATTTTCTATTGAACTCCTGGCAGCAGAAGTACCAGCCAGGCCTTGACCTGCATTCCAGCCTGCTGGGTCTGGGCATTGCCAGGCCTGTGTCTCAATTGCAAGCTAACCAGGCATGAGCTTCACCTGAATCCTCTGCCATTCTTAGCACGGCAGCTTAATCAAGGAGCATAACGCTTTGTATCCATGGGCTTTGGAACTGGGGTGCCTGAGCTTCTACTGCCACCAGCAATTTCATTTAAAAGAGGTAACCAACTGTAACACCCAGTAGAAAACTTATTTTCACCTCCCCTTGTTAGACCAGGAGCCTTGCCTAGTGCACAGGCCTCACCCTAAAATGCTCTAGCCATTCCCAAGAGAAATGTGACCTCTGGTCCCCAGGTTGCTTTGTTTTTTGCTTGTAAGCAGCCAGCCAGCAGAGTCCTATACCACTGCTGGACAGAGAACAACAAATTTGTTCTTATTAGTGTTACTGTAATTTCATCATTGATGTGTTTTATGCATAATCTGGTTTGATTAGGAACGGCATGGACTAGGGTTATGGACATAGCTTTGCAGTTGTGTTTGCCTATCATGTGACAGGCTTCTTCATGGTGCTATCTTCTAGCACAGAAAAACAAAGCAGTGACAATATACATAAATGAGTCAGCCTCCCTGAAAATTCATACTTAGATCATGAATTAATGAAGCAGTTGTCTTTGAGTGTTTACTGTATAAAGTTGTTGAAATTCTCTGATACCAGCAACAACCAATAAATGATTGATCATCTGGCCTTTGCTTTGACAAGCACAAGATGTGACAATACAATTACAATTGATTAAAGCTTTCCTTGTTACACTTGAATTAAACATGCCTCCCGTGACCACATTCCATTCTTCTTTCAGATATTTGAGTAAGTATTGTGTAACAAGCATGTAGGGCAAGGAAAACAAATTCATTTAATCTTCTTTTCTATTCCCAGGAAGCTACCAACTCAAGTACTATGCTGATTAACTCTAAATGGATCATGAACCACAAAACCAGGATTTCCAGTCTTAACTCCCTAATAATAATTATCCGGAGTCATTAAAAATGTAGATTCTAAAGGACCAGTTTTAGTTCCTTTATTCACTACCAAGCTCTTCAGCTGATAAAATGGCTCATATTGAACTCATTTTGATATGGGCGAAAATACTATCCTAATACCACATTAAAAAAGGAAATTAACATGCTTCTATTTTCTGGTATTTGTGTTCTCTGAAAAAGACTGGATTGAAGGGTACCAAGAAGTTTCTTATAAATGTGTTAACATATAGGATTATATAAAACTCCTTTAAATACAGGAATTTATGTATTACTTATGCCAAGTACAAACAAGCAATTCACACATTAATATTTATCTCAAAAAAGTATAAAATATGTATTTGTATTTTACTTTTAGGTTCTTGAAGTAGATTGGGAATATAAATGAAAAGTAGCCTTATTGCAAAGTAATTTGAACCATGTACTCTCTGTAATAAGAAAAATTTAAATAAATAAAAACTGACCTAATATAAAGCAAATATCAGCAGCACAACTGAAACTCCTTGAGATAAAGAATGGTAATTTACATTAAAACAGCAAATTTGCACTGTGGACAAAAGGGCTAAATGCAGAAGACTGAATCCCTGCAGCTTTTGACTTTTTACCACACATAATTGAAATTCCTCCCTACTGAATTGCAGAGCCTCTGCATCACAGCTCTCAGACATGAGGCTTTTGTAGTGCACATACATGCTCAGTTAGTCAGTCTCTACACGGACTGAGCCCTGTGTCCTCAGCTGGGTTAACCTCGTTACCCACAGTACAGGCCACTGTGCATCAGGCATGTAGAAGAATCCAGTGCTGCCAAGGGGATCCGTGAAAGAATCTGTCAGAGATTCAAAGTGTGCTGGAATGTTGAAGGAGTGAAATTATGATTGTGGGACGGGACGGATAAAATTGTCTCTGTACCTACAGTGTGGCAGCAATAAAGACTCATTCCTGGCACTGAAGTCTTCGTTAAGCACAAACACTAGGAATTAATTACAAAGACACGTTGAGAATTTACTTCACAACCAAACAGAAATGTCATGGTTAATAGGTTGCTCTAAACTCAGAAAATATGTATTTGCATAACCCATAACAGTATCCCACATTTTAGATAAATAATGCATATTTTAAGGTAGATTTTTTTAAGGAATTGTGGGCTCTGAATTTTATATAAAGATCATTTTAAATGAACAAATATTTTCAGCTGGTACTAAGCCTAAAGTAGCTGACGTTCTCTGCCACTAGAATATGCAGAATTCAACAAACAATACCCATTTTCAACTTATCATCATTCTTCTCCAGTGAGGTGCTCCTTTGCACTATTGAGTCATGAGCAGGAAGAATACTGAGGACTAATTTTTTTGGTTTAGTCAGAAATTCAAGTTCTGACCAATAAGTTTGTTTTCACCGTATCTCTACAAATATAACAAATATGACCTCAGGAAGAATAGTAAATTAGGCAGAGCTTTTACTGTGCTGATTTGCTTCTACTATAAGGAGTGATGGTTTCTTCTTTGTGCTATTTCTTTCTCTATAAACATTCACTAGTGTCTCAGGTATCCCAAGAAATGATATGGCACAGCAGTTCAGGCTGAAAATAAATGTTTGTCTTTTGTGACTGTAAATTTACAAGTACAGTTATCTTGGTCCTCATGAAAAATCATGTATACACTGTCCAATGCTGCTTCTTCTTCGATATGAGCAGCCTTTGCACCGTCTTTTATTCATGACCCCTCAAACACCCACACTCCAGACTCTGAAAGTTTTGCCTCCTCTGGATGAGCATTACAAGAAAAGTTTGTTTAATCCAAATCAGTGAGTTTCAGAAGCAGGATTCTCTGTGCATATGTATGCTGGGGTTGTTATTCTTCAAGGCACCCGCTAGCACACTTCAAGGTGCAGAAGCGAATGTTCCAAGCAGCTTTTCATAATAAATGTTGGAGAATCAGACAGGTATCTAATGGCCAATCAAACAAAAAGCAGTAGCTCTAGGCATATGCAGCCTGTGTGGAGCTGGGAGGAAAGCAGCTCAATGGGAGTTCCCCATCTTGGCAAGTTTTATGTTATAAATAATTATACTTAGTGGAATTGATTCAAAGCAACGCTAGACCCAACCCAGATATGTGGAATGTAGAATTATAATATTTTTCATAGAAAAATGAAAATAGCATTAAATGGAGAGAATAATCTCTATTAGACCTGATAGAGAATTGCGGCTGAAATTTATAGTAGTGGTTGAAATAGTTGGAACATAATCAACTCTTCGGCCAGAAACCTGAATGGTAGAAATGACACTTCCTGGGAAGGGACAGAAAGATTAAAAAGTACAGCTTACGGGCCTGATAGTGAGCCTCAGACATACATGCATAGATTCACACCACACACTAACATGCATGTATGTATAGCTTACGGGCCTGATTGTGAGTCTCAGACATACATGCATAGATTCACAGCACACGCAAACGTGCACGTATATATTGGTGTTGTACACCCTGTGTGCATTTAGAATTAGAAACAACTGGAACATCTAGAAGACAGTGATTCAGCTACTTTAATTTCTTCAATTTATTCTCTCTCTATTTTTAAACTTCTTTTAGCAGAAGCCACACTCACACAGAAATAATTACTAACTTTAGAAATCTTTACAAAAAAATAGGTCATAAAGAACTTATGAAATCTCATCATATGTTTATATTTAAGTTTGTACATATATGTATATGTGTGTACGGTACATATAAGCATATATTTATACCTGTCAGTAGATAGTAAAATATGCTTTAATTATAATTTTTCACTTCTACTAAGTCTGGAAATAATCATTTTCTGCATTTATCTAAGACAATTTGATCCACATTTTTTTTCTAATATATTTAGTGAAAATGGTTACTGACTGTTAGGGCACACTACCAGTGGTTTCTCTTTCCCTTTCTCCTTCCTTCCTTGCACATGGAAGGTCTTAAACATCTTATTTAAGATGTTAAATATTTCCTAAAATATACTGTTGGAAAAAAATTATTTCTGCAGAGTTCTCCACTTCTGGATTTTATACATTGGCAATGTGAGCTGAATGACAGAATGGAAGGATCTGAAATACAGAGTGTGAACTCAGGAGACAGGAACATTTCATGTCAAGGACATGACAGAAGTCTGCATTCTGCAGGAAAAGACCACACAAAAGTTTACGAAGGGGAGTCTTTTTATTATTCCTACTAAAATCTGAAATGCAGTAATCTCTTTTCAAAAACTCTGGGACATACGAAATTGGCTCAGGGTAGAATAAAGCAGTGATTCTCTGTCATGTGCCAGTGCTGCTTGAATTTATCTTCTTTCTGAGGAGTTTTCCCTCTTTGGGTAGAAAGTAAAGGAAGGTCTTTGAAATTTATTAACAGGAGTTAAAGGAAGCTTTGCTAAAATTGTAGTGAAAGGAAACATTTATCTTTAAAAGTAGATTTTTTTTAAGTAAAATGGCAATTGAAAGACTTCCAAAATTCAATCAAAATACATTTATGTCAGCTAATATAGCTAAAACACTATTGGTACTATTTCGCAATTAACTACGCAAGATATTAGTACATCGAGTAAATTATCTTTATTCTAACAAACAAAAAATAATGTCATGGGCTTTAGAGGTGTTTCAATTAAGTGTATTCACTGTTCTTAGGTAGGACCCAAGCTGGGTCCCCAGCCCCCATGTCAAGTGACTCAAATTGCCTGTAATTCCATCTCCATGACATATAATATCTTATTCTGACCTTTGCACACCCCACACACGTGTCACACACATACACACATACACACACACACATAACACACACACAGACACACACTTAATTAAAACTGTTAATTCCAAAGAATAGCATTTTCCCCAGAGAAACATTTCTATGCATTACTGAAGGCCAAGCACAGAGATGAATAGTAATTTAGCATTCTTTAAGAGCCCTCAGCTGAGCCCAGCTCCCCTTATGAGGACTCATAAAGAGATGTAAGTCAATTGAGAATGATTCTTGTATGTAGATGGCACAGATATATTAGAAATAATAATAATAATAAATGCTGAGCATGGTGTTCGATGAGGTTATCTGAACACTGGAGAATGTGAAGGAGGAACACCCCAGGTTGAATTCCAGCCACAGGCAAATGCCCACAAAATGTCACATGCTTTGATTAGAAACAAATATTCCTACTCTCCCTAATCAAGAATATAAACTCAAAAAGCTCAGTACACTGGGTAAAGTTTCAGACCAACATAATGAAATCAACAGAACTCTTTTCCTCCGAATGGGTTGCCTTGTCCAGCCTGGATAGGAGGGCCTTTGCCTTGTCTTATTCTATCTTGCTTTGTTCTGTTTAATTGTTGTCCATTGGACATCTGCTTTTTTCTGAAGGGAAATGGAGTGAGAGTGGAACTGGGAGAGCAGGAGGTGGTGGAGAGCAGGGACACGGGGAAGGAGGGGAAACTGATTAGGATGTATTGTATGAAAGAAGAATCTATTTTCAATTTGAAAAATTGAGAATCAAGTCCTCCATTGTAGATAGGTCTGTTTACTCTGCAGCAGGAGTCAAAGGGATTGTCTTATATGAATTAAAATATAAGAGGGAAGGAAATTCTCATCATAGCTTGTGGGATTACCTGATGGGAAAGAATGAACTATATGGGTAGGGTTGTCTGTGATCTCACTTGGTGACCATGTTGAGTTTTCAGCTAAATCCTTGCACACAAAGAAGCTCTCAAGGTATTATACAACAACAAAGTCCTTTAATTTTCTGTCTAATTCTATATGCTTCTCTATGTATGTTAATGTGTTAAAAATCACTATGTTCAAAGATGCCAATGTTCTGAGAATATTTCTAGATAAGTTTAAAAAGGGTGGGAGTTTTTGTTTGTTGGTTTGTTTCCTTTTTGTGGAGAGGGTCATTAATATTTGAATCAGTAAAGCATTTAGTGGACAGCTGTGCCCAGTAATATGAGTGGACACTACTGTGATGGGTATGAATGAGAATGTTTCCCTCATATTCATATTTTCAATACATGGTTCCCAGTTAATGGAATTTCTTGGGAAGGATCAGGAGGTATGGACTTGTTGGAGGAGAAGTGCCAATGGTGGTTGGGCTATGATTTTTTGAAAACGTTATGTCATTTCCAGTGTGCTCTTTCTAACCTCTGTGGATCACTATGTATGTTTTCTCCTGTTCTTGCTGCCATGTCTTTGCATTGCCATCATAGACTTTAACCCTCCAAAGCCATAAGCCAAATTAAATATTTTCTTTTATATATTGCCTTGGTCATTGTGTTTTATCACATCAATAAAAAGTAGCTAATAGATTTGCTAATCCATTCAGTCCTAGAGAAGAAGACACAGGATGTAAAAAAGTCATGTCTTCCTCCACAGGAAAACACTATTTTCTGCATTCACAGTAACTCATAGTTCTTGGGGTTTCAGACTCACACTGAGTTAAATCAACCAGATTTATAAAGTTTCCATAGAGTAAACATTTTTAGGCAATATATTCTCCTCCCTCAATGCCTTCAAGATTCCCCCACCCTCTCTACCACAGAAATCCACACTGTCTCTTGTTTTATAGAAATAGACTCGCTAATGTGTCTTTTTAAGTGATCCTTTTTAACGGTTCATGAATTCTATTGCTGTGTAAATATATATTTTTATTAATCCATTTTTACAATATAAAATTCTATAGTATTTTCAGTTTATATAGTCTTATATACTTTCCAATGTAGCTATTGTTGTAGGTGGTGATTAATATTTACTATTGGTTTATCTTTTATTAAAGCTTGCTATTAATCCTAAACAGCCATAAAAGCAAATCACCACACAGACATTGGGTTTATTTAATTAACCTAGAACACATGCTGGGCAATAGTTACTCCATCCTAAACCTCCAAGCCCTCATAGTTTCCTGACATTTAGATTTTGCCCATTATACTTGTTTTTGTGAAATCTTAGGTCTGGTTCATTCTCCATGTCATTCCAAGCTCTCTCTCCTGCCTCTGTTCTCCCAGCTCTCATCTGCCCTTCTCCCTCCCACTCTTTTCCTGTCCTCTGGCTCCTCCCTCTCTTCCTGCTTCCTTTCTCTTGCTCAACATTGTGGCTAGTTGCTTTATTTTGGCATGTTTACACAAAGTTGAGACAGGTGATGCTTAGAATAAGTATCACAATGCAATGTCCAGATGGAAACCAGAGGGTGGGGGAGAGAAATAAGCATTTGAATGAACAAAGGTAAAGTATATACATTCCAAAAGAACATTATACCAACAAGCTATATTGAATAATTTTGTTCACATTGTTGCTAATGAGCTTTCTTGCTCAGATGTGAAATAATTTGCATATTTCTTACAAATTATTAAATCCTATAATCATTCTGTTAATTCATTTCATCATACATATTTCTGTATACATGTTATTGTTTCTTACAAGAAGATTGTTGGTTTGAATTTTTTAATTTTTGTTTTTCAATAATTTGATATAGTTGAAACTATTCTTACTAACACTTTTCCTTTTTACAAAGGTGAAATATTATACTATGATTTAGTTAATATTTTGTTTTCTTATTAATATATGTTAAATCAATAGGAATATTTGTTGTGGTTTTTATGAATATTAGGTTAACTTTGTTGTCACTCAGGGCTCTTTGATATGTGCTTTGTTTTACATAAAATTATTAGTGATATTTATTTCCACTTGATGTAATTTGTTTACTAAAACTATAACGTTATTTTCATTTATTACATTTCTCAGAAATAATATTTTAACCCTTTGGTATTGGGATACTGGGAATTTATACTTGAGGCAATAACAGGAGAATGAAAGCACTTGTCTTCATCACACTGGATGTGTTTGGTGTCCTTCCAGTGGGTAAAACACTTTTTACATTTTCTCCCTTCCTTTATTTGCTTCTTTCATTTCTTAACTTTTACAGGTAGTTTTTATCGGTTTTACTTGGCGGTTTAAATATTATCATTGTTTGAAATTGTTCCAGGATTTATTTTTACATTCATTATAATTTAGTATTTTTAATGAAAAAGTAACGAATTACCATGTTAATTTTTCACCCACTTCAGCAAAAGTATGGTTTCATGAATATAATGAATATTTCAGTATGTTGTCCAACTCTGTTTATGTTCCATAGATTTCTTACAATGGTAAAGCAGTCTTACACTTCAGTCTTACAGCAAATTGACTTAAATATTCAGATGTGGTTGTAGTAAAGTATATTGACTATTTACCTCTTGTATATAAATAAAGATAACTTTCCTTTCCTATATTTCCCTTTTTCATTAAGCTCAGCTAATTGACTCATTTGTGTTCATTACTGACAGACTTAGCAATGATTGAGTCCTAGAGTATTTTCTGAATATTTTATGCTTTCCTTAAAATATCAAATCCAATTAAGTCATTATAGAATCTGGAAGGCACAGAACAGTTAATTGTCAAAATTTTGTAGTCAGTGTTCTATTATGAGTGATTCAATACAAATATGATGCAAAAAAACCTTGCTCTTTGAAGTTTTATAGGCAGTTTGGACAATTACAGAATTATTTTCATGGATGTTTTAAAGAATGTTCAAAGGGATTTTCTGGTTACCATTTTATATATTGATCTATCCTTTAATATTTTCTCTTGCTTTACATACTTGAAATATGTTAAACCTCAGTCAGATCATTTTAAATTGTTTCATCTTTGATTATTGAGCCTTTCTACTCGCTGCCCTTTTGTACTAAGAAAAGATCAGTTTCAGTGGTCTGTCATTATCCTGTTTGGGGTCATAATTTTTCTTCACAACATAAAATACTTTTCAGAAACCTACAACTTTTTAAATGGCAATTAATTTTTTTCTTTTCTTTCTCTCTGTGTGTGCACAGGCATATCACACCACATGGTTAGAGGTCAGAAGACAACTTTTGATTGTTACTTCATTTATGTTTTTGTTTTTTTAATATGAGTTCCAGAGACAGAACCCATATTTATTATACCTTTCAGTATAATAAAATATTCTCCTTATCTTTCCATAATGTTTGTTTTAAAAATCTACCTGTGAACTAGTGGGAGTATATAAAAATCAGCATTGATGTTTATGTAGGCCTATGTTGTTTGATAAATCAGTCACTAGTAAAATGTCCATTTTTGTTTAAATTGAATTTTATTCAATCAAAATGCAAGCTTCTCTGTAAAAGTCAATATGTGTTTTCTGTACCTCACATCTTTCAATTACAAACCTTGGGACTCGTAGTTTCACTAATTATTGGCTCTGGAAATCTTCTCTACCCAAAGGTATCCTCTGGGTTTCCTACTCACTGTCTCACTCAAACTTGTCATTCAACTCTTACTGAAAATAGTTTCTGACTTGTGGAGACTTTGTTCACGTTATCCATTCATGGTCATGACTGAGATCAGTACCATGACTTGCTTATTCTGCTATTTGAACTTCTGTTAATCATACCTTTAATTAAATGTCATATTAACCAAGCTGAGTGAATTTGGAATTGGACTCCATTGGTCAGATCATTTACTGGCAGATAGAATGGAGTGCTCATAAGAAAATCCTCCAGAAGCAAAGGTGGTAAGAAATGAAGAATGTGTGTGGTGGCAGTCATTTTTCAATAGGTTTTGAATGCTGGCAAAAATAACACTGTGATAGTCTTTGCTGCAGTTTCTGTCAAAGATGTATCTACAAAAGCACCACATTCCTTTCCTGCCAAGTACTGGAAACCTGAAATGGCAGAAAGTCACCGCTTTGCAAATTTTCAGGCCAGAAAAAAAAAAAATCATCATTTCAGTAGGCCCACAACCTTTGGTGACCATATCTTCCAGATTCTAGTGGTCCTGGTCTCATTTGGTTTGTGTCACTCTGTCTCTGAGATCACAGTGTGTTCTTCCATTTTGTAAAATCACTCCCTGTCTTTTTCAAACAATATTTATTGTGAGCAAAGTAATCCAGGAAATTACATCATCACAAGTGTTTTCGGTATGTCTAGAAATATCCTGTCTATGACCAAGGATTAAATTTCAATTGTTAAGGATTCGAACTTGAACTTGAAACTTGGTGAATTTTATTGTCTACTATATAAGCACATTATAGTTTAATTTAAAGAGCAATTCTGATGATAGCCAAAACACTTGGCAAATATATATATTTTTTTAAAACTGCAACCATAATGTATGCTTTGCAATGCCTAATATTTTCTGATATCCATTGTTTCACAACTGATACAATCTTATGTTATTTTGTGATATGAAATCCATGGTGAGAGAGTAATTCATAATAGATGCTTGTAGTTAATACATAACCATAATATCTTTTCCATAATCTTTTGTCAGAAATAATGGACATTTGTTAGATATGATTAGTATGAAGTGTGGAAGGTAAAATAGAGCCTCTTGCTTCTTTCCTCATGTACCACCTA
Organism: Pachyuromys duprasi; assembly: GCA_028658305.1. Classification (NCBI taxonomy): domain Eukaryota; kingdom Metazoa; phylum Chordata; class Mammalia; order Rodentia; family Muridae; genus Pachyuromys; species Pachyuromys duprasi. Next base: position 1,456,248 of record CM053755.1, read on the forward strand.
ACCAGATTCCAACTCAAATAAAACAATGACCTGAAACCTGCCAAGGAGGACACTTTAGATTACACAAGGTTCCTAGCATTTTGTTCTGACCAGGGCTATCTCTATCCGTATTTTCTTATTTTAAAGAGAAGAGAATATGACAAATGGCTTCATTGTTCTCCTTAAACTTCAATTGGTTCTCATTTCACAGTGTTTGCTAGGAAATAACACGATGTTTTCAGTGCATTCCTGGATATTGTTTTCTTCAAGGTTTAAAAGAACTTAGCATTTGCTTTTCATATGTGGGAATAGATGTTTGCTCCATAAGCTTTCTTTCCATTTAAGGTGAAATTTTCAATTCTAGGTCCTTGAAATCTCCAGGAATGTAGCCTCATGCCACGAGAACGATAATGCCTAAAATACTGTACATAGTTGCTGAGGGTGAAATATTGAGACAATAAAATAAATCAGAGGTACAAAATTCCAACTATTTTGAATAAAGTCTCTATCCTTCAATACTGTTTGGGTCTAATTATGTGTAAGATACTTGTATCAAACAGGTAAGGACTGAAAAATGTACTACTTAATTAATTGGCTTTTAAATTTACAACTTCATTTTGATATTAATAATAATAATTTGTAGTACAAAGCAGTGGTTCCCAAACTCCTATCCAGTTAAAATGAATTGAATTTTTAAAATGATAATGTTACAGAATTATAATGTAAAATATAGGTCCGTAATGCAGAGTAGTGCCAATGAGAAAAGTGTGCCTTCTGAAAGCTTCATCCAGACATTTTAATAAGAGCCAGACCCAGGAAACACTGCAAATCAAGTCCTAATCCCTCTGTCCATCCCTGAGTCACCACAGCTATAAAGAAGATTGAGAAACTACAGTGTCAAAAAGGACTCCTTTTGAGGAACTTTTATTATATTGGGATATAAATACATAATATTAATTACTTAATACAAGAGCTCTAAGTAGACAAAACCTCTTCGTGGTAGGCAGTTCAGGACAAACTGCCCACAGTGTGAAACTGAATCTAAAGGACCCATTGTAGATGTTCTTACAGTGACTTGTTTTACCCACTCTATTTTTACCTCATCATTTGTTTCTGGAGTTGTTTTTCCTCCCATATGCTAATATTTGGTACTTACTGAACCCCTTGTGATGTGGTAACCTAGGCCACATGCATTCACTACAAATAAATCTCTAAATCTCAGGAATTTCGGCACACTCCTTACATACTCTGTGACTATTATTAATACTAAGTGTGTTCTTATTACAAATGGTCTGAACCTCAATAACTATCAAAGTCAGCATGTCCAGAGACTGACTTCCTCAGCATGTGTGAGAAATCTGAAGAACTATGCCGGTACCAGTAAAGGGATGAACTTGCCAGGGAGAGCAAGGACAAGCAGGTAAAATATAAAAGATTCTGTCATCTTTGTCCTTTATGTGTGTTTCCATGAAAATCTGGACCATGTGTGGTCCAGATTAAAAGTGGACCTCAAGTGATAAGGATTTAAGTGGATTTTTCTAATGTAAATGATTAGTTAGGAAAAATCCTTCACAGCTGTGTGGGATTTAATCAATTCCAGAGAGTGTCAAGGTGACAAGGAAGAACAGCCATCACAGCACGTGTCTGCACCACAGACTCTGAACAGATACAGTAAAAGAAGAAGGGAGAGCTTCCTTAGCTCCTTGGGAGCAGAGAATGCCTTCTCCCAGCATTAGGCAGCAGTCCACCAAATACTGAGATTAGGACAGAAGGGACAAAACTTCTCTACCCCATTATCTATTATGTCCAAATACCAGACTTCTCCCAGCATTAGGCAACAATCCACCAAATACTGAGATCAAGACAGAAGCAACAAAACTTCTCTGCCCCATTATCTATTATTTCTGTTCTTCGTAATTAGCAAAATTTTATTATAGAGCTTGATGCATCGTGAAAACATGCTTTAAAACATGTTACATAAAGACATTTTATAAAATACAAAGATGATAAAGTTGTGTCCCCAAGTTCTGAAGTGCAAGAAACATGGCAATGTGTCCTTCAGACTGAAAATGGTTTTTGCCAAAAGATGGCTGGATCTGTATGAAGGGTAACGTGTATACACACACACACACACTTAACTTAAAAACAAGAATGGTTAGAATAAAAACAAAATTAAGAGATTATAGGAAGTGAGGAAGTTGTAGTAAATGTTGTAAGTTTCATATTTGCCACTATTCCATTTGCAGTAAGTTCCATTTGTACTGTTCTATTTGCATGTTGTAAGTTTCATATTTTGTCCCTATTCAAGGTCTGCTTGTTGAAACACCTGATATAATAAACACTCAGTTTATTATGGTATCCTAAAAATTCATACACTCATTAGAGTAACAGCTACTAAAATTCTTACAAGAGCCCTAGTTTAAACTTAAAAGAAAAAAATGTAGAATAATAACTTTCAGTGAGCTATCAGCAAATAATACATGAAGAAAGGTGGACTTATGGAAACCATACAGTATATTAAAAAAAAGACACAGCTAGATGACAAATGTAATTATTAGCATACTGACACCTGCATGTGTTATAAATGTACAAAATCCATTAAACATCAGGGATTGGTAGAATAGATAACTAAGAGCCATTCTAGTTTGCTTTCTGTTGCTGTGATGAAACACTGAGGGCTTTTGTGAGAGGAAAAGGTTTATTTGGCCTATAGAGGAAAGCCAAGCAGAAAGTCAGGAACCTAGTCTCCAGGTCCATTTTCAGCTACATGTCTCCTATAGCAGAGCTCCAGGGTGGTGCCACCCACCGTCGCCTCCGTTCTCCATCAATTAGCAACCAAGAAAAGGTCCCACAGACGTGTTCACACACTGAGCTGATGAAGGCAATTTTTCCTGTCCCAGATGTCTCTAGTTTATACCATACTAACAAAAACTCACCAGCAAAAAAATAACAACTATGTGTTGACCAAATTAAAGACAACTGATATAAAAAATGCAGTTAAGACCACAGCTTAATTTTAAAAGAGGATTATAAATACTATTACATGTGAAGCGGATACAACTCATAGAACTCAAAAAATCATGTTATCAAACGCTAGAGCAGTGGCCACCCTCTGGAGGGGTCAAATGATCCTTTCACAGGGGTCACCTCAGACCATTGGAAAAACATATTTATATCACAGTTCATAACAAAAGCAAAACTACAGTTATGAAGTACCAGCAAAATTAACTTTATGGGAGGGATCACCGAAATATGACAAACTATATCGAAGGGTCACGGTATTACGAAGGGTGAGAGCACTGGGCTTGAGGAATGGTTCAGCAGTTTGAGTGCTTGTCTCTCTTGCTGGAGATCTGATGGACTAACAGCCTGTCACTCTGCATCTGAATCTCCTTTCTTCTTCTGACCTCTTCAGGTGCCTCATGTACTTGGTACATAGACAAATGTGCAGGAAAAGCACATATGCACCAAAATAAAAACAAAACGCATCTTAAGAACAGAAACAAAATCATATTACTATACAAGATCAACTATAAGAGTAATAGATTGTGTGTTTTGTAATGTAATTTAATGATTTCTTACTATAAATTTAAAAGAGGGATAGCCATGTAATGCTAATTTAAAGGTAAGAAACAAAATAAATAAATAAAAGTGAGGGAGAAATAAAAGATAGATATTTTCAATAATTGAGATGAAATTCTCTCATGTGTTATAGATAAAAAGCATTTCAAGGTATATATTCAAATATACTAAATTCATACTCCGTATGATTTCATGTATTCCTATGGAGATACATTATTTCGCCCTTTTTCACTTTCAACATACAATGACATTGGTTTAGATCTCTGTAAAATTATTTAACCTATTTATTCTAATATCTTATTGAATGCTAGAAATTATTTTAAGTTAACAGGAGATTCATCTAGTTTAATAATGTCCTCTGATTTCTAGTTACCACATTTCTGAGTGCTTGAAGCCACTGGGGATCCAGTAAGGTGCAAGGAAATGGAAGATATGTGAGCTGCATCACTGGTGTCTTCGGCATTGTGGTCCGTGGGTTTTTCTCAGATATTTAGGAGGTACTTGCTAAATGTTAATGGAAGTAGTTAGTTCACCAAGTAACTTAGGAACTGCATTCAAACTCTATATTATGAACCTCTCCTAGGAATAACTCCACTTGAATTCAGTGTTTCAGAAACTTCTTTTGAACACATTTACATAAGTAATTATCTTAATTTATCTTTCATGAAAAAAAGGTTCTAAAACACTACCATGGAGAGAATACTGAGACATAAAATGTAATTTTACACATGGAATAATACAGAGGACAAAAACGTATATCTCAGCTTTAAATCTAGGTGCCACCACACATGGGTTACTCCAGAGTTTCCCCACTAAATGGAGATCAGGAGAGAAAACATGGCAAGCTCCAGGAGAGGTTCTGCAGCTGGAACATTTGTGTTGGATTTTTGTTTTGGCACTGCCCGGAAACATGGCGCAGTTCAACATCTCACGGGTAATTCTGGTAGCAACTTCAGAAGTCTACAGTGTTTTCACACTCACGTGGAGTTCTTAAATACTTCACCACCACCACCACCAACAACAACAACAACAAATATTTCAAGTCAACAGTTCCTGCTACGTCAAGGTTAGCAGTCCTGGGCAAGGTTTCACAAAAGGTTTAGAAGAAGTCTTGGTGTGTATTTCTTCTTTGCTGCCATTTAATCTTCATTCTTTTCCAAAATAACTCTTTCTCAACTTCCTTTTTCTTTATCAACTTTTAACTTCTAAAGGTGAAATGATTATTATATTAGATAAAGCTTTGTGTATAAAGCTTTTTAAGGAGGGGCAAATAGAAAAGGAACCAAGGAAAAATGAATGTGAAAGTTGGAAGTAGACTTATCAGGTGTTATTAGATTGTATGGTAAACTATGTCACATGTTGGCAGAAACTCTTTAATAACTTTCTGACGCGCCTAGAAGGGAAACCAGAGTAGCGAACAAGTAGAGTTACAGTTTTCCCACTTCTGCACTAAGATTTAGGCTTAGTAAAATTTTCTGTTGGAAAATTATTGAGAAATCTAAAGTAGATAGAATGATTAAAGCATGTGCCTGTGTTCTAGAGACTACATGTAGGAAACTAACAAACTGATATTTCCAACTACCATTTAATAACTGTAAGTTTCCAATGATGGATCACCATGTTTGGAAACTTTTAAGAAAGGCTTGTAAATGTCATATTTGATAGGAAAACATTAATAACAATGGCATTAATAAAATAAAATAGTACATTTTAATATTCAGTGTCTTCTATCTGGGCTTTTAAAAGTTCCCTGAAAGTTATGTTAGAAAATGCAATCTCATCACCATAAACTACAAGCTGTTAATTTAAACATATAATTTAATTTCCATTCTAAGTAAATGAAAATTTTAACCTGGAAATATTACAATCATTAATTTAGTACAATTAAAAATGATTTACTTTAATAACAAGTGTGGATAGATAACATAGAACTTGCAATTAATTTTAAAATGCATATAACAGGTATACCAAATCACACTGGGTTTAATATGGGTGGAGAATTGGTAGAGAGATATGAAATGTGTATTTATTTGCAATCCCCAAAGCATTATCATCTGAGAACAAAGCTTAGATTTTCTAAGTCGCTGAAATATATGAGAAAATAGGCAGACTGGCTTATCTTACTCTTCTGGTTAAAACAAGTAGCAAGCATAGGTGTTACACTTTTACCCAGTGATCTGACACTGTTGCCAGCAAAAGAAATGATGGATTCATAGAAACAATGTAATAGTCATGTATTACATAAATGTGTGGAAAGGAGATCAATGTAAAGATACTACATTAGTGTAAAGTCACTACATTATCAATGTCATGAGGCTCATGACATTGCAATTTCATGGTTAAAGTTGTGTTAGGTGTTCCTGGTAGTTTGAATAAGAATGGCCCCTATATCTCATATGTTTGAACTCCTGAAACAAGATAGTGGAGCTATTTGGAAAACTTTAAGAAGCGTGGCTTTGTTGGAGGACATGCGTCACTGGGGGTGGGCTTTGAGGTTTCAAAAGCTCATGCAAGGACCAATGCCTGCTGATTTCCTATCAGAAAGTAAGCTCTCAGTTGCTGCTTTAGCATCATGCCTGTGTGCTTCCAACCATGACGTTTATTGATTAACCATCTAAAACTATAAGCAAGCCCCTATGAAATGCTTTATTTCATAAGAGTTGCTTTGGTCATGGTGTCTCTTACAACAATAGAACAATAACTAAGACACCATTTAAAGTGAGGTTTATTATCTTTTAAATCAGAATCCCTGGTTCAATTCTATTGCAGTGGTAAAATACACTGACAAACACTAACTTAGTGGAGAAAGAATTTATTGTACCCTGAAATCCCAGCCATCACTGTGGGGAAGTCATAGGGGTAGGAAGGCGGAAACCTGCGCTGTGGCATGGCACACGCAGCTCTCCACAACTGCTCATATCATATCTACAGACAAATGCAGAAAGACTGGAATGAATGCGTGTTTAGGGCTCAATTATCCTGTGCTCAGCTAACTTTCTCTATTCTTATATAGTTCCGTATCTTCTGCCTAGAGAATGATACTACCAATATGAGGCTGAATTTTCTTACATTCAGTTAACTTAGGTTAATTTTCCACAATTATGCACACAGACCAACCCAATATAGACAATCTCCTATTGAGATTATTGTTTGTTTGTTTTTGCTTTCTGAGACATGTTTCTCTGTGTAGCCCTAGTTGTCCTGAACTTCCTTTGTAGACCAGGCTACCCTTGATCTCACAAAGATCTGCCTACCTCTTCCTCCCAAGTGCTGGGATTACAGGTGTTTCCCCCAACCCTGTTCCCGGCCTTCAAGTCACTCTTGTTTGTGGGTCAAACTGATCATCACAATACTTAAAGAAATTGAATCCTTGCACAGATGTAGCCCATGGCAAATCAGTGTCCAAGTGGATTCCCTAGTAATGGGAACAGGGATTGTCTCTGACATGAATTCAGTGGCTGGCTTTTCAATCACCTCCCTCTGAGGGGGGGAACAGTCTTACCAGGCCACAGAAGAAGACAATGCACCCAGTCCTGATGAGACCTGATAGGCTAGAGTCAGTAGACTTGGAGAGGGGCATGGGAGGGAAGGAAGGTGAGATTGAGAGGGAATGAGGGATGGGGCTACAGCTGGGATACAAAGTGAATAAACTGTAATTAATAATAAAAATTAATTTTTTAAAAGAAATTGTACTTTAATTTTATTGTTTGTGTATATCAGATATATTAAACTAATTCAATGTTGGCTAGAAAGATCAGTATTTCATGACTATTACAATGTTACTATTTCTAAATTTAAGATAAACAAATTCTTTTGTTAAAAATAAGCTTTTTATTCATATATTCTGGAGGATGGTTCCCCCACCCTATCTCCTCCGAAATTTTGCCAACCTTTCTACTCATCTAATTCCATGCCTTTTCTCTCTCTCTCTCTCTCTCTCTCTTTAGAAATTAAGCAGTTAAATTAAACAGCAAAAAAAATAGAATAATAAAATGGGGGGGACATCAAGGAAAAAACACAAGACACACAACCTATTAAAACACAAAATGAGAAAATGTAATATACAAGCAAAAGACCATTAACAAAAATGCCAAAATTTGAGACAAATTGTGGGGGGAATGTTGTGGGTTATTAATATTTATTATTGGTTTATCTTTTGATTAAGCAGCAGTTAATCCTAAACCAGCTGTATACCCAAATCACCACACAGAGACTATATTTATTTAATTAACCTAGAGTACAATGCTGGACAATCATTACTCCATCCTAACCCTCCAAGCCTGCATAGTTTCCTACCATTCAGATTTCACCCACTATACCTGCTTTTAGTCATATCTTAGGTCAGTTCATCTCTCCTCATGGTTCCAAGTCCTCTCCTCCTGATTCTCTGCTCTTCTCTCTTGCTTCCTCTTCCCCTCTGGACCTGGATGTCCAACCCTATTCTCTCCATTGCTCAGCATTGGGGCTGGTTGTTTGATTGACAATATAGAGAACAAATGGTGGCATGTTTACACAAACTTGAGACTTATTCTAAGCATCACAATGCAATGTCCAGATTGAAACCAGATAACGGGGTAAAAAAATCAGCATTTGAATGAACAAGGGTAAATAGTATACATTCCAAAAGAACATTATACCAACAGGGGAATTTAATGACATTTACTATTCTTGTTTTTAACTTAACATGTATCCATGAAAATTCTGCTGTGGTAGAGGAAGGCTTAAAAGTACTAAATTTTTACAGAAGAAAGCGATCTAGTCATGAAGACCTGGCCTGACCTGTGAAACTCTTCATGCCCTTGTGAATACTTAATAGAATAGTAAGGAAAGAACAGACCAGTGGAAGACTGAGCAGCATCAAGAGGCCTAATGAAGGTGACCATGGTGTGAAGCTGTGTTTGATACCAAGATAAAGAAAAAAACAAAACAAAAAAACAAAAACAGGACAGCATGTCTGCCAGCGGTGCTCTCTACTCTTTAAAATCAGTTGTAGATGGAAACTGTCTAGGGAAATTAAAAGGTACATTAAGATTAGCCTTCAAGCCAACTAGGTAGGGCTTGGTGGGAAAGCACAACAAGTCTACTATGATCATGGAGGCAACCATGGAGTCCATCAAATATTAGCATTTTTTGATGCCATAGTATAAAGAAAAACAATCAGTCAAGAAGTCCTTAATTAAATAACAGTGAAGTTGAACCAGCATCTGAACCTCTCCCTGCTGCCTCCCACCCCAGCAAAAGTCCTTTAGTGACCTTTGAGATGCTGAATACCCTGTGATAGTCAACATTAGACAGTTTCTTCTCAACTTTGAAGTCCTAACTTGTTTTTTCCGATGGCATTTGCTTTAGGAAATTATATTATAAAGCTTTTCTCTGTTTGAGACATAGAACCTTGTAAAGACTGCTGATCTTTCACACCCCACATTCTTTTCCAGGGCTAAGAATTCTCCCTTTAAGGTGTACTCTTCAAGGAAGTTAGTGCCTCTATCCTGCAGCAGAGGGGAGGAGTTTCTTTTCTTCAGGTAAACTCAGCAATCCCAAATGGCTGATGACTTCTTCACCAATCTTTTCCTTTGATAAACCCTAGCCTTTACTTTATAGATGCTGAGATCAGGAGGATTCTTTTCACCCCCAACATTCATTGTAATAACCTTAGGGAAAGTCTTTCTTTCTACCTTGTAGTATAAATTGTTCCATACAAAGTTTGTGTTATCGTTGAATTTAGCACTTTGCCTTACATCACAAGCTGAAGCTTTATTTTTCATTGAGCTTGTGTTAAAAGGGCTACAGACACTAGACAGTCCATAATGTGTTCATATATGTGATGCGACAATTTTAGAGGTAGTCTGTACTTTTGTTTTCTTATTTTATCATTTAGGCATTATTTAATTATTGAAAATGCTCTCACAAGATAACCCATTTCACACAAGAGTTACTGAAAGCATATTTTTTTAAATTTTTCTTTGATAAGATACTAATCTTATCAGTGTTGTAGTTTGTGAAAAACTTCTTGATATACAATAAAGCCAACACTTTAAAATCTTTTCTGTGGCCTTGTAGGAAATTTCAATATTCAGTCTACAGGCTGACATATTAGTTAGTCTATAGGCTAACATAAATCCAAAAAGCAATAAAATGATAAAAACTATGGTTTAGAATATCTTTTGATTTTTCTGTTATTTATTTCAAAAGAAACTTATTTTCTGTATGTAGGCATGTCATTCTATTTGTACAGTTCATTTTCCAGTCTATTCATTTATTTCCCCAAGAAACAGAGGTTTAACACTCATAATAAGAAAAAAGAAACACTTTAATTCGTAGATGAATGTTATATTTTATAATTATTCACTTGCCTAGCATGTTTTCTTTGATTGTTACTATTCATTTTAGCGAGCATATATTAATTTACAAAGATGTACAAATCATCAAAAACGTCCTAAGAGGGCATAACAATGTGCTTCTGAAATGCTGTTTATCCAGTTCGTTGCTTTATTTATGTGAAGCAGCAGTGACATTGGCAAGCCAGATGCAGCCATAACAGGTGTGCGTGCCCCCTGGCTATTCCACGGATATAACCCTGCTAAATGGTAGTCTAATCTCCCAAGCTCCACAGAAGACTAAATTTAAATCAGATGTTAATTGCCTCCAAAGCTCAGTTGATCTTTGCATTCAATTATCTCCCCCAAAGTCAAATGGAAATATCGTTTGACTCAGGAAATAGTGTAAGAAATTCACATCTGCTATAAGAAACTAGGCTTACAAACTATGTACCCTTAAAAGAAAAAGAAAAAAGAAACACCTATTCCTAACTCTAATCTTTCTCCAATATCTTATCTGATGTTGGCTTCACCAGGGGATTTGTGTAGTGTCCAGAATATCCGCATTTTATAACTCTATTTGTAACTACAAGCCCACTAAAGAAAGACCAAATCTTTCATTTCTATCTAACACTCTATAGCAGGTGTGTATGCCCATGTCTGTGCCAACAATAGAAGAATCATACTGTTGCATACATGTTAATAGGCCATTGTTTCCTTGGCTCTCACTCCAAATGAAGTGGTTTTCTAACTTCTCTACCTCGTTTTCCTCCTTCTTCTCCATAAACATTTCACAATGACGTTTTAATTTTCTTTCATCTCTATTTTCCCAAAAGAATTTAATCAACATTTTCTCTTATGGAAATAACTTCCAGCTTTTAAGTCTTCCCCTGACATTCTGTAAGCCACTGTTTTCCAGGACCCTATTGTCTAAATGAGATCATCACTAAGGGACGCTGGAATTGCATCTCTACCTATACTTCCAGTCTGTAATATGTGCTTTTTTTTTTTTTCTGCAATCCTTTATTTTCCCTATTATTTTGAGACAAGCTCTTCCTGATTAGCTGAGTCTGGTCTCCAGCTTAACAGGTTCCTGTCCTGCCTCTCAAGTGTTAGAGAGGTATGCTGAATATTTGGCAGACCTTTGAAGTGACATTTTCAACATGAGTTTGACTCAGTTCACAAAGCTGTAGACTCCCCACTCTCTGAGTCTGCACAAGGGTCCTTAGACATTTGGGGACATGAAGTGGACCCCTTTCTCCCTCAGAATTAGCTGCTGGCTTTGGCTATAGTGGGACATTGGATAATTGGGTCACAGACAGAAAAGGGAATTAGTTTCAGACAAAGCAGCCTACTGGCTGGAAGTTAAAAACACTTGAAGAAGAAGAATACAGAAATTGTGCTTCTTAAAAGTGATTGCATAGATTATAATTAGGAAATAAAAATATAACAAACAAAAATAAAAATACAAAAAGATCAAAGAGCCAGCCTGAGTTGTGTGGGGAGTGGGGGAGGCGCAGCCTTACCAGGCCATAGAGGAGGACAATGCCACCAGTCCTGATGAGACCAGACAGGCTAAGGTCAGATGGAAGAGGAGGAGGACCTCCCCTATTAGTGGACTGGGGAAGGGGCATGGGAGGAGAAGAGGGAGGGAGGGTGACAATGGGAGGGAATGAGGGAGGAAGCTACAGCTGGGATACAAAGTGAATAAACTGTAATACATTTTTAAAAATCAAAGGCAAATTACATTATAGAGAAAATGAACCAAAATGAACCAAAAAATAAAAAACAAATTGTTTCCATGTAAAACTCAAAACAGTGATTGAAAATGTATCTACTTAGGCCTCTTCCCTGTCTCCACCAGGAAGCTCTCTGACTTGTACTCTTCAATGGGAACAACTATCAGAGGTCATTTTCTTCTTATGTTTTTGCTTCTTTGTTGTTTGTTTGTTTGTTTGTTTTGATCAAACTGAGACCATCAGGCTTCTAAGGCAAAAGCTTTACATGCTGAGCCATCTTTCTGGCCCCATTTTTGTTTTGAACCGACATTGATCCACCTTTATTGAATGTATTTCACATTTCTAATTTGCTTTTTTCTGGTGTGATTTCTCATGAATGATACCCATGAATGTGTAATGAAGTTAAAAATTATGTGTTAAATTCCACCTCCAGACATACTGGGCACATTGCCTTTACTAAGAAATATTTGGTGAGGATATGTGCCCATTCAGATAACTCTGTTTCTGGTTTCACATTTTTCTATTGTTTCATATTTAATAGTAAGATTTTTTAAAAATCCCTTAATTTTTTGAGCTAATTTATACTTTTATTAAAATTAAAAGGAATGCGCTGTCTTTTTAGATCAGTAGTATTTTGAATTAATTACTTTTCAAAAACATCCTGCATTAAAAGTGCTAAATTTCTGGACAAAACAAAATAAACCATATTATTAAAAAGATCTATTATAATGCTTGGCCAAATTAAAACTAGGAGTTACACATAACCAAAAATTGAAACATCTATCAGCCTACTTTTGAAGGTAAAATCAATTGGTGGTACAGAAATGTCACTAACTTCATACCATTCAGCGAGTTCCAGCTTATTTATGGCACATAATTCTTGTGAAGAAGAAGAAAATATAAGTAGCATAAACCCATACAATTATAAAATAACTGTCTCATGCTTTCATTTTCTATCACAAAACCCATCTCTTCACTCATTATCACTATTACTTTTAAAATCAGACAAGCAGTGAGTGAAAGGAACTCGGATGTAATTGAAAACTGGAAACACTATTTTTTTTCTTTCTTTAAACTTTCATAAGCTAAAACAGGCAAACCGATTTAAAAAATAAAAAGTTGCAGACTGCCTGCCTAGTTTAATCCTAGTGAATTTTATATCAGAACAATAAATCCCTGAAAATGCACGTTTCCAATAGAACCTTGTTAAATATTTAATCACAGGCACTAGGCCCATAACCATAAGCTCTGTTCCTTATTATTATTTATTTCAATAGTAACTTTTATTCCTTTTATGAAGGAAATCAAATGTGGAGGAGTAATCACTCTTGCAAGCATATGTGTGCTTACCAGTACCACCATGGCAATCCTTACTGCAAGCAGAGACAGCTCTATAGGGACAGCATTCCTGTAAGGACAACTGCTCCCACAGAAAAAGGACATTTCTGCCATCTGTGTCTGATAAATGTGCAAAACTAGTCAATGTAGTCATGACAGAATTTTTTCTTATTGCTCCTGCTCCCACCCCGTGTGTGTGTGTGTGTGTGTTTGTGTGTGTGCGTGTATAAATATGCATATTTGCATGTGTATGTGGGTACGTGTGCCTGGGAAGAACCAGAACTGATGCTGGAATCTCCTAAACTGATCTTCCACTTCATTCATCGACACAAGGTCCAACAGTCAAGCCCAGGGCTTGCTGTTATGTCTAGTTTCCTTTATTACTGAGCTTGCTTTGGAGATTCTTTGTGGCTGCCTTCCTAAAGTAGAGTTGCTGGTTGGCTGTTCTGTCTACCCAGCATATTCATGAGTTCTGGGGATCTGAACTCTGATCTTTTTCAAAAATTTTTATTTAATCACTTTACAGCCCAATCCTAGCCATCTCTCTCCTCCCAGTCCCACCCACATGCCACTCCCATTCCTGCCTTTCCTTTTTCTCAAAGAAGGGGTACCAACACCTCAAGTCACAGCTATACATCTTCTCCCACTGAGGCCAGAAAAGGCAGCCGAGGTAGGGGGAAAGGCTCCAAAGACAGGCAAGAGAGTCAGAGACAGCCCCTATTCCCATTGTTAGGGGACCGACCTGATGATCATGCTACACAGGTCTGACCCAAGTCTGCTCTATGCTTAGTGGTTCAGTCTCTGTGAGCCCCCATGGGCCCAGATTAGGTTACTCTGTAGATGTTCTTGTAGTATTGTTGTCTCCTCCAGCTCCCTCAATCCTTCCTCAACTCTTCCTTAAAACTCTCCTAGTTAAGACTATTGTTGGGCTGTGGGTTTTTGCATCAGTTTCCATAAGCTGCTGGATGAAGCTTCTCAGCAGAAAGTTATGTTAAACTCCAGTATACAAGCACAGCACAGTATCATTAATAGTGTCAGGGACTGGCTCTCTCCCATGAGGCAGGTCTCAATTTGGACTAGTTATTTGTTGTTATATACAAAAAATGTCTCAACCGTTTGGTTTTACTAATAAAGACTCGGGAGTCAGATGGTGGGAGTCAGTAGGTAAAAACCTACTAGCTCAGTGAGGTAGAGAAAACACCCAGCTGACCTTCCTACTCTTGCTCAGCATCCCAGACGGAAAAGCCTTTCTACTCAGCTCATGACCCAGAAGGAAAAAGTCAAAAGCCTAAAGCACCTTCTTCTCCAAAATATCTTAAATACCCTTCAACTCAAAGTCCGTCCTTTCTGTTTACTCCCTCCCAGCTGGTTGCTTACTTTGCCTCTTAACCTCCAGTTAACTTTATTTAGCTCTTGTTTACAGAAAACTCTTGGATTAAAGGTCTATCTAGGGCTGATCCACACCACATCTACCTGTTTACAATAAATAGAAGTTATTGGATTAAAGGTGTTGTGTTAGGGCAGAAACAGTTTTTAACATTTTATGATTTCAGGGTTCACGATGGGATCAAATATCCTGGAACAGTCATTGACTTGCCCTTCCCTCAATCTCTGCTCCATCCTTATCCTTATACTTCCTGATAGGCAGGACAAATTTTGGATAGAAGGTTTTATGGGTGGGTTGGCATCCCCCTCCATCAACTGGACATGCTACCTGGCTACAGGAAGTGGCAACTTCAGGCTCCTTAGTCCCCCTACTAGTAGTCTCAGCTAAGGTCATCCCCATAGACTTCTGGGGGCCTCTCCTATTCCAGAAATGTTCCCTTACTGTTTTCATTTTTAATCCCTATCCTTCCCCTTCCACTCCCCCTCTACTTGATCCCTGCTCAACCAAGACAGCATGCAATTTACAGGAAAATGGATGGAGTTAGAAAACATCATCCTGAGTAAGGTAACCCAGACCCAGAAAGACACACATGGTATCTATTCACTTATAAGTGGATATTAGCCATAATGTACAGAATAACCATGCTACAACTCACAGACCCAAAGAAGCCAAGGAGGGCCCAAGGAGGATGCTTGAATCTCACTTAGAAGAGGAAATAAAATAGACCCATCTGAAGTAGATAGATGGAGGGAACTGTGGGACAGGGGGAGAATAAACTCTGACCTCTAAATTTTCTTGCCAAACATTTAGTCACTGAGCCATCTCCTCCTTCAGCATGCCTCCACTAACTACCTAGAATTGATCTACAACTCCAACACATGTTCATTTTCAATAATAAAAGCAGTTAAAGAAACTTGTACATTGCACAAGAGCAAAAACCTTATTTGTCTTAGTTAAACAGACTGGTGGCCTTCACATATCAGGCCCTCAACACACTAGGAGAAATGCTTTCAAATGTGAGTGATAAATGCCAAGTGGTAGAAGGAAAAGAAGCTTGGATCTCCAAACCTTGGGTGAATGTATGCAAATAAACTACTCAAATGCCTAAACAGGTTGGTTTATTTGAGAAATGAGATATGCCAGTACAATGAAAACCCACTGGGCAATGACAGCAGAGCAAAAATCTCTAATAAATGTTAATGTTATTGATGGCATGTGAGTGCTATGTTGTCTCCTACCTTCCCTCTGAGAATATTAACTTTATTGTCAACTTACCTGGGCCACAGGATGGTGAGGAAGCTGATGCAATATTATGTTTCTAGTGTCTCTGAAGGTATTTCCAGCAGGATTAGCATTTGAATTAATAGGGAGGTAGACAGTCTTCTTGAAAATGTATGGCACCCCTCTACCCAATGCAAGCTTGAACAAAACAGACATCAGGGGAGACTGTCACCTTCTGATCCTTGGGCTGAAACTGCAGTTTCAGTTGCTCCGGGCTGTGTTTCTCTACAGGGGCTACAGGTGTATCAACCGCTCAATGTGCAGATGTTGAAACTAAATCTCCAGAGAGCTTACATGTCCAGAATAAAGCTCTGATACTCTGATGTCTAAATTATCTTATAAATGTCTTTGTGCGTGTGTGCATAGGTAAAGATGTACTAAAGACAACCTATCATTGAATCAAGAACTGAATCAACCCTCTGAACCTAAGGAAATGTTAAATATACCTAGGAAGGACATACATGCTCCGTGTTGGATATTACAATAACAGGATGTTTGTGACAGTGTCTGAGTGTTCATTCAGGGGGAGTGTGGGGGATGGGAGTAGGGAAAGAACTCCAAACCATAACAACAACAAAACAGTCTTTAAATTTTTAGTTATCCTGACATTCAGAGTCAAGAATCTGTGTTTTCTCTTCATTATAGAGTCATAAACTGAAGGTCCAAGGGAAAAAAAAAGCCATGCTTATGACATAGAATTTACAAGGCTGCTTGACTAATTAGAGCATTTTAATTGTAGAGAGTTTGAATGTTGCTGATCCACAGCCAACATATCTTTAATCCCTTTAATCCCTGTCTATTATTCACTTCTGTGACTGCCCTAACAGTTTTTTTCAGCTATCAAATAAAATGTTTGAGATGTATTAGCAGACCACGAACTTCTACTTTAACTCAAGAACAAAAATGTCAAAAAGTAGTATCTATAATCTATAGCAGAGTTTTACCAGCTTTGATGGAGACATCATTCAATGTATTGGTAAAAATGCCCTGATCTATAACTTTTTTTTTTGTTCTGTGATTATAAGAGTTTATGTAACTACTTGGGCAATGAAACATATTATTCACAGCAACCTGACTCCTTGTTCCCAGCTGTGGTTGCTCATATGTGGCTCAAATAAATTTTCTTCTCCCCTTGGGATGAGAGCTGTACTTTATTTTGATAGCTGGAATAAATCCACTTAAACAATAAAATAAGTTTACTATAGAGATGCAGTCAAAATGGACATTCAGCAACATTCACTCATATTCTTGAGGGTCTTGAACCTGGAGCTTCATGGTATAAGAAAACCTATGCTGCAAAGAAAGGCGAAGCCTAGGCATACACCTGCCAATCATTGCAGCTGAAGGAGACCTCCCAGCCCAGTCACATTAGCCAAAATCAGCGGTTCTCAAGGTCTCAAGGTGTAGTTCATGGAACTCCAATAGCATCTGAGAATTTCTGCAATGGGCTGTGAAATCAAAGCCTCTTCTTTAGTTTTCTGTTTGGCATTTTTCTGCTAGGCTGACAACTGACCAGGTGCATGCTGAGGATACTGAAGCTTTTGCTTCTATAGCACAAGTCAAGAGAGAAGCATCCAAGATAAGAGCCTCCATATTCTTGACCATGTACACTTGGTAGGAGGCATCATTCCTACCCACAGGTATTCTCGACAATACAGAGACATGTTAATTTCATAAAACCAATACCTTTCAGTATTTTTAAAATATTATTTGTTTCAAGCTAAGAATACATATATTTGTTAGTATTATGAGAATGACTATATTTCTTGAAATTGAGATGCTGTCACAGAGAAACCCCCATCTTCGTTTTCTCTTTTCTCTATAGGCCTTCTGTCCTTTCACCCTTGCTGTACTGAGATCCAATACAAGCTGGAGCCCTAAGTTAGGGTAGGCTCCTGGGAGGATGAGAGAGGAACTCAAGCAGAGACTCCTAGTAGCAGAGGCCATAGGGAGTGAAGAGAACACCACTCAACTAGACTAGTCTCCTAGCAGATGGATGAGAACACCAACCCACCCACAAAACTTAGATCCACAATTTATGCTGCCTACAGCATGTACAGGGACAAAGATAGAGCAGACAGAGCAGAGACTGTGAGAATGCCCAACCAATGCTTAGCCAAACCAAAGACCCACCTTATTGGAGAGTGCCAAGCCCTGACACTATGAAAGATACTCTGCTAAGCTTGCAGATGGGAGCCTGACAGAGTGGTCTTCTGAAAGGCTCTACCAAGCAGTACCGCAAAACACATCCCAAGACTCACAGCCAAACATTGGTCAATGCGTAGGAAGTCCTGTGGAAAGGTGGGAGGAAAGAGAAAAGGACCTGGAGATGACAGGAGCTCCACAAGAAGACCAACAGAGCCAACAAACCAGGGCCCGGAGGGGCTTGATGAGACTGAAGCATCAACCAAGAACCATTCATGAACTGGACCTAGGCCCCTACAAAGATGTAGCAGATGGGCAGCTTAGGCCTCATGTGGGTCCTCTAGTAAGGGAAGTGGGAACTGCATCACTTGCTAGCTTTTTTGTCACTTTACCCTGGTAGGATTGCCTTGCCAGGCCTCAGTCCTGATGCAACTTGATGAGGTAGGCTAGATGGGAAAAAAAGAAGGGGGAGGGTAAGAGAGGGAGGGTGGACTGGAAGGGAAAAAAAGGATAGGGCTATGGTAAGGATGTGAAGTGAATTATAAAAAGAAAATTGAAAAAAATTGAGATGTTGAAGTTCTTGTCTCTAACACTTCATGATCTATGTTTGAGACAATGTGTCAGGACATTGGAAAGATTAAATATGGTGGCTTTGGTGCATGCCCTAACTGCATTAGCATCTTCAAAAAAAAGAGGTAAATAAAATCACACACAAAAATATATTCTTGCAGAAGGAGGAGGGGATGAAGAGAACAGGGGAGAGAGAAGAAATGGAGTGGGAGAGAATGCATAGAGACTGTGGTTATGTGAAGCAAGGTGAGAAGTCTGAAAGATGGTTCTTCTGTAAGGCTTTCAGTTTCCAGGCCTGTGGGGAAATGAGCTTTTGTTAGTTACACACCTTAGTCTCTGCCTAGTCCCTTCTCATTCTCATGAGAGTCCTAGAACTACAGTAGCTCAGCTGGGCAGTGGTGGCTCATGCCTTTGATCCCAGCACTAGGGAGGCAGAGCCAGGCAGATCACTGTGAGGAAAAACAAAACAAAAATAAACAAACAACTATGACAGCAGTTCACTAATACATAAAATTTGTCTCATGGGAAAGTATACTACTTGGCTGTTGACAATTATGTTTCTTTGATACAGTACTATTTTTAAATGAAAAACATTTTTTTAAAAAACATTGTTTATTCAATGTAAGTGTTTGGAAGGTTTTTTTTGTTTTGTTTTGTTTTTGTTGTTTTTTGTTTTTTTTTTTGAGAAAGTGAATATTTTTTCCAAGTAAAAGAATGGGGCTCTCGGCTCTTCACCGCTTCGGCGGTGGGGGCTGTGGGCCCAAGCTGCAGCTTGTAATGATTTATAATAAAAAGATCCTCATGTGATTTGCAACGGACTCAGCTCCTGGTGGTGGTCTTTTGGGGAATCGTGATTCCGGCACAACATACTTTGAGGGCTTGTCCGGGATCCCCAAGACCTCACAGGACTCCTGAGCTGGAGGATCGGAAGCCCGGGTAAGTGCGTTTGTCTTGGCCAAGTTCTGTGTCTCTGTTCTGTCATTCTGTGTATTTTTGAGATCTCAAGGTAGTACACAGTGAGTGGCCAAGGGTCGTGCCAGGGTATACCAGCTGACAAGCTGGTAGACTGAGGCCACAGGGCTCTCGGGAGATGTCCCAGATCCCAGCGGGGCAGTGTTCCCCAATAGCACTGTGAGGGACATGGGGTCCCAAATCTGTTTGATAGGCCTAGAAAGTGGGTCATTCCCACGAGAGACAGGAAGTGCTGGCCGATCTGTTGTTTTGTTTTTGTGTTTCTGTCTGTATAGCCGCTGCTGAGTGAAAATTGTCGGACTGCTTTTGGCCAGCTGATGAGTGTGTTTTGTCTCAGTGTCTCAGTGCATTATTTGTTTGCATCTACCTTCTATTTTCTGTTCTGAAAGCCCTCCAGGTGTCTTTAGGACCTGTGGTACATGACTGAGTGGACACACCTGAGAGTCACAAGCTGTGGGGCTCAAGAGGAAAAGTTCCTGGCCCTGGGGTAGATAAGGAATCCCACCTGTGAGTGTTGGTGGATGTGGAATCCCACCACTTGTTTTTAGATCGAATAAGAACAGTTTTGTCTGTTTGAATATATGTATGGGCATCATATGTTTGTCTTTGATTTTAAATGGTTAATATGCTCTGTAGGTCATGGTTGTAGATTTAGAGTTATTGGGTATGTTTAGAGGTTAAATTCAAACTCTTGTTTAAAACATATATGTGCCTTTGTGTTTATAAGGTTTATAAAGCATATGTTTAAAATAGCAATAATACATGTTTCCACGTGGTATGTGATGCCTCACCGCCATCTTGAGACTGCCATGTGGACTGTAATGTGGCCCCCATCTTGAGATTCCTGTATGGAATGTAGTGAGTCCGAGTCTACCATATTGAGATAGATACATGGTGTGATTCAAAAAAATTACAGATGAGTCTCAGTTTAAATTGGTATTGGTTTTTTAAAACTCAAATTGTTTGCACTGGTAAATTCTGGTTTTAAAATCTAGTTTTGACTTTTAAAATTTGACCTCTAGGTTTGGTTATGCTTTGTGACTTCTCTCTTACAAAAGGGGTACTTTATTATTTTGATATTGCAAAAACAGGTTTTAGAAAATGTATAAATGTTTAAGGCTATAAAATGTTTAAAGTTTATCAGGCATTTTAGATGATGATCTTGGTCTCAATCCTATGGGAAAAGACAAAAATACTTTGGTATTTATTTTATTAGTTTTACTAAATAAAACCAAGCCATATGGTTAGAGTTAATTAAAAAAATATAGTTTTTACAGTGTATCTTGTGAAGAGCTGTTTGTTTGTTAAGCTGCTTTGTTTATTAAAAAAAACATGTTTCCACCCTGGTCTCCACCTTGAGACAGAAAAGAGGAAGTTTCACCAAGTTCCTTAAAAGTTGTTTTAAGTTCCTTAGACTTTGTTAATGTGACCTTAGATCACCATATCTGCTACAGGAAAGTAATTTTAAGAAGAGTTTAGCAATTTCAGAACTTCTTTTTGTATTGATGTGACTTGTTTCTGCTTTGCCTAAAGAAATACCATAAAATAAGCCCACGCTGGGCTCTGGCAGGATCATGTCAGGATGGAAAGAATTTTAATGGGAGTTTTTATGTTGTCTGAAAAGCAAAAGAGAGAGCAAGAGATATTTTAAAACTTGCTTGTCTAAAGTAAGAATGTCTGGTTAAGCCAGAAGAACAAAGCTAGGAACCTGAGGGTATATAGAATGTTGCAGAAGGTCAGTGCATAAATGTATAAAGAGCCGGAGAGTTAGTGAGATTTTAAAAAGAACTGTATTTAAAAGAATGTTATACTTCATTTAAAGGGCTGGTGGTTCTTCATTGCAAAATGTTTTCTTAT
Organism: Pachyuromys duprasi; assembly: GCA_028658305.1. Lineage (NCBI taxonomy): Eukaryota > Metazoa > Chordata > Mammalia > Rodentia > Muridae > Pachyuromys > Pachyuromys duprasi. The sequence goes on from CM053755.1 coordinate 1,477,415, forward strand.
GCTCTTTTAAAGGAAAAAAATTCTGGCTGATAGGTTTGGTATAGCTGAAATAGTTTGTATGGTTTAAAATTTTTCTATACTGTTCTGTCATACAGTTGGTTCCAAAACTTTTAGTTATAAAAAAAAAATGTGTAAATGTTTCACAGAGCTTGGTGTATCGTGAGAGGTAACATGAGAGGTAACAGTGCCATCAGCAACACCTAATGGCTATGTTTTGTATTGTTAGCCACAGCCTGAGGTAACACGTGGCTAGCCGCCATGATGGTTCAGGGATAGAGAGGGTGGAGCTGTTTTTGCTGCCATCTTTGTTTAGGACTTCCAGCTGAGTTCAGTTGCACGTGGCCAGCCGCCATGCTGGTTCAGAGATAAAGAAGATGGAGTCATGAGTTTTGCTGACATCTTTGTTTAGGTCTCTCAGTTGTGTGCAGTCCTCTGACTAGTGCTAAGTGCAAAGCTTTTTGCTGTTCAAGTCTTAATGCAAGTAGTAGGACTATCAAAATTTGCTAGCCTCTCTATGAACTGTATCTGATTAGAAGGTTTACTTTGATTTTAGTCCAGAAAGAGCAGATTTAAAGTTATGCTAATAACTGCAGTTGGTTAAAATGTTGAGCTTTACCTAGTCTTTTTGTTTAGGTTTTGGTTAAGCCTAGGATGGGTAACTATAAAGCTTGCTTATGTAGATCTACTTAAATTATAGTTCTGAAACATACATCTAAGAAATATGCCAGAATTAGAGAGTATAACATTCTGTTTTATAGCACACAGTTTAGAGCAGATGATAAAGATAAAGAGTAACTCAGACATGCTGGCCCTCAAGCTTGTCAGAGATCTGATGAATATGGCATTTTAACATGTATAAGC